>CM075812.1:55842154-56442154 GCA_037975025.1 Excoecaria agallocha
GATAGGTTAGAGAAGCAAACTCTGGAAAATAATCCATGATTATAAAAATGAAAGTTGTTTGCAGGACGAAATTTCAATAAAATTTTAGTCTCCTTGACTAATGATCTATTAATTTTAATCGATGATTCATCCCGATTGATGTATCTATTTCAGTCTCCTCGACTGATGATCTATTAATTTCGATCTATAATTCATCCCGATTGATGTATCTATTTCAGTCTCCTCGACTGATAATCTATTAATTTCGATTGACGATTCATCCCGATCGATGTATCTATTCTAGTCTTTTAAAATTGATGATTTATTAATTCTGATTGATGATTCATACCGATCAACGTATTTATCCCACCACGTTTCAATCTCAAATTTTAAGAAATTCTATCACTAGCCGTGACGCGATCAAATGACTAGCAAGAACTATCACAACATCGCAGCTTCGATTTTTCATCGAACTGATTGGTGGGGTACAAATGATAACATCCAAAAATATAAAGGTTAAAAGTCCAAAGACTCCAAAAAGGGGCCCAAGATAAAGGCCTATAAAAGTCCAATCAGCTAGGAAGTCAAACACAGGAATCAAGGCCAATCGATCGGACTTGACCTCTCTCTGACAGACAGAAGTCATCTGACACATGCCACCATTCAATCACTGTCACCTACAAGGATAGACTATGCCTGTTGCAGAGTAGAGCTTATCCAACTTTATAAATAGCAGGTTCCTTTCTAAGAAAGATACACCTTCTCTCTCTGAAGAGCTTTCCTACCATTTTCTAATTAAGCATCAAAAGGTTCTATCCACAACCATCCCCCATAGCCATTTCGATCGAGATCAGCTCCTTCCCCCCACCCCCCAGCCATTAAGCCTTTTGTTCACTTCAACACGAAGATACTCCATCTCTATAAAAACTTGTGATTTATCAGTAAATATTTTTTTAATGTAGATATAACACTTCTTATTGAATTTATTACTAGGTTGATTCAAAATGGATCAATTTAGAAATCAAGAATATATTAATGTTGGACTGTTCGTGAATAACCTCCTAACGCTACAAGGCAAACATCGAGCGGATACTGTTTGGAGTGAAAAAATAATTATATTTTCTCTGTATAAATAACTTAAAGGATTAATTATAAAAAAGGTCCCAACTATAGGGTCCTTTTCAATTTTTGATCTAAACTTCAAAACCTTACAATTTGGACACTCAACTTTGATGTACCTTTCAATGTTGAAACTCCATCAATTAAATTTTTAATTTAGACGGAAAAAGCTGACTGGATGCCTAGGTGGATCAATTCGGACAGAGTGGATGCCTACATGGCTTTAGCAACGAAAATTTCCATCGCTAAAAAATATTTGGATGGCAACTAAGGTGGGACAACATCCAAGCAAATTAGCGACAGAATTTCCGTCTCTATTCCGTCGCTAACAATATCCAATTTTTTATTATAATTTTTTATATTTGAATTAATTAAATTTTATAATTAAATTTTATACAGAAATTAAATTATTTAATTTTATCTTTATTTATATTTGGCACAAACATAAAATTTGATTCCAAATTTTCTAAAAAAACAAAAAATACACGTTTATTGTATTAGTATGAAAAAATTATTATTATTATTATTATTATTATTATTATTATTATTATTATTATTATTATTATTATTATTAATCAAAAATTGAAGTATGACAATAATGAAACACACAGATTGCCAAGAAAAGTATCCAAATTGAATTCACAAACACAGATTGATGTTAACATAGATGCAAAGGCTGAGTTTTTAATGATGATGATGAAGCTTGTGAAGAGACCTTGAAATGGGTAGTTTTCTATTCACCACCAACTTTGAGCTACTATTACCATTACCGTTGAGTCGCTGCTTTCACTTGGGATATAAGTATTCCACAATCACCATCATTCTCATATCCTTTTTGCGCTTCTCTTGACCATGACCCTCTCTTCCTTTATACACTCTTCTGGATCTCCTGTGCAGGTCCTTCTCCGATTTCTTCACTATAATTTCCTCATTCTCGCTTATTTAAATGGACCCCACCTTTGGCCCTGCCGTCGTCATCGACAATGGCACCGGGTATTGTCCCTCCCTTCCATTTGCTTTTTATCGAAATATAGAGGGCACTTTAGGTGTTTAATGAATTCTCCAGTTGGGATTTTGTTGAATTTTGAATAATTTTCGATTTCCTTGGTTGTTTTGCAGGTATACTAAAATGGGTTTTGCCGAAAATGTAAAGCCGCATTTTATTTTACCAACTATAGTTGCTATTAACGAGTCCTTTCTGAACCAATCAAGAAGTTCTTCGAAGGCAAATTGGCTTGCGCAGCATAGTGCTGGGGTTATGGCTGATATAGACATCTTTATTAGAGAGGAGGCAGTTTCCAAATCGAGATCCAGTAATACTTATAATCTTAGCTATCCAATTAAACATGGTCAAGTCAATAATTGGGATGCCATGGAAAGGTATTGGTAGCAGTCTATATTCAATTACTTGCTCTGCGATCTAGAGGACCATTTCTTTATTTTGACCGAAAGCCCGCTTACTGCACCAGAGAGTTGTGAGTACACCGGTGAGATTATGTTCGAGACTTTTAATGTTCCTGGGCTCTATATCACTGTCAATTCTGTGCTTGCTTTAGCGGCTGGGTACATCACATCCAAGGTTGGTTTTTCTTAACATTTCAGTCAAGGCTTGAATCAAACACGTAGTGATTTGTAATGAAAGAAGTTGTACAAGGCTGGAAATTTTCAAGTTCTGAGAAACATGTTGTTTGTTGAATTATAGCTATGCATTAGATTGGATCTTGAAAGTGTGGGTGCAAATGATAATCGCATGAGATATGTGTGATCTTTTTGGAGAGGCAGTAGTATGAGAATTACATTGCTGAAGCTGAACTAGAATCTTGATATATTTAATTGTGTGTGAATTAGCTAAACCCTTTAATGTTTGAGTTTGACGAATTGTAGAAAGTCCCCGTATACCCTTTTTATTTTTTAACTAACAATTGGGTGTTATTGAACTGTTTGCTTCTTCCTCATAAGCAGATAGATGTTAACTTAAGCATGTGCTTTAAGTCAAGTAATAATAATAATAATAATAATAATAATAATAATAATAATTATTATTATTATTATTATTATTATTATTATTATAATAATAATAATAATTATTATTATTATTATTATTATTATTATTATTATTATTATTATTTCATACTAATACAATAAATGTGCTTTTTTTTGTTTTTTGAAAAATTTAGAATCAAATTTTATATTTGTACCAAATATAAATAAAGATAATATTAAATAATTTAATTTATGTATAAAATATAATTAAAAATTAATCATAAATTTTAATTAATTCAACTATAAAAAATTATAATAAAAAAATTAAATATTGTTAGCGACGGAATAGAGATGGAACCCCTCGCAAATTTGCTTGGAAACAAGAAGGTGATGTGATAGCGTAATTGGCATCCAAATATTTTTTAGTGATAGAATAGCGACGGAAATCCATGTAGACATCCACCCTGTCAAAATTGGTTCACCTAGGCATCTAGTCAGCTTTTTCCATCTAAACCAACAGTTTAATTGACGGAGTTCCAACATTAAAAGGTACATCAAAGTTGAGTATCCGAATTATAAGGTTTTAAAGTTCAGTTCAAATATTGAAAAGGATCCTATAGTTGGGGCCTTTTTTGTAATGAACCCTAACTTAAATGTACATGTATAATTATGTATACAAATTGATAATTTATTTATTTTCAGGTTGAACATAATATGTTGGTAACACAAAGAACCAGCGTTGACAATCATTATAGAAATATCGACGAGAGAATAATTATGTATTTGAGATTATCAGAATTTTATAGAGTTTTTCAAATTGGTGTGATGCATGTTAATGTTGGTTTAATAACTGCACTTGTGGAGAGGTGGCGATCAAAGACAGACACGTTTCACCTTCCTGTTGGTAAAGCCACTATAACTTTACAAGATGTTGTACGCACCAACTTGCCCATTGAAGGACATCCTGTGAATGGGCATCTACATGATGATGACCTGCCTTGATGTTTTCCATTTGCAATGCCTCACTTGTAAATTGATATTTGTGTCCATACGTCGGTCGACTAGCTCCTGCACCCTCTTCACCAACTATAATAATTAATTTCACCGAGTTATAATCATCATATCTCCTCAAATTACCATAAATTGCATCTATATCATCATCATCTGCCAAATTGATGGACGTCCAACATAACGATCCTCAGTTGTACATTGAAATAATTATGGAAATCACATTGTTAATACCTAAACCCAATTTAATGTGAATTTTATGAATTAATTCAGAAAGAGTCAACTTATTTTTAACTCTTAATATCTTTATTATGGCATTTGGATCAGATACATCATATTGAAAACTTGATGCTTCAAAACTTATTTCTCCTCTTGTGTGCAAATAAAATTCAGTGTATGTTAACATTTGTCAATTACCTACATGTGAAAAACTATACTTATAAAGAAATTTTAACAATAACACATTATTTTAAAGTTATTCAAATTTTTTAAATAGGGTTAATTGCAAAAAAAGTGCCTCAACTATAGGATACTTTACGATGTTGGACCCCATCTTGAAAATCTTACAATGTCAACTTCCAACTTCTTGCAAAGGTTTCAAAAACACTCAAATATTTTTTCACATCTTCGTTATCCACAATCATCCAACAAATCACAACTCATGGCAGCCAATCCATCAAGATTTTGTAATTCCATCACAATAAATCCACAAACCGTCCACATTCCCATTCGCAGCTATATATATATATATCATATGCATTCTCTTTTCATTAAATTCTTTTATACATACATATATAATTATACATGTCCCAAATATATTACAGGTTAAATTTATGATCAACTTCTTCTTTCTAGATATACATACCATGCAATCTCTCCTCCGCTACAACCTCTCTTCAATTACCTGTCCCCTTAACGCAGTCAAACAAAATCACACTACACAAAATTTCATCGCATATAAAATTATTTATTACCAACATTCATTTTTCTTATTACTTGTCACTATATTTTTATTTCATATTTCTTTTATTAATACCTTATTTATTAAGACATTTATATTTTTTCCTTTTTACTTTTTTTCTTAAGGTTCCCATTTGATATTGTAATTTGTTATTTAGCCCTTGTCACTACTTATTTCCACTTTTAACTGTTAATCCTACACTTTATGTTAAAATTTCATGTATGTCCCTAAATTCCCATTTTATCACATTTCTCTCCAATGTAAATACAAATTTCACCTTTTTACCCCTTTTTACCGTTTATTGCATTTTCATCCTTCAATTTACATTATAATCCTTATGAATTTTTCATATAGTGGCAAATTACCATTTGGCCCTGTTGACTTTACTTTATATATTTTTATTCATTTTACCCTTTTTAACCATATTTTAACATTGATTTACATTTTTGCTCTTCTTTTCTCACTTATTCACGTAATTATCTCTACTAATCACTTAACTACTTTTTTTTCACATTATTCACTCTTTATTTATACATTTAACATTCTTTTTTACTTATTTACTCTTTTTAGTCCCTTTTTCTTACAAAATTATATATTTGCCTCTAATAGTAACCAATGAAAACTCTCGAACCAGATATATGAGACGATAATTCTAATGATCCAAAATATGTTAAGGTGACCGCATTGAATGATCAACGCCTCAACTGACAATCTAATATACATATTACAATTAGATAGACCAGTGGTGGTCTATAATCAAAATTCAACTCATCATTTTACAGCGGTACTTGTTCCTATGCTAACCATTATATCCTATACTTCTGGTTTGACCACTATTTACTAAAGACAAATAAATTTTCTATCTTATATTATGCTTTCTCAAAATTTTCTACAAATTCCACATTATGTAACATATCTAGTTTAAACTTTTTACATCTATTGTGTCTAAAGTTCATGTATTCACAATATACACACAAATTATCATCAATATACAACTAAAATATGCCATTCTCTCATGGTATACCATTCAGCCATCATGATCCACTTAACAATGCATTATGCTATTTCATGTATTCTCATTCTTTTTATGTTTATTTGATTATTTTATGCTCTTATATGTTTGTATACATCCAAATTCAACTAGTATACCAACAAATACCATTTGGCCATGGTGGAATTTAGGCATCATTGATTGCTTTTTCATTCAAACTAAGTTGGAACATTGCTCTAATAATCATTTCATGCCATTTTATCAAGTTAGCATCAAAATTCAAGCATGTATCCTAGGTTATACAATTCAGCCCTGTCAAGATTCAAGGTATATTGGTTTGTTTTCATGATAATTATAATTTCTTTCATGTTATTTTACTAATTTACCAATTAATCTTAAGTTATTTCAACATTTTATACATATTCCTATAATTACATAATGAAAATTTATGCAAAATTTAAAAAAAATTAATAAAATTAGGTGTAATTTGTATCCACTAACCTTTTTGAGCTTAGGAACACCTAGACCGCCTTATCTTTCTCTTTCTCTTCTTTCTTCTCCTCCTCTCCTTGTTCACCTTGTGGCCGAAATTACCAAGAGAAAATTATGAGTTTTCCTTCAATTTTTTGACACAAAAATACTTAAAATCATATATTCTACCTATTTACTACAATTCCAAATTAAGAAAATAAAATTCTAATTGGTGATTTTTCCCTAATTGGAGTTCTTCCAAATTCTAATTTCAAATACCCTTCTAAGGTCATTCTAAGGTGTAATTGATAGTGATGATGAAGAATTTGATGGATTAGAGGTGAGAATTGAGGAGAAAATGGAGGTTTAAAGCTTGCACTTAGGTTGAAAATGGAGAAAAATGGTGGTGCCAAGAGGAAAACGGGATGGAGGCTGTTCAAGGCCGGTTTGCTCGATGGATGCCGTCCTATGGCTGTATTCTACAGCCTCAAAAAATTGAGGGTTAAAATTAATTGGGCACTATTTGATCTAAAATGCTCAAATTGTGCCATTTGTCAACTTGTAATTGGCTAATCATTTTTGTTGTCAAATTATCATGAAAAATAACCCAAAATTATGTAAAAATATTATTTAAAATGTGCCTAAATTCTCGAGCCAAAATGAAAACTTTTCAGTACTTTTCTCAGTCTAAAAGTGAAATTACCAGACCGAAATCCTAAAACAAATTTATCCAAAAATTCATTTTTCACCACCAAAAATTCATTTGGATTATTTCTAATGATTCCATGCAATCAAAATAATTTTCTAAGGCCCGAAATAAATTTTTTTTAAGTCGGTCAAACTTGATCAACCCTAATGTTGTGTCCTGCAGATCCACTACTTAATTTTTACTTCTAACTTTTGAAAGCCTATTTAATATCATTTTCAGCTCAAATTATATTACTGGACTCGTTATGAATTGTGCTTCCCGGTGAAAAAAATTTTGCGAATTCCCGAATAGTACTATTCATCCCGGTACCATCCTATGTCACTATTCACCGTCGGAGAGTGCTATTTAGGTAGCCAGATTTATGAGGGCATTACAAACCTACATTGTTTGACATCTTTCAAAATATATGCAGAAAGATGTTGCCCGAGGTTCTTTCACAAGGTAAAATGGTGGTAGGGCAAACGGCAGATATATAACCAAAAATTCTTAGCTATGTTTGTCACCTTCGTCCATCTCGAATGATGTTATGCTCATCCCAGATTTTGCAAGTACAGGTTGCTTTCTTGTTCTTCCATGGAGCTCCACAGGTATAACAGAACTCATAACCACATCTGCAGGGAGAAAGCAAAAGATAGGTAAGCAACAAATTCCATTAAGGTTAATCAAAGGTAGAGGTAAAAAGATTATTGGTTAATATAAACCTTTATAACTCCAGTATGCAGTTAACTTTGCATAATATTTGAACATGTGAGACATTATTTGCATGGGGACCAACATTCCAAGTCCAAACACAGTTCCAGGTCTTATCACCTGATATTCTGTTGCAACTTTCTCATAGTTTTTCAAATACAGCTCCAAATATTATCCTTTGAATTCGTATAATAGCTGCTTCAAATAGCTTCTGTTACATCAATTAAGACTATAGACTATCCTTCATCACTTACATCAAACAGAAAATTCTCAATCTGATCTCCAAAACTCAACGGTAAAATGTCAACTGGTTCAATTTTCTTTGATTATACTTTTAGGTTACTTAGTTTCTCAGTCAAATTAGCAAACCACAACAGAAAGACTCGCATTAATCAGACAGAGAGCATTACCTGCAAGTGATGTGGTAGCAACCTTCAGCAAGTTCAACCATGTTCCTGCAGTTCAAACATTGGCGCCATAGTTTCCTTTTGGCAAGTGAATCAAGCATTGCATCTTCTTTACCGGGAAGAGGGTTTTTTATATTATAATCATAGCAGGTCATATTATAATGCCACGGGACCTTGCAATTGATGCAGAAAAAGTGAAAACATTTTGTACATTTCCTAGCACCAGATTGTTCAGCACCAATGAAGAATGCTTTACTATATTCCAGGACCTCTCTTTTTGACATTAATGCAGAGCATCTCAGGTATGGACAATCAACTTACTCTGTAGCAGCAATAGAAGCTTCCTTCTTCTTTTGGATCATCACCTCAACTAGGGATGATCACGGGGCGGGGCCGGAGAATTCTCCCCCACTCCCTCCCCCGCCAGTGGCGAGGATTCCCCGCCCCCGCAACCAATCTCGGGGGGGGGGGGGGGGGGGGGGGGTGAATTTCCCCCGTACCCGCCCCACGGGCCCGTACCCGCCCCACGGGGATCCCCATCCTCCGTTTTTTTTTTTTAATTTTAAAATATAATATTTTATAAATAATTAAAATTAAAATATAATATTTAACAAATAAAAAATTTAAATTAATAATAATTTAAAATTAAGTATAATTTAAAATTTAATAATTATAAAATTAAATTATATTTTAATTTTAATTATTTATAAAATATTATATTTTAAAATAAATATATATATATATATTTTTTTTTTGCGGGGCGGGGATCCCACGGGGCGGATACCCCATTCCCCGTCCCCGCCCCCAATTCTAGGACGGGAAATTTTTTCCCCCCGCCCCCCTCCCCGTCCCCGTGGGGGGAAATTTCGGGGATTCCCCACCCCGAACGGGGCGGGTCTCCGCCAGGGCCGGGGAATCCCCACCCCATGATCATCCCTAACCTCAACTAATTTTGGATCCAGAAGATTTCCACAACTACTAATACTCACTTCAGAATTACATCCTTCATGGGGACACCTAGCCTCCATCCCATGAAGCAGCTTCACTTCAACATGCTGTTTCATACAAGAAAAACAATACCTATGCAGACAGCCATCAACTGTAAACATTCGGCTGACATCTGTATCATCAAAGCAAATTGCACAAGTCTCCTTCAAACACCTTTTGCCTCGGCCAGATTCTGTAGGCCAGGCTATCTTAGAAACTACAGCATCTCGTGCCAGTTTATATGCAAACTTCACATCAGTGCAGGCCACAAGGGATGGTCTACACTCTACAAATTTTCTTTGAAGAAGAGATACCTCGTTCCCAAGGGTCACAATCCTGTTTTGCACTGGTTGAACTCTTCCTGTAACCTGTAAGAACCAAACCCGAAGAAAAACATTCAGGTTTCTTAAATATTTAAGCGGGACCAGCAATACAGCTTTGATTTGATGAAAAGATCCTATAAAACTCATATTAAAGACGTAAACAGGGTTTCAGTAAAAGACAATATAAAACTAATTCAGAAAAATGCACTTTGTTGTTGCAACAGAATAATTATAGTTGCGACTTTATAACATAGTAACAGAAGCAGTGGTGAATCGAAGCTGAAAAAAACTTGAGATTAAAGCTCATCAAGATAAACCTAGAAGGCCAACAAATCTTGCTATCTAGAGCGGTACAATATTTCCGGAATTTCTAACCGTTCCAACCTCGCAGCTTGGTTTGGCTTATAAAAGGAGATTATTTAGACAACTAGCAACATAAATGTCTATATGAAAATATCCGTATGCTATTAACTAATGTTACACAAGTTTACTATCTAACAGGTAAGGTGATGTCGCTAGTGCATGTTAGTTTCACTCGAAGTAAAGCCCTGCCAACCCCCAGCCTTGCCCTAGAAACAAGTGTTCCACTAATGGGTAGAATATTCATGATTACCTTGTGAGTGCAAATCTACAATTTAACTAGGAACATTTGCAATTTTCCAAAGAATACAATATTATGAAACCTTTAAAAGAGGAAAAAAAAAAAAAAGCAAAGCTAGCTGGCCCAAAAAAATGACCGAGAACAAATCATAAAAACCAGAGCTTTTCATCATATATTAACTTAGACAGTGGTTAGAATGATAAATAGCTCAATATTATATCCACTAAAGGAGCACAGTTAACGATCCAGAGGTATGACAACACAATATTGGTTTATTTGTCTTATGGTCACCAGCATGGAGCCAACTATCGGGAAATACCCAAAAACCCACACACTTCGAAGCATTATCACAGCAACATTCTCAAAGTAAGTTACTTTTATTCCACAAAAATCCAATTCAATGGCCCATTCCAAGCTCACTTATCCCAACAATTTACTCTTTAGATAAGGGCAAATAAAGGCTTGTATTCAAACAAGAAATCATAAAGACTTACATATTGGTAGACCTCATAGTCATCACAAAACACAGTGATTTTTTTCAAATCCAAATTCAGAGCTGCATTTAACCCTTCAATTAAAGCTTGAATCTTCACCTCCTGTTCACCGACACAAAAATCCAAACGCTTACTCAGCTCAAATATCAAATTGTCCCTCGAGTCACAAATCGCAACCCCAACCCCACACACAATGACCTTATTTCCTTAATCATCTCTTCACTCACCAATCCCTTATAATAAACCTTAAAGCTCTCACTGTTCAAAAGCACCAACTCGCTGCTCAACGAAGAAGAACAGCCCAAAGCTCCGTACGGCTTGTGATAGGTATCGCCGTGTTTCTGCCACTGATCATCTGGGATATTCAATATTTCGCTAGCTAGTTTCTGATCATGAATCCGACGGTCTAGATCCTCTCTCATTTTCATCATCAGTCCTTCGGATGCCTCTCGGTCTCTTCGTTCTTGATCCAACCTCTCAATATCTTCCAAGAGAAGCGCCGTGAAATCGATGTCGTTTTCAGGGACATAAAGGACGCTGTCATTTTTCCCCGGGAGTGAGAGCTAGAAGAGGAATGCAGAGATAGAGAGGCGGTTATTGCTTCTTCCAGTTGCAGATTATAAGCTAAGTCGATGTCAGGATCCATGTTCCGAGTTTCAGAGCGCAAGGGTCTCTTTCAGCTTGGAAACAATGGGGACTGGATTTTACTTGCAGGAACCAAAATTGAGAGAAAGGAACTTAACGAGCAAGGGAAAGGATTAAAATGAATATTATAAAAAATTATTTTATATTAAAATTGACTAGACTTTAATTTTTATTTTTCTTAAATAAAATTATTTTGTGATGTCCAAACTCATTAGAATTTTAGATGGATCAAGGTATAATAATTGTGGGCTACGTAAAAATGTGAAGGAATATGTGTATAAAAGAATAATACACTTCTCATCATTATCTAATTATTAATTGCTCTTCTCATCAATGCCATTAATTTTCTTGGTTTATGAGAAATTAACTTTATTATTTGCATACGTGTAATACTTTTTAGCATGATCAAATTTTTTACAATCGAAATATTATAACAATAATCTTTATTAAGGTGGCAAATTGACCTAAACTCAAAATTCATTAATCTCTAATTGTTCTTTTTTTTGCTCCACAACTTGCAAAAGTTAATTTATTCTATAACTTTTGAGATGTCATTATAAATTTTTAACTCAAACTTTTCAAGTAAATTTACAAAAATTCTTTTATCGTCTCAAAAATTTTCACCAAATAATAAAATTTTGTTAACAATTGTCATAAATTTTTAACATACTCCTCGATTGCTTCTAATTTCTCCATCTTTGAATCTCAAATTCTCACCTAAAATTCAAAATATGCAAAAACATTGTTTTACAATTGTCTGAATACTCAATTTTTTTTTTTAATAAATCTTATATCTCTTTTGGAGTTTTTACGAAACATATATCGATAAAAATTATTTTAGAACTTGAAGGAGTACAAACAAGTATTTTTTCTTAACTTCTTTACTTATTTTAATGCTACTCTTAATTTGGAATGAAATTGGATACACTGACAATACTGGAATTTTACTGTCATTCTCAATCACATCTCATATATCAAAAACTTGTAGATATATTTACATTTTCACAGTCTATAATTAATAATTTTTTTCTATAAAAATGAGATGTAAAGTTAAAAGGAGAAAATATTTAAAACCATTTAATCTTAAAGATTCTCAATTCTATTCTCTCAATTTTTCTCACAAACCCATCACCAAGAAATGCTCTTATACCATATTGAAATATTTGGGATGAATACCATAAATTTAATTATCATCAAAGTTTAATTGCATTTGTCTAGTTATAGGCTTACACATAAATTAAGATCACTAACCTCCTAATTTCATTAATCCACTAATTCTATTAACCCCACTAACTACACTAATTAATTTTTAATAACAATAAAAAAATATTATATGAATTTTATCTTTTAAAAGATAAACCTCCTTTTATATGAACTTTATCTTTTAAAAGAAGGATGTAGGGAGGAGTCATGAAATTTTAGCTCCAATCTCATAGTCCAAAATTCTCAAATGCAAGCAATAAGCTATAGATCAGTGATACTAGTTTTGTATCAAATCTATAGAGTTAAATTCAAATTTAATTTTGTGCAGCCAGCCTGCCTTCTAATTTTTAATTTTTTAATTGCTCCATCTTAACACCTAATGTATATTTCTCCTTTTTTTTATCTGTTATTTTTATTATTTTTATAAAAAATTAAAAATTTTAATTAAACCTAAATTTAGTATTAAATTACGTAATTTTAATTAAATTATTAAATTTAATTGGTTTTAAACAAATTAATTTTTATTGAAAAAAAAAATTAAATTATATTAAAAATATAAAAATGACATATAAATGAACTTTGAATTTTGGTAAAAAAATAATATATAAATAATATATAAAGGAGGATGAACTATGAAGGGAGTATAACACTAACTATAAATACAAAATTCACCTCATTAGGACTTGCGTCCGGGCGTGCACATGTGCTGATGTGTATTTGCCTTTACTTCAACAAATTTAAAAAAAAATGCCATGTGAACTTCGTCTCTCTCCATCTTTCAATCATTCCCTCTCTAAACTCTGCATCTCTCTTTCAGTAAATTTCCATGCTCAAAATTGAATTAAGCATCATTATTACAGTCAATGCAGCATCCTCCATTGAAGCACGCAAGCTAGAGATCTTTTTTTCAGAAGAATTTCATCATCAACGACATTAACATGCACGTTAGTCGCATCAGTGGAAGAAGAACATCATGAGATATTTTATGACCACCAGCTGTTAAGGTTGCCAAATAGAAATTTATTTTAATAAAAAAAAATAACATTATTCTAATTTTAAAAATTTATGAATTAATTTCGTATCAAAGTAAAATAGACAAACTACTTTTGGTAAAAGTAGATAAAGATCGAAATTGACAAACCATTAATGGAAGTCTCTGTGGCCAATTTAACTGAATTAAATTGGATGATACTTCACAAAGATTAGGGAAACAAAATCAAAATAGTCCCTTCAATATAATCATTTATGCACTATCTGTCTACACTGATGTGTGCAACAAAACCAGCTAGAGTTTGACCTTTTCTGAGATATTATACACAAAATATGTTGCAAAAAGAGAACGGTGAGGAAGAAATGCAGAACGGTGTAATTCACAACTACTAGAAAAGATAATCATCAGAATCAGAATCATAGAATTCGTCAGCATCCAACTCAAGATCCTCATCTTCATCTAAGGCTCTATCCATTATATGTTCCTCGTCCCAGAGTGGACAAGAACATGTTGCCTTTTTGTTCTTCCACTCAGCTCCGCAATTATAGCAAAACTCAAACCCACATCTGCAAAAGAATTACCAACATGATGCCACACATTGACGAATTGAATTTTCTTACAACCAAGTTTCTTGAAGCTGTTTTCCTACTATAAGGACAAACAGTAGAAAGAACTAGTTAAGGCACACAAACAGCTATTTATATCCATCATTTTACAATATATGTTAACCATTGAAAACCTATGCCTTCACTGCGCGGCCATGTGAGGTGAAGTCAAGGAAGGCCCCACTAGACCCACCAGAACAGTATTGCATCGGCTAGTTTAGAAGAAGTTCAGCCATGAGAGAACTTTCTAATCATTATTTTGATGGAACCTCAAGAAGTCAGAATCTACTAGGTAGTGCACAGACTTCCTAATATTTTCTTGATCCAAGATTTAAAACTGCATATTAGAAGATCTGCAAACCTACACTCACAGGCCATTTGTAAACTGATTTCCTATTACCATGCAGCTAAATTAGTTTGGTCTTTGATTATTCATGGGAAAAAAAAGGAACAGTTTGGAAGGAGATGAGCATGATACCTGCAAGTCATGTGGTAGCAACCTTCAGCAAGTTCAATCATATGGTTGCATTTCACACACTGACGCCACAAATTTCTAGTAGCAAGAGACTTTAGTTTCAAGTCTTCTGCAGGTGGACTGGGATTTAACAGTTTAAAAATAACACACGTCATGTTAGCGTGCCAAGGGACCTTGCAATTAATGCAGAAAAGGCCATTACATTTCAAGCATTTCCGAGCACCAGAACGTGCAGAATCTACAGATGCATTTTTGGCATATTCAGAAACCTCGCTTTTTGACATTAGTGCAGAACACTGAGGATATGGGCAATAAATTTTTTCCGTAGCTGGAATTGAAGCTTCTTTTATTCTTTGGCGCATTGTCTCAATTAATTTAGGTGTCAAAAACTTCACAGAGTTGTCAACGCTAAGCTCAAACTTGCACCCTTCATGAGGACATTTTGGTACAATTCCATGAAGCAACTTCACTTCCACATGCTGTTTCATACAAGAAAAGCAATACCGATGTCCACATCCATCAACTGAAAATATGCTTCCAACATCAGTATCTTCTAAACAGATAACACAAGTCTCATTAACAGTTTTCCTACAGCTTGATTCAGCAGGCTTTGTGACCTGAGAAACAATTGCATCTTTGGCGAGTTTAAATGCGAATTTGATATCTTTTCGTGACACAAGGGTTGGATTGCAGTATGAAAATTTTCTCTGAAGAAGTGACACTTGATTGATTAATGTTGCAATCTTGCGCTGCTTTGTTGGCCATCTTCCAGTAACCTGCATTGCATAATACAACATCAAAATTTATATCTCACAGCATTGAAAAAAGAAAACTGTCAAATACACTAAAGGAGCTCAGAACGAGTTCTTCAAAGTGAACATACTCTCTTGAAGTACCAAAGAGTAGAAATGCATCACCGAAATCTCTGTAAATTTAAATGTGAGAGCAACGAATAGGAGAAAACTGAGGAAGAGAGCCATTCATACTACCTGGTCCGGGGTTTGCCAGGCAAGCTCAAACACATTGTTGACAACTTTGAGTTTTATCGAATAAGACAGATTTACACAAAACAAAAAACAGTAAGTTGGCAACTAGTTAAAAAACACGCATTTACTTCAGATTTCATTTAGAATCAAACTTAATGCATCCGATACAGTAAGATGACAGCAGATTCATTTTAATAAATATTGTCAAGGACCAGTTTGATTGAATAATCCAACAAATTGCGGTCCTAAATCTTCTATTAGCTGCTTTTATTCCATGGTTACATTACCAAAAGGCGCTACATGCAAAGTGCATATTACCAAGAAAAAGCTCAACTCAAGTTCACAACCGAGTAGAGAACTGAACTAATGAAGAAATCTACACATGCTTTAACTAAAATCAGCAAAATTTAAATCCAAAGGGCAACTATTTTCTGCGGAATCCATAACATCATAATCAATCAAATTCCACAAACACAGCAAAAAACAAGTTCAATTTAACTTGAAATTGAAAAAAAAAAAAAAAAACCTTACAAATTGATAAAGCGGATAATAATCACAATAAAAAGCAATCCTCTTGAGTTCCAATGCAAGAGCAGCGTTAAGCCCTTCAATTAATGCCTTAGCCTCCGCAGCCTGCCGGCTTATTCCATTACCAACCAATGGCTTCCTTATCTCAAACACTAAATTATCTACAGGATCACAAATTGCCACCCCAATCCCAGACAAAATTACCTTCTGGCCCCTCAGATTGTCTTCCATCACTAAACCCTTGAAATACAATCTAAACACACAATCATCATTCTCGACGCTTTTCGAGCTTCCTTCGCCGTAGGATTTCTCGAAATTATCTCCCGATTGGCGCCATTCGCGCTCAGGAATTCTCAATATTTCCCGCGCGACTCTCTGGTCGTGGATCCTACGTTCGAGATCTTCCCTCAATTTACGCATTTCGAGCTCGGAATGTTTGCGATCATTAATCTCTTGTTCGAGCTTGTTGATTTCCTCAGATTGGAGAGAACGAACGGTGACGTTTTGATCGCGGGTAACAATGGCGGAAGGAGAGGATTGCGGAGGCGGTGATGAAGAAGAAGAGGAAGGGAGAACAGAGAGGGAGGCGTTTATGGCTTCTTGGAGTTGAAGGTGGAAGGCGAAGTCGAGGTCTGACTCGAGAGATTGCGCCGCCATGAGTTCACGTCGCTGCTCGGAAATGAGGGAGTTGAGATCGTCGTCGTCGGCGGTCGTTGCCATAGATACAGCAGTAATATGACAGCGGTTGCCGTCGGGTTATAAACCAACCACTAGAATGACAGTGAAATAAATGCAAAGAAAGGAGAGTAGAGATGACGTGTTTGTGAAGGTTTGGTCAAGAAGTGAAGGAGAGTCGTAACGGGCCCACATTGTATTTTGATTGGGCCCATTGGATCCACTAGGCCCCATCAGAGGGTTATGCTTATGTGTATGTGATCCATTTTTTGCCCAACTTCTTCTAACATAAATTGTCCATGCATGCAGTCTTAACAGTTACGAACTTTTGGTGATAAATACTGTGTTATGGTTCCAAGTTCCTTCTCGCCTGCCATTACAAAGACGAAGTTATATATATATATATATAATTTGGTGTATGCAAGCACGGAACATAGTCAGAAATTAGATTTGGTGGGATAAAAAATTATATAAATATATTAGTAGAGTCAATTTATTAATGAGATTAATTATTAATAGAGTTATTTAAAAATTTTAGTAGGATCAATTTTAAATGAAATTAATTATTAATTAGGGTCATTTAAAAATTTTAGTGGAGTCAATTTTGAAATTATGAAGGATATATTTTAAAATTGAGTAGGGTCTGATGACAGGTCGAATGAGCAGCAACTTTCTTGTGATCACTTGCAAAAAGTGAATAAAGGATCGATGGATTTTCGACAAAGTAGTCTCCGAGGATCAAGACAGGATTTCTGTATAAAAGGAAGTAAATTTCCGGCAAAAGATTAAGTAAATATTTCATACCTGTTTTTCCTCCTTTTATATAAGGAGTTAGCACATTTGTATAAGATAATGGAATGAATTTTTCATTCTTTTCGGCCACTAACCCATTTTCAGTGATTCTCAAGAAAAACGTGGATTAGTGATAACTGCCTGTTTATCATGGTGGAGCTGTTTTTGGAACACGTTCTTAACCGAACTGTGGCCCGATTCTAGTGCCTGGTTAATTCGAACCTTTGGTCGATTTTCGTGAGTCTTGATTGAGCGATATGCTCGATTAATATTGGACCGTTGAACCGGTCTTCTAGTTTGGTTGTTATCATAAGTCTCCCCCAGTTGGGCGACATTTATGCCAGCAATTGGCAAATGAGCATTGAATTGGCATATTCAATACCATAAGATCAGAGCTCGTGACAACTGGATCGAATGAGCTGGCAGCGGCGATTCGAGGTCTGAGTGCCTTCCGAGCTATTTTTTAAGTTCGGTATCAAAGGTCATGTAAACTCTTCTCGTTTTTTTTTTTTGCTGGGGATACCTGCCTTTAGCTTTACCTGATCTCCTGCTAGTTAGCAGGATGATGTCACTTTTTGTGTGAGAGCATTTATTGGAGATCATTATGGCTTCCTGTTTTACCGTGCGTAACGACTGGGGATGCTTCGGTTATGGTGCATCGCCTTAAATGTACTGTTCCAAGTTTGGATCTGCTACCACATGTACGATTCGGATCCATCCTAGTGTTTCTATATAAATCTGCTTTCGATTTCGACTAAGATTTTGCTTTTCATTTTCTTGACTTTCACTCTGATCCTTTCTTTTTCTTTGCAATGATAGTTTCTGTACTCGCTGCCTGGACTTCGAGATTCATCCTCTCATCCATTTTTCCTTTTGCTTCCGCCCCTATTCAGCAGGTTTGTCTTCCCTCCCTTCTTTTTCATCCTTCTTTCCTTTGTTCTTTGTTTAATTCTTTCATCATGAGCTCGGCAACTGTTTCGAACGAAAGAGTGGGAGACAGTGGAGATGCCCCTATGAGTAGCATTCCTGGTATGAACAGGGATTCGACTTTGAAAGAAGGAGGTTAGCCCTCCGATTTCGATCAGTCTGCCACCTCCTCCAAAAAGAAGGCTTCGCGCCAATTGCCAAGGGTGGGTAACATAAGTTCAACGATCAAGAAGGAGGAGCTCGGTTCCCTCCTAGCCTAACTAATATCTGAACTGGACTATTTTGCCAGCAAACCTAGCACCTCACAATGGGCAAATATAGAGTTCACTAACAAGAGAAAGACTAACATTTACGAGGCGCAGTTGGAGGCCGGTGTACGCTTGCCCTTGACGAGCTTTGAAGTGAGTGTGTTGAGATATTTCGACATGTCAATAGGGCAGCTACACCCCAACGCTTGGCGAATCCTGACTACCCTTCAAGTTTGGGCAGTGGAGCAGGATATAAACCTAATGTTGAACTTATTCCGAGCAACCTATGTGGTCGGCCTTCGAGCTAAAATCGAGGACCATAACTACATATAGGCTCGATCGAATTACGAAGTTTTTACTGGGAACGGGCTGATTTTTTAGTAGAGTGGGTACGGGCTGATTTTCAAGTTCGAATAGCTTGGGGGAGGTTTACGAATCAAAATGACAGTAACTTGTGTCTTTCTGATAAACAGGAGCTAATCCTCGCCCGTTGGAGGGAACTGACCAGGGATAAGTGGGACTTGAGGCATTTATTAGATCCCTATAACTCAGGGCCGCTTCCTCAAAAAAGAAAAGGTAACATATTATATCTCCTTGCCCAATGATACTGATATGATATTTTAATTTGTTATTTTCTTACAGTCATGAGAAAGTTGAACCGAGTAGCTGAGATTATGAGGGAGAAGAGGCAGAAGCTTACCGAAGCTTCTTCAAGCGCACCTCCAGTTGCAGAGGAAAAAGTGCCGGCTCCCCCTTCCGAAGCTCAACCTATCTCTCCCATTGTTGAGGTTATTGGTACTCCATCTGCCAAGGCCGAGCTTGCTTCTTCATCTGAGTCCTAAGGCCCATCCGATAAGCAACAAAGAGACCTCCGCTCGCTACTTAACGATATCGACGAGTTCTGAAAAGTGAAGGGGGATAAGTATTCCTCCAACGACCCAAACTTCAGCACCTTCGTGCATGTTACTTCACGCGTACCGAAGGAGGTCGGTCCTCTAACCTCTCTTAGCTGCAAAAACCTTGCTAACCATTTGAAGAAGCATCAGATCGAAGTAAGTAGCTCGGATTATTGTATGGTGTTGATTTCCTCGACTATTGCTTGATATGTTCTGTGTTTCGCAGGGATCTCAATTGATTGGAGCCACCATTGCTGAGATGAATGACCTAATAATGAAGCATCGATGTGCAGATTCAAACTTCGACGCTCTAAGATCGAAAATGGTTGAAACTGAGGAGAAATCTCGAAAGTCTTTGGAGCAGGTCGAGGAGGCCACAAGGAAAGTAGCTGAGCTAGAGGCCATTCTAAACCAAGAGAAGGTGTCCAACTCTGCTCTCCAGGCTGAAGTCGAGCGGTTTAAGCATAAAGAGGATGAATGGGAAAAGAAAGAGATGGAGCGAGAAGAGAAGGAGGCCGAGGTGATGGCGAAGAAATGTATAGCATTTAGTGCCAAAATATCTTCTGTTGTAAGGGAAAAATTCCTGGAACTAGATCTGTCCTTTTCTGGATGATGTTTATCTAGATGAGGACTAGATTTTTGTAACCGAACAGTTCAATCAATGAAAACTTGAACTTCTTTTTCTTGTTACTTTGTGTTTAGGTTTGTCATTCTTGTTCGGCATATCCTCCCAAGAATATATGAACAAATAACATATTCGTGTGTGGCGAGGTGAGTGCTCTTAAGCTTAATCGAATAGCCTTTGATTGCCAAACCGAGCTTAATATATTAAAAAGAAAAATATCCCATAAAAGGAGGATGTAAATAATGAATATGACGTGGTGCATCCATTGTATGTGATACGCTGTTCCCAAGGCTTTGTAAATGCCGAACTTGAGTTTGCCGAACTTGAGTTTGCCGAGCTTAGAGTGACATGATGGCCTAAGCTTGAGGATGAGGTATGTCTGCTCTGGACGAGGTTGGATAATTTATCAACCACAAATATTTTTCACATAGACCAAGAGTTGTGTGGCAACACTTGTAGAACTCGTTTTTGGACATGGACCCCATCCGCCACTGAGAACTAAATCATGAGGGGGGCTGAGCTCGTTCCCTTTACAACGGATATGACCTCTTTGGCCTTTCTTTTTTAGGACTGGTCCCGTTGCTCGCCACTTGCAATCACATGAATAACCTCTGCTGGTGCCCTCCTATTTCCATTGCCTCTGTTTTTGCTCGGCTAAGGAGAAGGCGATCTTTGCCTCTTTCCTCTCTCATCCGGTTTTACAAACCGTGTCAGGTTTCCTTTCCGAACCAGGTACTCAATCTCCTACTTGAGTTACTTGCACTCCTCTGTCTCATGCCCCTTGTCTGTGAAAAGCACAGTAAAGGCCCTGGTTTCTTTTCGAGTCCTCCTTCATGGGTCTCGGCCAGTTAACCTATTCATTCTGTTTCATCCATTCTAGTATTTGTTCACGATAGGCAGTTAGAGGCGTGAATCTTTCATCTCTTCGGTTGTCTTAGCGGGGGGTAGCGATTGCAAATGATTGGTTATGCCAGGTGCCCCCTCGATATTTCTTTGAGTCTATTTTGCTGGGATGTCCTCCTTCCCGAGCTGCTATTGCACTTTCACCTCCCTCCTTCTCAGATGTCCAGGATCTATGAGAGGCATGGAGAAGATGTCGAGCCTCATCCATGCGGATGTACTTATGTGCTCTGGACATTAGCTCGGTAAAGTCATTTGGGAGTTTCTTACTCAAGGAGTCACTGAAGTCCTGGCACCTTGTGTTTCGAATGAGGGCATTTATGGCGACCTCCAGGTTTAGGTTTTGTATGTCCATGGCCACATCATTAAATCTGTCCACATAGGCTCGCAGTGGTTCGCCCTTTTCTTGTTGTACCAGATTCAAGTCTGCGAATACCTTGTTCGGGCGAATGGCTGCCACAAACTTTACAACAAACATGTAACTGAACTTCTCAAAATTATCAATACAATGCGTTGATAAGTTGCGAAACCAGATCTGAGCTGAGTCTGCCAAGGTCTATGGAAATATCTTGCACAAGGTGGAGTCATCTGCTATGAGCACTAGCATTGTGTGCTGGAACTGGTCAATATGAGCTCGGGGATCGGTGTTGCCACTGTAGGTTTTCAGGTGAGAAAGTCGAATATTGGAAAATGGGGCAACTAAGATTTCCCGAAAAAGGGGTGATCGAAAGCTGCCTTGGTACTATAGCGTAGTTTGATTTTGTTGCCTTTGGATTCAGTCGTCCAAAAGGCGGTTAAATTGCTCGATCGTTAAAGTAATGGTGGAGTTAAAATTTTGGGGTAGGGCTGGTGAGAAGGGTTCCTGAGCTGGAGGCTGCAAAGCTCAATGCAGGTTGGTGTTTTGTGGGGGTAGAGGCTGATGTTGAGCCTGAGTTACAATAGCTGATCGACAATGAGAGATTATGCAGTCTGAGGGGTAATATTGGAAGTGATGTTCGGGATTATCATGGCTGGAAAAACAGAGGTGGTATCATTGGGTGAAGGGAGAAATTATTGTATTCCAGGCAAGGTAGGGGTTGGATGTTTGGTTTTCTTGTTAGGAAGTGTTTGTGTTGAGGTCTGGGAAGAGGTCCATGTTCCACGCTCACCGCACCAAATGATGACAGGTCGAATGAGCAGCAACTTTCTTGTGATCACCTGCAAAAAGTAAACAAAGGACCGATAAGTTTCCGACAAGGGAGTCTCCAACGGTCAAGTTAGGATTTCTGTATAAAAGGGAGTGAATTTCCGGCAAAAGATTAAGTAAGTATTTCATACCTATTTTTCCTTCTTGTACATTTGCAAGAAATAATGAGAGGAGTTTTTCGTTCTTTTAGGCCACTAACCCTTTTTTAACGATTTTCAAGGGAAACGTGGGTTAGTGGTAACTGTCTGTCCATCGTGGTAGAGCTATTTTTGAAACACGTTCTTAACCGAACTGTGACCTGATTTTAGTGTTCGATTAATCCGAACCTTTGATCGGTTTTCGTGAGTCCTGATTGAGTGATGTGCTCGGTTAATATTGAACTGTTGAATTGATCTTCGAGTTCGGTTGTTATCAAGATTAATGCAAAAGCGCAATAAATTTTTTATTTTGATTATGATAAAAGATTTATTAGTCAGCATTTTTCGCACCGTGAATGATGTGATATGCTCTGTTCGATTGTTCGTAAGCCGATTAAAGCATGAAACCAAATTTTCATATTTCATTCTTAAACTCGTTAGAATAAGTAATCGTAAAAATTGCCCAGTAATTCTTAACTCATTAAATTAATTAATCCGTAAACAAAATTCCTTGAAAAAAAGATTTTAAAATGTGACAAAAGGGTAATTTTCAGCCCACTTACGCCCAAAAACCTTCTCTAGAAAGCCCCACCTCTAAAAACAACCAAAGGTGAAGCCTAGTCACGGTCCAGCCCATTCAAAACAAAGAGAATAATATGCCGTTCTCCTTTTATAAACCTTAGCAGCAAAGAAATTTAGTTGATAGAGAATAAAAAAATGTACGAGGAAAAATAAAATTTAAAAAAAGATTAAAATTATTTGGTAATTGAGAATTATCTATAATTAAAATGACTGAGAGTTTGGCTATTTTTCAACCAATTGGAATTTGAATTCCATTCTCTTTTTATCTCAAAGATGTATTAATAACGGTTCCGATTACTGGACTGTTATCTGAGTTAAGTTTGGGTGAAATCGTTCTACATAACTACTCGAGTACTCATGGATTTTCGACAATGAAAAACTCCGACGGTCAAATCAATATACTGCTTAAATAACTATTATGAAGGTAAAATTGGTTAACGGAGAAATACCTGGTATATTCAGTTTATTTATAGGGATATAAATCCTATTTTAGTTAGGATTTAATATGCTAAATAGAATGGATTCCTATCATCAACAGAAAATTCATTTAAAAAGATATATGATTTGATCATGAAATTAAATTGAGATTTCGGAATAAAAGTTTTGCCTATTATAGATAACTAAAAGTTTTTGTCCAAATATAACTCCGAAAATGATTTTGTCAGGCTACCAGTTTGGATCTGGAATAAACTGAGCAAATTAATGACTTAGCTATCTGAATGAATCCGGTTAGACAGTTCGGTTATCATATATATATATATATATAATCTACCTTTCAGAAAGGAAGTGAATAATTCTCATTGAATTTTGGTTATCATACACTGTGCATGACCTCACCTTCTTTAACTAATCTAAATACTTTAATTAACAGCCTAACTAACCATTAAATTATGGTGAGAAAATTAATTCTGTTGACGTGGCATGAAGTTCAATGATTGAATTGGAACTGTAATTGGATTAAAAAAAAAAAAACAGCATTGTGGCCCAAAATTAAATTTCTTGACATGCTTGTGTTGGCAGGTGAGGAACAGTTTGACCCATTTTTGACAGTGTGAAATTTTTTTTTTTAAAAACAAAAAAATTGAATAAAATCGGTCATAATGTACTAATTTCTTTAGAGTAGAAACATGAAATTTTCTATCAAGTAGACTTAGATACAATCGTGAAAAACAGGCATTGGCTTCAAACAAGAATGTTGTGTTCGTGAAGAAAATTGTGGAAATTTTGATGCTGCATTAGTGCCTTAGATTGACTCTTATGCAAACTTGGCAACGTTTCTAGATAAATTAAACAAACGGCGCAAATTAAAAATAATATCAACATGGAAAACACTGATGCAGGAAAAGAAAGTAAAGCAATTGCAGCCCTTTCTGTATAATTAGTTTCATAAAAATATTAAATGAATCACCATTTTTTCTCCAAACTGCTTTACAGTTTTTCCTTTCACATAGGTGGAAAAGTTTATGAGTACAGTAACGGTGAATTGAATTATTGATGAATTGAAATATATATCGAAACTTAAAAGAATATATATCAAGAAATATATATCGAAACTTAGATATACAGAATTTATATTTAATAACTCAAAAGTAATTAAATTATATTTTATAACGAAATTATTACTAAACTTTATACTATTTTACGTAAAAAATGGTATTAATCAGGTTTCGACTTACACTATTTTGCGTAAAAAGTGATATTGATCAAGTTTCGATGAAAATTATCGTCGAAGTGCTGACATGGCAGCCACATCATCTATTTGTGCACGTGGTATGCCACATCATTAGCTAATGTCAGTTATTTTTGTATACGTGGCATGCCACGTCAGCATTCTAACAAGAATCATTATTGAAAATCGATTAAAATTACTTTTGCGTAAAATACTAGTGTAAGATTCAGTGACAATTTCGTTACGAAAAAATAATTTAGTTATTTTTTGGTTATTAAGTATAAATTTAGTAACCATAAGTAATATTAACCCTAATTTTTGTACATGGTATCATAGGCACTAATTTTTGATATTGGATGATCTTCAGATATCTACTACTGCAAACTTCAAGCTACAGGTTTTTCGGTTGAATTCGGCTCTAAATATAAAATGTGTCGGTTCAATATCTTACATTGACTCGTTATAAAAATTAAATATACCCTATATAAATTTGGACAATTCATATTTTATAAGTTACTTTTTGAAGTTAAATTAATTACAAACTCATTTTCCTTGGACCAAAATTTACCACATCAATTCCATTTTAATTTATGTTTAGAAACGAGTACAAAATTGGCTTTTCCAACCTACAAATAATTAGGATAAATATATATAAAAAAGGTTCAGATTCGAAGTTGAATTGCCATAAGATATGACATCAACTTCGAAAAGAACTTGATAAAATATAATTGGGTGGTACATCTTTCAGTTTAGGTAAAATTTTAAGTCTGAATTATCTAAAAAAAATGTCAAATTAAATTGACAGAAACATTATATTATTGTATTTCTTTTTCAATAGAAAGGAATTAATTTCAATTTCAACTTTGGAAGTGATAAAATCATGAACAGAAGTGAGAAATAGACTGAAAATCTAATGTGTTGGGCCCGATGTTTAATTGGTTTCAATTTTTTCAACCTCAACAATCCTTCTAAAAAATTCTGCAAAATATCACTTTTTTACCCTCCCGACCTTTTAAAATTGTAATTTTCTCTTTTCAATTTAAAGCATACATTTTTCTAAGTTTATCAAAATTTACCCATTACTTTACTTATATATCTGACTCATTAATATCAATACCAAAAAGTGAAAATTCAAATATTCATTAAATAAAAAATTTTAAATTAGTCAAAATCCTCCCTTTCTTCAAAACACTTCCTGTTGTTGCTCGTTTTTCTAGCTCATTTTTTTTTTCTTCTCTCATTGACATCCTCTCTCTTTCTCATTTAATACTCAATTCCCTTTTCTTAATTTTAGTCGATTTTCTTTTTAATTTTTTCATTTTTTTTCTCTCTTATGGGGTATTGAATTTTGGGATTTTTTAACCCGCACGGGAGGAGTTGAGCATAGGAAAAATCAAGTTCAAACATAAGTCATCTTTCAATTTTTGAATCTAATTCTTCCTTTTTTTTGGTTCGCAATAAATTGAAAAAATGAAAAAATCCAAATAGTTTAAAAAATACACCAAAAATTTAAATAATTTCCTTAAAAACATTATTTGTAAAATTGTCCCTTCTTCAAAACACTTCCTGTTGTTGCTCGTTTTTCTAGCTCATTTTTTTTCTTCTCTCATTGACATCCTCTCTCTTTCTTATTTAATACTCAATTCCCTTTTCTTAATTTTAGTCGATTTTCTTTTTAAATTTTTCATTTTTTTCTCTCTTATGGGGTATTGAATTTTGGGATTTTTTAACCCGCACGGGAGGAGTTGAGCAGAGGAAAAATCAAATTCAAACATAAGTCATCTTTCAATTTTTGAATCTAATTCTTCCTTTTTTTTTTTTTGGTTCGCAATAAATTGAGAAAAAAAAAGGATTAAAGTTAACAATTGATATATCTTTATTTATACCGAACTATAAGTAAGTAATTTTAAAAATTAAGTATATCATATAGTATTTTTAATATATCAAATGTAAATTAAAAATTGAAATAATGTAGCTTGATATGCTAGAATTGCTACCTATTCGTATAGCAAATCGATGAGTGAAGGAAAAGAAAGTTTTTTAGAGAGAGAGTATTAACATTACTCTGAAAGATAAAGTGTGTTCTTTTTAGAAAGAAATCTGTTATTTATAGAGATGAAATGCTTTAAATAATGTGTCGAAATAGTTATTCTACTCTGCGGTAGATATGACCTACTTTTATAGTTAATTGTGATTGAATGATAGCGTGTGTCAGACGACTTCTGTCTGAATAGTCTTAATTCTTGTGTTTAATCTTTTAATTGATGGGACTTTCATGGACCTTCGTGGGACTCCTTTTAGAGTCTTTGGGCCTTTATTATTTGTATATTTTTGGGCGTTATCAATACTACCGCTCATTCCTCACAGGCCGTAGTATCCAAATGGTTTCTCAATTCTCACTTCTGACTTCTCATTCTCAAAAAGCTCTATATTAATTTTGATAAATAATCGTAGAATATATATATATATATAAACAAAGAAATGATGAATTTCCGCGTGGAATAAGAACACGCGTCAGCAACTTTTGGCGATATGTCTCATAAATTGGTGGCTAATAATAAAATCTTGACAATGTAGGGAAAGTAACAATTATGGAGAAAACCTTTCCACGAGTCCATAATCATAATAAATGACACCCGCACGAGAGAGAAAAATAGAAGAGAAGAGAAGAGAAGAGGTACGGTCCAAAAAGATCGAAGTCCACCTAGACATAATTATTTATTATCATTAATGTCAATTTTAACTTTAACTTTACCCTCCAATGTTTGCTAAAGTGAGAAAACAAAACACCTACTTCAAAAGGCTGCGTGTTTAGTCATTAGTCATTACAATTTGTTTATAAATAAATAAACAACATACCAAGTGAGTCAACCCAACCCAATGCTTTATTAAATCTTTTAAATTAATTAATCCAACAATTAATCCCCAATATAAAAGAAATTTTATAAATTAATAATAATGGGATCTCATAATTAATTATTTCAACGTTATAATCACTTCATATACACATTAGTTTATTTTTAAAAAAATTATAAAAATATAATATGTTATAAAATATTTATAAAATTGAGATTTTTTGTATCAAAACCGTTGCGAATTGTAGAAAAATTGTGTCAATATCAAAGGAATTGAAAAGGTAAATCTGCAGTGTTTGAAATCGCTGCAATATATAATGCTTTCATATTTAAAATGAAAGATTTTTCTATGAGTTTCGGTTCTAAAATTACTATTTGTTATAGCAGCTTTGAAAATATCTCAAACTCTTAAATGCTTTTCGATACATCATATTTTTGTATTTTTTTTTAAAAATACATTATTAAAAAAATTATTTCAATAAAAACACGTAAATAAGAACTTTTCTTATCCGTTGATTTATATCTTATTTTATCTTAATTGACTGTTAGTATTTCGGTCGAAAGTTCCACCTATTGCCTCTATTGAAGCAGATCAAATACAATGTCTTCGTTTCCACTGGGATTTGAAGAGTTTAAAATTGTTTTTTTTTTGGTAGTTGTTCTTTAGGTTGCATATTTCAAAAGATGAACAAGAGTTTCATACTATGATCATATTTGCATTATATTTGATAATATTTTTTATACGATGTGAGAAATTGAGATTGATTTTTTTGTCTTTTTCATTTCTTTTCTCCATTTATTCAAACTCCTCGTCCTATCATACTAAATTTTATTGCGCCTGATTTTTGGTTAGGTTAAAATAATCTAAGTCCAACCTAATGCCACTATATATATATATAAAGCTACGTATCTATCACATTAATTAGCAAGATATCAAATCATATAGTAATAACTAATCAATAATAATAGTAATCAAATCCCATATTTGGAAACCGTTCAGGTCATCATCACTATTAGTAATTTTTTATACGAATTTATAATCAGAAATAACAACTTTTGTTCGTTGTGACTAGTTGAAATTCCTTCCTAGAACAAATTTATATTTTATATTTATGCCTAATTATGCATTGAGTTTTACAATAATGTAAAATAAAATATTTTTCTTTTCAAAAATAAACTCTGGAAAATAGTTCCTGAAAGTAAAATTGTATACTAATTGGCTCAAAAGATAATCCATTCAATTTGATTAATTACTTGTACCGTACTTATATACATATATTTGTCCATATTTGGTTTTCTCAAAGAAAAAATTAAAATCCACATTACGTTTTTGTATAAATTAGAATGAATATATTTAGAAATCACATGCAGTTCAAACGATAAAAAAATCTTGCTACTATTCCGATTGACTATAGTTTGAACTTTTACCATATCCTGCCCTAAATATATATTATAAAAAGAAATATCTTTATGCATTCACAAGTAGAACAAATATGTTTTTGTTGAAAAAATTATAATTAAACTCTATAATATTAAACTTACTGTTGGATTTTCATTGCAGTACTTATGAAAATTATTTCTTATTTTGTAAGATATATGAATTCCAAGTTGAAGTATATTAAATTAGTTTGTACTGAAATGACAGAATATTTGGACCGAACTAGGAATAGTAAAGAAAGGGCGCAATTGCCACATTTATCATTTCAAAAATATTTTTTTTCCCGCAAAAAATAAAAATTCTACAAGGTTTAAGTTTATCTACCCTTTAATTTTGACAAAAATACACTATATAGTATTGACTTTCAACCAAAATTTTATCTCTTTTGATATTAAATTTTAGCTATACCCCTCTACGAAACTTGTCGACTTTTCCAATACAAATCAATACGGAATTTTTGGTGGACTCAAACTGCAACTTGATTCGAAAAACTCGCAATGCTTGTGAATTGGACAAAAATGAAAAAAACGAGTTGGTAGGAGAGGACGAATATGGACCTATTTTATTTTCTGTCGTGCAGGACCCGTTTTGTTTTGATCTAGTTGATTTTAGGAAACGTTTATGAGTTATATAATTTGAAAAAATCGGAGATTTAATGTAAGTTCATCGCAGTTTATAGTGAAAATATTGTTAAATTTTTGTGTCGATTTTGTTGCCGTTGTGGTTGTGCATCAGTTGATTGCAATTTATATTGACATAGAAATTATTTTTCAATATTTTGAGAAACCAAAATTCAATATTATTCTGAAGAATTATCAATAACCGGATTGGATGAGGCTGTGATGATCCTTATTGAAGAAAAAAAAAATCCACGAATTTCATCATGAAGTCCTTGCAGGGATTGCGGTCCGCGTCGTGTTAAACGTTAATAACGATTAATTTTTTTCTTAAGGAAGAAAAATAAGTTTGAAATTTACTAAAACTCACATAAGGGTAAGTCAACAATTAGGACTCCTTTAACAATAATCTTGTTTACACTACAAACACAGAAATCAATAATTTAATAATTTTGCTATGCATATTTGATCCATATCCTACCAACTTCATAATTTTCATCTCAATTGAAATTCGTATAAAATCACGAAACTATATTATCTTATTATAATATATACTTTACCTTCAAAAAAAAAAATAAATTATAATATATACTTTCTATAAACAAAAATTAGACAAATTTCCCTACATTAATTAAGAATATATTGGTGTAAAAAGATTTCTTTCACTTACCTAACTCTTAACCATAGTATAGAGTTGCATATTTTGGTAGTTCACCAATTATAACTAATCTTTCAATGTTATATTCAAGGATAAGTTGGATGTTATTTATATAATAATAGTATTATTTTTTGTGAAAAGATAAATATAATAAGGTTAGTTTGGGCATAAGGAAACAAATTAATTGCTTGTGAAAATAAGAAAGTCACATCAAAAATTGATAAATAGATACGTTTCAATAATCCCATGTTACTAACAAGAGTACAAATGGTGCATGTTAGATGTGTATATTCCCTTCTTACATTACCATGTGCTAGCACGCGCAACCTAACTCAAAAAGATACAATGGCTAATTACGTACATTAACTCTATCTAATCTTATACACATATCACAATCAACGTACTAATCATAAAACTTCTAATTGTAATTAAATTATGTGAAAAAAAGGGGTCAAATTTCAACTTAATTTCACTGGTAGTGATCAATTAATCATTATGATTAGAATCTGAATTTTTTGGGACTTTTTTGAAAATAGGGTAAATTTTAAAAAAATTTTAAAATATAGTGTTACAGTAAATAAAATTTAAAAAATGGTGTGATGAATTCCGGCATAGAAAGGAGCCGGAATTCAACTTGTGAAATCGCTTTTTAATGTCAGGGTGTCGAAATCCGGCACACATGGGAGCCGAAATTCAACATTATGAGGCCCACGAATTGTTGGATTCCGGCACTCCATGGAGCCGAAATTCAACAAGGCTGGCAACCCAAACGATGGCCACTCCTTTTTCTGCCTCACCTGCACATATACATGAAATAATTGGTCACGTAAAGAGAAGAAAATAGTAAAACTAATTATGCATATTAAATTCATAGTGTATAAAATTAAAACCAATTATGCACATTTCAAGTTATGAATTAATTATTTAGCATGCTATTTGACATTGTTGATTGCTCAATAATTTATAGTGTATAAAATTAAATTAATTATTTGGTAAATATTAAATGCTTGAAAAAATACATTGATAAATTGTCAAATTTTACAGTGTGCTCGAAATAGAAGGTCCACTAGATGTGGTACAGGATCGCATTTTATTAATTAAGCTTAACATTTACATTTTATGTAAATTGTATTACTTTATTTACATTTTTATATTTTATCGAACATTATAATTAACAAGTAGTCATAGTAGCACATAAAATAGCATCATACAATTTAATTATTAAGTTGGCAAAGTAGCACATAAAATAACATCATACAATTTAATAATATTACATAAGCATTAATCAAGGATGTCCACTAACAAAAAATTGTAAACAAATATTAAGTTCACCTATATATTTCATGAGTATTCAGTTAAATTTGACGGTCCTACCAAATTTGGGCATGTCTTTTTATTATGCCCTTCATTTTGACATATCGTACATCGATTAGGCCTACTGCACTCTCTACTATCCATTTCATTTCGATACCGAGATGTCCTAGGTCGACCCTTCTTTCTTATAAGCTCTGGATTAAGCACTAAAGTTGGTCCAACATAGGGTGGCCAATAGTCACGGTGTCCAAGTGGTTGAAAAAATGAAGCATAATAGCTTAATGTCTCCGATAGTTTATAACACTTATCGATGTATGTCCACATGTCCACTCGTACATACATACATGCCGCTATAGCATGTGAACATGGCATTTTAATACCTTGAAATTTTCCACATTCACATTGGCGGCAATCCAAATTAACTGCTTGTGTATTATTACCTTTTCTTTTACTTCTTTGATTTTTAGTCCTGATTGTGAAAAGTCCTGAACGCTGATCAAAACTCTCAACTCGATGCCCAGAAGTTTGAGCACGCTTTGCCATTTCCTCCAAACAATTTTGAGTGACTATATTGCTAGATGTTATCTGTGCTCGATACATGATTCTTCTATCATCAAAAAATTTGACAAGCTTAGCAAATACATGCTCAACAACACAACAAACTGGCATCATCTTAACACCCTTTAAAGCACTATTTACACTTTCAGCAATATTAGTTGTAGCATGCCCATACCTATGACCATTATCATGAGATAAAGTCCACTTGTCCAAAGAGTTTTGCATGGCCCAATTGTATGAGTCAATATCAAGTTCCTTTATCTCGTCCATTTTTTTGTAAACTTTCGTGATTGAAAATTATTACCTAAAAATATTATGCACGCATATTAATACAATTTAAAAGTAAAAAATTTAACATAAATATTATAATCATGAAAAATTAAGGTTTAAAACATACCAGCCTTATCATGTCCTTAATTTTTGAATTTCTATAGCCAGAGTTGTAGTTGCTTACGAAGTGACGGAGACAATATCTATGAAAGCTAAAGGCTCCTTCCAGCCACTACTGTCATCATGAAATAATGCTATAATTTCAGCGTGCCGGTCAGAAATAACAGTTATCCCTGACTGTTTAGTGACATACCGCCTAATGCATGTCATAAACCACCCCCAACTTGATTTATTTTCACTTTCAACAATAGCAAATGCTACAGGGTATAAGAAATTATTACCATCAACAGCACTTGCAATCAGCATTGTTTGATGAAACCTCCCGTAATAAATGTTCCATCAATAAACAAAATTGGCTTGCAATGAGGTAGTCCATCTATACAAGGCTTGAATACCCAAAAGAGCCTTTTGAATTGCTTATAATTGTGCTTCATACTATCTTCAACAACAAAGTCATAAACAGTTCCAAGATTGTATGTCTCCATAGCTTTCAAGTAACCAAGTAACTTTCCATATAAAGCCTCATAATTACCAAATATCTCCTCTAATGCCTTAGTCTTTGCATACCATGCCTTACTATGGGTTACCTCATAATTGAAACAATTCCTGATATTAGCTATTATAATGCTAACTCTGAGATCAGGAACAGCACTAACCATTTCCAAAATGCAATCACAAATTATTTGTGAATCTAATTGTCTATGGTGTTGGGATACTAGCGATGCATTACAGTTATGAGGTTCCTTATATACACTGATAATCCAATAAGGTGAGGTCCTTTTCTTCATCACTCGTAGTCTCCATGGATATCCTTTATCGGCATGCGTGCAGCACACCGCCTAGTACGATGGCTTCGACTCCACAACTTTGTAAGAAACATTATTCTGAATTGAAAATATCTTCACACATGTTTTTACTTCATCATTCGATGTGAATGTCAATCCTTCGCATAACTCAGACACACCATCCCATCTTAGTATTTCCATATCACTATACATGTTTATTTCAGCTTCAGCAAAATTAACTGTTTTGTGGTGAACATATGCAAAGTAAAACTGTGAAATATTAGATTCACCACCTGATCGATCTTCAATATCATTCATGTGCAGATTTTGAAGGCCTTCGGTCACACGGATTGAACTACTTGGAAAAGAGTGCTCATCCCTTTGAAAAGCAATTTTTGGAACATTCTCACTCAAGTCTATTTCTTCATCATCATCATCGGGATCACAATTTGGAGAAATATACCAATTATTGGCAATATTATCTTCATCCCTACATGTATCATCACCATCGCATACAACATCTCCATCAGGAGCCTCAAACTGTGTCCCAAAATCGAACTGAGTGACTCTTCCATAATCACCATATACATTTCTTTCTTCAATAGTTGGTATATACTCTCTTTCTTCAGACTCCAACTCCACCGTGTAGGTTTATTTGTTTTGCTTGATCACAGAGATGTATGGCTCTCGGGATGCCTTTTGATCTCCTCTTAAGATGGCGGTGCCTCATTCGGTGGGTATCTTCATGATTATATACCGTATGCTAGTGACGGCTCTAGTTTGGAAAAGCAAAGGCCTGCCGAATATCGCATTATAGGCAAAATTCATATCGATTATCATGAATGTTACCTTACACACATGAGTGATTGCCTCTTGGCCTAACTCGATAAATATCTCTGTAGACCCCACCACAGGGACGGTGGCGTTGCCCAATTCTATCAGGAGGTGGCATTCGGTTGTAGCTCCCCTATCGGTAGTTTCATCGCTCTGTAATATTTGAGTGGTAGGACATTTACGGTGCTTTTGTTGTCCATAAAATTTCTCTTGATAAGTATTATCATTAGAAAGACTGAATAAAATTTGGAGTGAGATCGAATCGAACCCTGAGCAATTTTAGCCATTTCGTTTATTTGGTATGTTAAGCTATTATAGTTTAGTTTGTCCAATTCAACTTTATTTTTTATGGTAAAAAGTCTAATAGACTGAACTGATCAAACTGTATATAATTATAATAATATAATTAAACAATTAATTATAATTAAAAAAAAATATAGGAAAATTTTGCATTGAAAATTCGTTTTTCTATGACCGCAGACCGGCGGAGAGTCCGTTTGCAAGACCGAAGGAAGCTGACCAGCCGTCAAGTCCCTGGCTGGAGAAAGATTAAATAGACAAAAAAATATTCCAAAATAAATTTCTGAAAAATATGTTCTTGTTTTAGAGCTTAAAATTACTTTAGAACTAAATTTAAAAAAAAGAATCCTTAATTTTGTATTTTTCCCACTCAACTCTAAAGTCATCTTTCAACTTATATTTATTTTAACACCTAAGTCAACTAAACCAAACATTCGACCAAGACATTCGATTCTGTCTTTTTTTTTTTCCTCCTCAAATTTATTTCATAATTTTATTACCTGATGGCAAATGTCCTATAAAAGTTGCAATTGTTTTTCAAATCATTTATATTGCAACGAGGTCCATATAATTTATTTCTTGAAATTGCACACTTTTTTTATTCTACCCCTTAAAATTAGATGTTTATAACTTTAATACTTATTGTTGAATATTTGTAAAAACGTAAACACCTTATATAATTTTTTCCAGCGCGTATAATTGATGTGATCCACGTGGCTGTTGTGTCATTTATAACGAATAAAATAAAGACACATGTCTTGATGAATTTTAGGATAGTGGCAAATTATATATTAAGCCTTTACAATTTTCTCTATTTGAATTATCTGTATGCAACATTTTACCTTTCTATCAACGAATTTTTATTTCTTGTTTACTGTGAAACTCAAATATTTGTATACATTTTTAAAATAATATATATAGTTTTCAACGGTATATATTGGTCCTAATATACTTTGAGCAGTGATGACAGCAGATAATTTTTTTTTTTTGTTTTTTTTGAGTATCCGGCTCTATTCGATTCTAATATGACAAATTAGAGTAGGTAATATACGCATTTGAGATAATTTTTTTTATTACCGTAATGGATACGAGTAGGTTCAGATTTAGTGTTTTGGATATCCATTATCCAAATCCAAGTATAAAAAATATATTTTTTCAGATATTTTTAATGAATTTTAATTTTTATCACGGTTATATTTAATTTTATTTTTTTATATATTTGGAGTTAATTTGATTTATATTGATATTAATGGACGTGGTTTAGTTATAAATTTATTATTCATATATTTTTAATTAAATATTATTTTTTATTTATTTTCGAAAGAATTATTAATAAATAGATATTTAAACATATATTAAATAGTATATGAAAATTAGTGATCAAATTCGGAATGAGTATAATCAACGGGGGTTGGTCCAAGTGGTAAGCGGCTTGATTCCGCTTAAGCAAAGTCTCGGATTCGAGACCTAGTGTACGCAGAAAATTCCCGCTGGGAGACTCCCCCACCAAAGTTAGGTGCGCGACGCGGGTCGGATCTGAATGTAGTCAGGGCAAAGCTCCGATGAACCAGATGGGCAACAAAAAAAAAATTCGGAATGAGTATCCGTAATGTGATGTTAATTTTAAATGGATATGAATTTTGTTCAGATATTCTAATTAATAAATGAATTTAAATATGGATTTACGGATATATTACTTGTTACAAATTCTAATGCGAGGTCTTTAAGTTCGAATCTACATCCTCTGTTTGTACAGGTAATTAGCAGTTATCATTAATTCAATAATAACACCTACTATGCATAATTTAGCCTTTTTTAATTAAAATTATGCCGTTAATTAAGTAGTAATAAATTTCTTTAGTAAAGAAAGAACGTTTGATGATTGGAGATTTATTATTAGCACGTGGCATAACTAATAACAGTTGGATAATAAACCAAACCAAACGGCTACGGCCCAGAAGAAGAAGACAAGTTCATAAATATACGAGTTTTATGGACATGGTGAGCCGCCGGCGACTTTTCAAAACAAAGTTCTACCAAAAAAGAAAGTTGGATTATTTCATAATTCAACCGGCTTTGTCCATACACATATCAAAGCTTAAAAGCCTTCGCCTTTGACGTGCTTTGGTATTAGCCCACTACACGCTTTTGCCTTGCTCCATATTCTCTTCCCCTTTTCCCTTCTTCTTTGCTCGCTTTGATTCTCTTAATCCATCTCGCATTAGCTTCTTCTGCGCTTTCTGGTTCCGTTTGAAGCTTATCTGCGACTGAAGACAATGGTTCAAATCAAGGAATTGTATCCTTCTCTCTGTTTTTTTAACAACTGTTGCATGATTTGATCACGTTTCAGTTGGTTCAAATTTTGATCTTGTACTTATTTTTTGACTAATCTAAGACTTATCTAAGTTGGGTTTGATCCAAAATTCAAAAGTTTTGATTTTGTATTGACAGCCGGTTGAACAACAGTGTTTTTGTTTTTTTTTTTAAATGTTTCTAGTTTGTGTTGTGGGTATTTCCTTGACCTGTTTTCTTTTGATGTGGTTTTTCTCTGAAGCCGAATTGTCATGCCCATGTCACTTGAAGAGGTATAAATTTTGAATTTGTTGAATTTATGCAATTTAGGAAAAAGGGTATTATTTGGTTTTTCCGTTAAAAATGTTTTTGGTTTTTTGAACTTGCAGTATCAGATAGCGCAGATGTATATGGTCATGAAGATGCAACAACAGAATACAAATAGTGCTGAGGGTGTTGAAGTCTTAGAGAATAGACCCCTGGAGGATGACGCTTTTGGGAAGTGCCAATATACATCCAAAGTTTATAGGTTGCAAAGGTAATTTGAATTATTTATTGAAGTGGTTGAGAGACCTAATTTAGATTGTGCTGTTTGTGTCTCACAACAAAAAACAACGCTATTTTCTATTACTTTGTTACGAAGACTTGAATAGTTTTGGCTCCGCTTCTTAATGAAAAGCTTCAAAATTAACTGTAAGCAGAATCTATGAAGAGTACTGATTATGCCTTGAAGATGCATTATATAATGGTTCCATTAGATTACAGGTAATAATAATGGCACCATATATTTGCCCATACTGCAGTGCCTCAATGCGGTTGCCATTGGGGGACATGTGGTCTACCCTAAACGTTGCTCTTAAGAATTACAATAGTTTAGTCCATCACATAAAAGAAGCTATGAGTTTTTATGTTTGTTAAGAACTGTGGCGGAATTTTGTGAAAGAAGGTTGCTTGGGATTTGAATGAGATTTTCTGCCTTGAGGCGAGGGCTGTTTCTTTATCCTCGCATCTATCTTCGGAGAGAATTCACTGCCCATTAATTTATCTATTTTTATGGAAACTTAATGGTTTTGACTCCTTACAATGTCTGTCCTGTGAATTTCAGTTGCAAAACTCTCTCCACTTTATCTATTTTCTAATTTCTCCAATAGGTTAATCTATGCTAATTACCTGTATCGTAAAATGTTTTTCCATTCCTTAGTTTTCATTTATGGTACTTGGGAAGAAAAGTTCAAAACTTGCTCTTAAAATTCTGTTTTTCCAGTAAAGCACCTACTTGGCTTACAACTTTTGCACCGGCAGATGCTCTCATCATGGAAGAAGAAGCTTGGAATGCATACCCGAGATGCAAAACAGGTTTGGAATCCGCTCTTCCTGGAGTATTGATGTTTTTTGTTGATGTGTACAGCTTATATTTGATCATATCAGTTGACCTGTATTGACATTCTGTTCTTTTCTTTGTTCTCTGCAAATGGATGCCATTCTAACAGTGGTCAAGGTAAGATTTTCTCAGTTTTGAAGTTTGAATTTTACAAATTTTTTCTGGGGAAATATGTCCATATATCAGTTGGCAGCATGTTCATTTTCATTCGGGAATTTTTGCAGTGTCCATACTTCACCAAGTTTTCTTTAACTGTGGAAACTATTCATAAAGCTGACAATGGTCAATCAGAAAATGTAAGTTATTCTAATATTTTTTATTTTTTGTGTGAATTTTCCAAATTTGAAATTTGGTACCATGCCAACATGTGATGTTGTAAATTTTCAAATGAATTTATATTGCCAATCCTCTTCATTGGCTGTTTCCTTTGGTATCTTGACTTCTGAAGTTCGACAAACTAGGTACACGGTTTAACTAAAGAACAACTAGCAGCTAGGGAGGTCGAATATATTGATATAGCTTCAGCAGCAACTGATTATTGGAGTTATGTTGTTGGAAGTAACAGCACAGACTTCTCTAAATTCAAATCTGCGAGAACTAGCCGGGGTCCTCTGTTGAATGGATGGCAGGTTGGTCTCTTCCCTAGCAGTTACTGAACACATTATGCCTAAATACAGATGCAACTAGTAATGGAATTTGATTTGCACTTGCTCAATATAATGCATGTGTCTTATATTTATACTAACTGTAAGATTCTTAACAGTAGCACTTTGATATTGCAGGATAAGTGCAAACCTGTAATGACAGCATACAAGCTAGTAACAGTAGATGCACCATACTGGGGTTTCGGTTATCGACTTGAACAGGCTTTACTAGGGGTAAGCACTCTTTGTCTTATTGAGTAGTTTGAATGAAGATTTAGTCAAGATGATAGCTGTGCCTCTTTTATTTCTATGGTAACATTAACAAATCCACATGCCAAAAAAGAGCAGGACAATATTGTGGGAAAAAAATGCTTAGAGTAGAGTCCATTCTACCGGTGAAAAACATCACTAGTTAGCAAAATTCAAGGTCAAGACATGTTTCTTGTTGTTTGGATTGAAACTTAATCGACGTTTTTGGATTAACTTATACAGGGTGAAAGGGCTCTTTTCTTAGAGAGTCATCGAAATTGTTTTGGTTGGATTGATGAATGGTATGGCATGACAATGCATCAAATACGCCAACTGGAACTACAGAGCGATTCTTCATTAAATAAGGTAATTGTGATCCCTCATATCTCAAATGACAAGATGTAAAATGCGATTTGTTGCACAACTTTGCTGAGTCTTGCAACAGCTAATTTAACGAAATTCATATTCTATCAGAAAAAGCATGATCTGACTTTATGAGCTAGCAAGATTCCTTTTAGAGCTAAATAGCTAAGTTTCCCTTTGATATTGGCATTGGAATTATATTATTGGAGAAAGAATCATGTTTTATCTGTTGTCCGTAAGCAACTGAGATTGATGCTTTTAAAGATATTGCTGTCATCAAACAGAAAGCTAATGATAATTTGTTGATGGCATGACAACAGAAACTTGGGAAGGCATGTGCAGAAGGTTTTGATCAGGATTTGCCCCATGAAAAAGAAGAGATTCACAGCAAGAGGCTTCAAATTAATTCAGAGAAGCATGAAGTTGCTGTTGATAGTTAGGATGCAAGATTTGATATCATACGGACAAGACGACTACATTAGACAGCAAAGGAGGATGTTTTTATAAATTGGAATTCATTGTTTAATGTGAATGTGATGGCTTAGTCATCCTTTTTCAAGTTGTATACTCAATACATTACATTTTTGGATGCCATATATCTTGTTTTACATGTATAATGGAAGCATTCTTTACATGAACGCTTGGAATTTCGTGTGTAATTTAATTTATTAGAATTTAATCTATTTATAGCCGGTAGCGAAATTAGAATTTATAATTAAGTGGAATAAAAAATATAAATTGTCCGTAAACTTAAAAAATAAGTTGAACTGAAGGGGATTAAAATAAAATTTTGAAAGGGCAAAAAAAATATACATATATATATATATATATATATATTAAACTAAAAAAATTTCAAAGATAAAGGAGGCAAACGCCCTTTTTAATGCATGTGGTTGCGCCACTGTTTATAATGTCATTCATTTACGATCTAATAGGTTTATGATTTTTTAATAATGATCCATTTCAATCATGATTGATAATAGAGGAAATTGCATAGTTTATCACTTTTTTAACTCTAATTTTTTAAAATGCATCAATCTCTTAAAAAGGTTTTAAAATTACAATTTTTTAATTTTTTATTTTTAAAAATACCGTTTTTTTTTATTTTAAGCCATTTCTTTTATTCCTATTCTTCTTACTCACTCTCTATGCCAACGCCACATACTCCAATTCAAACTCTCTCTATCTCTCTCTCTATTTTTCTATCTGCGATTCTTTCAAGAAACATCCAAATTTCTTTTTTAGCGACTTATCTTTTTTCGTGGGTTGATTTTTTGTTTCAGATTTCGTAATTCAAAATATCAAAAATAAAAAATGCAAGAGATCCAGAAAGAATTGGGTTTGCAATTATGTATAACAAGCTTAGTGATTGTTGCCTTGAGCACCTCCTACGGAGACTCAAGGTGATTAAAATTTGTGGATGGATCATGGCATATTTCTTCTATAATTTTTATTTACATTAATTCTCTTCATAACGCCAATTCAGCTTTTATAAATGTTGTTTGTATTGTTGAGTATGAATGAGAATGAGTAAAAGTGAGATAGCAATTTGCTGTTGTTGAGAGATTGCAAATCTAATAAATAAAAAAAATAGTTTTTGATCTATTAAAATAATGCATGGTAGATGTTTGATGATATGCCACAATGACATTTTTCATGTACACTTGCTGTGATAAAGGTTTAGCAAGGACTAAAATTACATAAGTAGATAAGTGAGCTTTCCTTGTACTTTTGTGAAAGCTAATCTTCCTTCCATGTTCAATTTACCTATTTAATCGGCTGTCTTCTGTTGTTGATTTATTAAAAAACGAATATGTTAGTTTAATCCAATAAATTGTCCTTTTCTTGCATCTTGTTGCTTTTATATCTGTGCACCTAGCTTGGCTCATATATTAGTTGCTTTGGTAGATAATTTTTATGCATTCATTTGCATTGACTTTTTTTTTTTGTAATTAATTAGCAAAATCGTAGTTCATTGTTCATTTTGCATTTCTCATGTTGCGTGCGAAACAGATGGATTGCAATTACCTAGTTGGCTCACCATGGAATGTTGTTTGTTCCTATTGGCTATACTTTGGAGTTGGTATGTTTAATATGGAATCTATTCGAAGAGGATCTCTCTATGGTGCGGGGGTTTAAACTAGGGATGGCTCAAAAGAGCCAACTGAATTAAAGCTGATACTTGCAGAACACCAGGGCAAATATATGGCTATAGTAGTAAAAAAACTCTGCCAGCCTTGATTATACTGTAACATCCTTACTGTAACAGTCTTATCGGACAGACAATAAGTCAGAATTTTTTTTTACAATCCTTAGTTCCTTTAACTTAACGACCTTTATGCATATACCTTTCATTAATCATTAGCCTATAACTGTTTAGAAATTTCTATGCTTTTAATAAAATTTTGGCAATATAACGGCTATATTTTTAACTAGCCTCCTGAAAAGCAGACATTTACACAGTCTCTCAGAGGCACAACAGTTTATATCCAATCATAACAACTCATAAATACTGTCAAGCAACACATACATGCCATCCATTCTCTGTAATTTTTCATTCACATACTACTATAAATAATGCACAGTACGGTCATTGCTACAATATCATCCTCATAAAACAAAACATAATAAGTATATATACATGCCACAAAAATATTCTTTCTAACTCTTCAACTTCAATTTCCTACTGTGTACCCAAGCTCCAACCTAATTGTACCTGCACACAATCAATCATACATACTGAGCATTAAACATGTCCAGTGGTGACTAAAAATCATAGCATTTTTCTAATATATAAATATTTTTAATAATTTTGGTTTAAGTGATTTATTATCGATTTTTCTTATTTAATAGCAATATTTATTTTATGAACGACTAACTTCTCATTTAACTTATAAACTTTCTTATATTCTCAATTTAGTCCTTGAACTTTTCTTTTTTTTCAAAAATATCATTTTATACTATTAATTACTAGTTTGCCCTTTTTATTCCTTATTTTCTTATCTTACCTTATTAATTCATTTATAATTTACTGATTAATCATTAATTTAACATTTTTTATGTAAAATTACATTTTAGTCCTTTAACTTTATACGATTGACTTTTTACCTAATTAATTGACCAAATTATCATTTTACCCTTATTACTTATTTCCGTTATTACTTTTACCAATTAATTTCACCTTTTAGAAAAATTACCGTTTTACCCCTAAACTTCTAAATCCTTTTCATTTTAGTCCTTTTTCATAATAAACTTTCATTTTAGCTTCTCTTTTATACTTTTAACATTTTCTTATCACTATGCTTTTAGTACAGATCCAGCAGAAAACTCTCAGACCGGATATACGGAACATGGACTCCACAGGGCCACAACAGAATGAGAAATAACCTCCAGAATCATCCTTCATATAACATATGACAGTACGTATGACAGCTATACTATAGAGATCAACGATCCAACTATAGTAAAGCAAGTCGCCATGACTTGCACCGCGGTATATGTATCCCTATGGTCAGCCAATTATATCATAAATTAGCTTTTACTGCCTGGCTTTTTCTAAGGACACATATTTTCTTAATTTTCTTTTTATTAGTTAATCTTTCATGCTTTTCCTTACTTTTCATTCCTTGTCAGTACAGTATCAGTGTCTTATAATTACAGTCTATCTTCTTTACACAATATATGAATCATTTCACATTAGTTCACCGTTAAATCCATAAATTATGCCATAATTCATTCAAATTTCACATTTTTCAACTAATACCTAACTAAAATTTATTCCGAAAATATTCATTTAATTTTCATAAATTCTATAAAAATTCATAACTATTAATTTACATTAATATTAGCATTAGAAAGCTTAAAATCACTAAAATCACCCAAATTCACATTAATTCCTTATGAATTACCATTCGGCCTACACTACAACCCCACCATACAAATTCTTTTAACTTCATTTAAGGTCTCTAATAAGCATATATAGGTCTTAAGTACATGTATATAACATTACTTGCAATTATATCCCAATATATGAAAATTTTCTTAAGAAACCTAAAGGAAAATCACTTAATTAATAGGAAAATAAAAGGATTAATTAGTCGCACACCTTTTACTATAGATTAGCCTTGCCTAGACTTTCTTTTCTTTTTCTTTAGCTTGAGAAATTTGCTCCTCTTCTTGGATTCCTTCACAAACCGAAATTTCCATCAAAGATAACTCAATTATTTTGGCTTCAAATGATAAAATTGACAGCAAAAATGAACTTTAGGCACCCAAAACTAATAGTAGACACCTAAAAATCAAATTAAAATCAATAATTTCACATACCTAACTTTGACACCTAAACTTTAACCCTTGATTTCCTTCCTTGAATCAAAGAGTAGAGCTATCTAGGGTTCTTTAGAGAGGCTGAAATCACTTTAGTAGGCTTTGATTTGGTGAGAATTTGAAAAAAAAAAGAGAGGAAATTGATGGGAGTGTGTTTCGGCCACCCAAAGGAGATGAAGAAGGAATGAGTTGCTGCTAGAGATTTCTGGAGAAAGGCATCTTACATATGGCTTATAAATGGGCTATGGGCCGGGCTTTAAATGGGCTTGAACAATTTAATTGTTTAGGCCCAATAATTACCCGATTATTAGTCCTAATTAATTTCTCCCACTTTTCAGATTCAATTCCCTTCAAATTTGATTCCATTATTTATATCACATTAAAATTAGGTTATATTTAAAATTTCAACCCAATTGGAGTTCGTTTTGGGTCCGATTCAATTTTATCGATCCGATTCAAAAATATCGGTGTTACCGAAAAATTTACTTCTTACTACCAAAATATTCTACATATTATTTTAGGCACATATATAATTTTTGATAATTTTTAGACTTCATTTGATATTTTTAATAGCCAAAACGACCAAAAATTCAATTAAAAACCTTAAACCCTAATTTTTTCGGTTTTTGTTCTTTTGGCTTTCGGAGGCCTATTTGATCTCAAATTCACTTCAAATTTCAACTCCGAACTACCCGTGACTAGTACTTTTTAATAGTCCAATAAAATATTTTTCACTTTCGGGTGTCATTTTCAACCCGAAGATACTATTCACTATCGGAAAGTACTATTCACGATCAGTCCAGTTGAGGCCATTACATATGCTGTGTTCTCAATCATTGGAAAAAATTTATCGTCTCTTACTTTGATTGCTGTAATTTTTATTTTTATTTTTGAAGATGTGAAAAGTCATTCCTTTTAGACTAACTATGTTAAAAGTTGGATTTTGTACATGATTTTTGATACTTAATTCTTTGTCTTCTACATAATAAAATAATTTTGTTATGCATCTTCTCTACATATTTCTTTGTTTTTCCATTCAATAAGGATTTTAATTTTGAATAATATGCTGCATATCCATCTCAATTTTCATGAGACAAATAAATTTTAATTTAGTAAAATTGTCGTATTTCTTGTTAATTTCATTATCAAATGATATCATTTGATTTAAAAAATAAATAAAAATCGATCCTCAAGGCAGTGAACAAGTTGCCATATATGCTCTACAAAAACCAAGAACATGGAGCTACAATAATTAATGAACCATTGAATTTGCTGTGTAGCATTATGGATGAAAATAATTTTAATTTTTCAAAATTGGTATACCCGATGGTATAGCTAGTATACCAAGTGGTATATGAAAAAATATAATAATTTCAATTCTGAATTTTGATATACCGTCTGACGGTATACCGGGTATACCAAAATTCAAAATTCAAATTGTCTTCTGAATTTTGATATACCCGATGGTATACCTGGTATACTAGGTATACCCAACGTGGTATATTAGGTATACCCGATAGTATACCTGGTATACCAAGAAAATATAAGAATTTCAATTCTAGATTTTGGTATACCGAGCGATATACCAAGTATACCGTCGAATATACCAAAAATCAGAATTAAAATTATCTTCTGAATTTTGGTATGCCCGATGGTATACCTAATATACCAAATTTCACAATTCAACAAGACCTTTGAGAAACTTCAACAAAAAATGCATATGCCATCTTTAACTAGTTCTGATACCTACATGTAGGACAATGACAACTCCAGTGGAGCTTATGAAATGCTTGAGGTCTATCAATGAACATGCCTTTACTGTATCGGATTACCCAGTTGTCATAACTCTAGAGGACCACCTTACTCCAGAGCTTCAGGCTAAAGTGGCCCAGGTGAGCCCTTGAAATTTCCTTTGGGGTTTTGAAGCTCTAGCAGTCTAATGATTTATTGTTCTCTAAATGTCTCTAGATGGTCATCGAAACATTTGGAGAGACCCTGTTTTGTCCTGGCGTAGAGCGTGCAAAGGAATTTCCCTAACCAGAAAATTTGAAAAAGCGGGTTCTCATATCAACCAAACCCCTAAAGGAGTACCTGGAGGCTAAAGATATTAAAGAAGGGGAGGGTACTCTGGATAGCAAGAATGCTGCCAAAGATATTCCAGCCGACAGCCAGGTTTGGAGATGATCAATAACATTTTTGCATGCTGATCTTCTGTTTTGACTGTTTGTTTAATTCTTTCTTGCAGAATGAAACTGATGAAGAGAGCAGTGATGAAGAGATTAACGAAAGAGGCATTAAACCAAAGCGAATTATAGCAAAAGAGTATAAGCATTTAATTGCTATTCAAGCTGGGAAGCCTAAAGGCGGGCTAGATGCTTGTCTTAAAGTAGATCCTGAGAGAGTGAGACGTCTTAACTTAAGCGAGCAGCAACTGGAAGATGCTTCAGAAACTCATGGAAAAGAAATTGTCAGGTGATAATGAGTATTTACTGATTTTGTAACAACTTTCTAATTGTTTGACTTATTTTCTTTTATGAAATTTTGTTGAGATGAGAATGAGAGCGAGCATATTGACCAATTCTGTTCTACAGCAGAACTTGCATTGTTGAACAGTTTTTTAATGGATGAAGTTGGAATTAGTCGGATAACTAAATATTTTCACTAGATCTTCTTCTTCTTCTTCTTCTTCTTCTTCTTTTTTAAAGGTCCTTTCAACTCTTGTGCAGGCAGCGTTTGCTGTTTCTCTATGCATTATTTTGAATATATTTACAGCTTTTGGCCATGCATATAATGTATCTTCACTTGTCTGTAACTTTATTGCTACAAAAACATATCTCACAATTTCTGATGATTGCTCATGATGTAGGTTTACCCAACGAAATATACTAAGGGTGTACGCAAAGGGTATTCGAATTGACTCGTCCAACTACAATCCACTCATTGGGTGGATGCATGGAGCACAAATGGTTGCTTTTAACATGCAGGTATGTATTTGTAAATATATATCTAGATTAATATTATTATCATACAATCTCAAGCAAAGAAGCAGTTTGTAACTTGTAATTGTGTGGTGTTAACATTATTTGACTTCTCAATAGGTTGACTTCATCGATTCTTTTTATCATTGATAGGGACATGGAAAGTCACTTTGGTTGATGAATGGCATGTTCAAAGCCAATGGTGGGTGTGGTTATGTGAAGAAACCAGATTTCCTATTGGAGTCTGGCCCAAATGGTGAGGTCTTTGATCCAAGAGCTGAGTTCCCTGTAAGGAGAACCTTGAAAGTGAGTACTCCATTGCCAAAGACATTTGATTTGAGTCACATTTCCTGCGCTCTTGTACTAAACTTATTCTAATAGACTTGTTGTTTCGCTTACATCTCAATCAACACTTGTCAACTTTCTTGTTGCTCAATAGGTGACAGTATATATGATGGAAGGTTGGCAGGATGAATTCAAAGGTGCCAGTTTTGATGTGTTTTCCAAACCCGATTTTTACGTTCGGTTATGCACATATCGTCTCTCCTTACCTTTCTTTTCTCAGATTTTTAGTTAAAGAGTGTCTGTAATGTTGTATCCTTGCACTAATCTAAAGATTAGTGTGGATCATCGAAGTTCATGATAATCAATGTCTCTGCAGGTAGGGATTGCTGGAGTTCCTGCGGATACTATAATGAAGGAAACAGAGGAAGTAAAGGACAACTGGACACCTGTTTGGAATCAGAAATTTGAGTTCCCATTAACAGTTCCTGAACTTGCTCTGCTTCGTGTTGAAGTTAACGAATATGACAGGTCCGAAAGGGATGACTTTGGAGGTCAAACATGCCTTCCTGTGTGGGAACTAAGAAGAGGAATCCGAGCAGTTTGGCTCAATGACCGCATGGGTGTGAAGTACAATTCTGTGAAGATCCTCATGCATTTTGATTTTATTTGAAACTACAAGCAGTTCTGCGCTATATATATATATATATATTAGTGAGTCCGCCTGGTCGTTATCAGGATATGCTATTCGTGTAGCTATGCAATATACTCGTTCATATTCGGTTTATCAGTTTATACGAGCTAACAGTGATAGAAAAATAAAAATTAATTTTCTATGTGATTCTATTACTGGCTTGGTTTATTGATAAAATCATGAACTGACTAGCAAAAAATAAATATTGTGGTATAGAGAACTCGCAAATGTTCTAATTTGTGTTGTAATAAATGAATAAATATATCCTAATTGTTGTTATCATTATGGAATAGAAGGTTTGCTCATTTACGACTTGGACTCTCTGCAGCATATATATATATATATATATTTCAGACTAAGCTTTTTAAAAAGTACTAATTATATTTTAAATTAACCTTTATCCAACTTAATAAATTGAAATTCTAGCACAATCTGCTTTTTAATCCCTAACCTTTTCCCTCTCTCGATCCACATCTACAAAAACCATTATTTGGTGCATATAACATGGGCGAGCAAAATTTAAAATAGCTACGTGTAGAGCCTGCTCTGGCTGGTGGGACTGTTCACCATTTTTGATAACCCGACCAACCCGATCAACCCAAACCGACCAAACCAAAAAAATACGGTTTAGGTGGATTGTTGGTCGGGTTGGGTGGTATTTTCAGTTTTAATATGAAAAATGGTCGGGTTATTCCATAATCTGTTGGGTTATTACCTAAACCGACCGTTTCCTTTCTTCTCTCCATCTCTCTCTATCATGCCCTAGACTGTCTGTGCTCAGCTCATCCCTACTCTGCCGTCTCGTGCCCTCGTCTCCCTCTTTCATTTTCTTTTTTTCCCTGTGTCTCGTTCTCCTGTTGCCGCATCTGCTTTCTTTCAATGCCCTAACCCCATTCCTTGCTCACCATTTGTCGTCTCTGTTCGTTCAATTGGTGCCGTTCTCCTTGGTTCGTCGCTTCAGGTTTTTCATTTTGAATTTTTTTTCTTAGTTCTAATTCTGGACAAATTTGTGGATTGTTTGGTTCTTGCTTCAATCTCAACCTTTGATTTTTTTCAATTCTTTCTGTTAGTTCTAATTTTTCACTTTGACACTATTTCTGAAATTGCAATTTTTTACTTATTGTAATCTATGTTTCTGATCCGGAATTTGTAATAGTTGAACTTGTAATTTTTCAGTGGTTTAACTTTTGAATCTGTGTTCATGTTCTGTAATTTTTGATTGATTATGCAGCGATATGGGGTTGTGGGTTTTGGCTTTTCTAAGACATCGTTGCTTGTTGCTTCTTCTTCTTCTTCTTCTTCTTTCTTTTTAATTATTTTTTAAATTTAAAAATTAAATGATAATAGCTGCTTCCTATAGATTGAAGAAACTGGATCATGTTTTTTAGTTTGTAATTTGTTCTTGAGATAGTTTTTGCATTGTATTTAATTTTGTTTTGATAGTCCAACACCCAGCAGCCGATCATGGCAACTTTATATGCTGGTTTATTTGGATGAACTTCAAGGTTTTTTTTTTCTATTGGTGGGATCGGTTGTAACGTTTTTTAGCTTAGAGTGGGCTTTGCTCTGTGATTTTACTGGGTTATGCTGGCTTACTGTGTCGCATAGTTCTGGTTTCCTAATTTGAAATGGAAAATTATATTGATGTTCTTGTCATTGCTGCTGTCCTGACTCACATAATTTAGAAGGGTTATTTAAGTTTCGTGATGATTGAGAATGAAATAGAAAGTGGGTAATTATATATTTTGCCAATTTTGATAAAGTTAAGCAGACAATGAAATAGTTTTACATTTGCTGAAATTCTAGCACTTAGAGTTGTCCTCCCTCTGCTGTTTGAGAGTTTGGCAGGGGCTGGTTTTGTTGAACTGGACTTCCAATTGGGGGTCAATGCTTTGATGTCAAAAGGAAATGATTTCTGTGTACCACAACCATCCGAACATAACAAAATTACCACTGCTTAATGGATCTGAAAAGCATGTTTGTAATTTGTCCTACTTATAACTAAAAAATGGTAAACTTTATCTATATTGCTGAAGGACAACTGGTAGGTGTAATAGCTACTGTTTCATCCAATGGAAAGGCTTTTTCCTTTTTTTTTTTCAGCTTTTGGACGGACTAGTTCTACTATTGCTTCTTCCAATCAGTTTTTGGAATCCTTGCAATTCCTACCGCATGTTTGGATTAACAAAAAAAGACTGCTTTTTTCTTATTATTATTTTTAATTTCTGTGAAAAATATGTGTATTCAAATGTTATACCTCTATCATTTTCATCATTGGTTTGTGATTATAATTTAAGTATTATTCAAATATTATATCTCTACTGTATGTGTTAAAAACCAAGACCATCATTTTAATTCTGGTTTGAAATTAATCACTTTATTCCTGTTTCTTTGCTATGTTTAAGCAATTGCTTTTGTTTTTCTAGGAGTTGGGGGCTCATAGTATGAACCCTTTGATAACAGAGCGCTCCCCTTCAATCTCTAAAAATCGAGTGGATAGGTTGCAACGCATTGTTTTAGCAGCAACTAAACAATGTAAACATTTCAGCTTATGATATATGCTTTAACTCAATTTTATTAAATTTTTGAGTATGAAATTGTAATCACTTTATATATAGCTCTTTAAACTGAGTTTGTTCTTTTCGCATAATTTAATTTTCATTTCTTTCGTGCACACTTGGATACTAGGTCAACAGCTGCATGAAATGACTCTAAATCCTCCTACAATAGTTGATGATCTTTTATCACTTGTGAGTTTTGGTTCCTGCTTTTTATGCTTAAAAAGCTTTACATTTATCTTGGTTGAATCGTCATAATGAGCTTTTTTTGTGTTTTAAACTAGACATGAATTGTCATAATGAGCTTTTTTGTGTTTTAAACTAGACATTTGTTTATAGGAATTTATAATTTAATATAATTATTATTTTGTTTATTATTTTATTTTATAAGTTCTAAAAAAATTATGAATACAATAGTTAATTTATTTCAAACCGCATTTAAACCATTTCAAACCATTTAGAAGGGTTGGGTTTTTAGTATTTTTAATCCAACCCAACCCATGAACAGCCCTACTGGCTGGGTGATTTTGGGCGGTATAATTGAGTTTATAATGGCAAAATTGTAATTATGTGATTAAAATGAATAATCTTATAGAAAATGTTAACCTAGTGTTTTGAGTGTGATAATAAATGATTTCATAGTTATTTTCATATATATGTTAATACTTAAGAATAAGGAGCCATAAAAGATGCAGCTTACGAGGTAAGGGGTAGGTTGCAAAAAAGACACCTTTCAATTATTACTTTTAATTGATACCCATTGTTTCATACTATTAAATTGAGTTAAAACTGAATTGCTATAGTGCAATATTTACTGGTTAGATAGTGCATATATGTTTTTAAATACGGTGCACACCACCTGTTTGATGATATGCCTATTTCATAACAAAGAACAAAACTATCCATGAGTAATATGTAGAATGGAACAACTATAAATGAACTTATCCATCTAAGATCGGTGGGAAATATCTATTGTAAAGGAAATTACTTGAAGCAACATAAATTGAATTCTTGCAGCTGGTTGATTTGTTTGAAGGATATAACCAAATGGGGCCGAGATGGAAAGGAAAGGATGCAGAAGCTAAAGCTCTTGTAGATCCAATGTCAAAGATTGTTTCTCAGCTTTCTTCTTCTCTAACCCAATCAGATGCTCATGGTTTACTCTCAGGAAGCAGTGTGCTTCTTGCAGTGGAAGCCGAACAGACTGAACTTCTTACTCGAGCCTGCTTTGGCCGACCTATGATTACAGCTGAGAAGGATAAACAGTGGTTTCAATTGGGTTTGGAGGAAGCCTTTTACTTATGCTATTCCTTGAAATGCCTGAAGATAGTCGGCAGTGATGATTGTGATAAGACTGTTGTTGAGCTGTGGCAGTACATGAAATCAAGGATTGTAACTTTCCCTGATCTTTTCAAGGCTTATTCTCATCTTCGAACGAAAAATTGGATCGTCAGGCCGGGATCTCAATATGGTGTAGACTTTGTTGTGTACCGTCACCATCCATCGTTTGTTCATTCTGAGTATGCTGTGATTGTTCTGTCTGGAGAAGATGGTGATGTTAATGGGAGATTGAGAGTTTGGTCTGATATATATTGCACAGTTCGACTTTGTGGAAGTGTAGCAAAAACATTGTTAGTTCTTTACATCAGTAAACATGGTCAAAGTGCTTCCTCTCCATTGTCTTTAGATGGATACTCTGTTGAAGAGCACATAATCACAAGATGGAGTCCAGAACAAAGTTGTGAGGATCAGACTACCTCTGAAACTAGCACCAAGTAAGATGATGCTTTATAATGTTGTTCCTTTATAACAAAGCATTATTTAATAATTTAATCTATCGATTATTTTGTACATGAAACAAGATTAGATCCTGTCTAGATAAGAAAAAGCTTAATATTATTGTTCCAAGCTTTACTGGTGAAAAAGGTTCATTTTGCACATTCAAGTACATGTTAAAGAAAAAGATATTGCATTTCTCAAATCTTTTCGTTACAGAATATTTTCTTTTGCCCCATCAAAAGCAAAAGATTCGTAGAAGAATTAAGCAAACGCATTACCTGAAAGCAACATATACATACAATCGTTCAAAAGTAGGTAAAAAAGTATAATTGCATTTGTCAAAGATAAAACAGTCCTAAAATTCAAAAAGCAAAACCATGATTTACCTACTCCTAACGTACAAGTAACCCAAGTAATATTTAAAGCTGGATCCTGCTAGGTTGTGCCTTTGTCATCCTTGCTTCACCATAGGGTTCATCATTATCGATCCTGCGATTGTTTCTAAAGGCTGCACAGCCAATGACATAGGTGATGACAAGAATGATTAGCACGATGATGTTAATCACTGAAACCTTCCTCCAGCTCTTCCTGAGGCTGCCTAGAACTCCAGCCTTGCAGGAGTTGCAAGAATAGCATAGTTGCTGTTGATCATTGCTCCACAAATTGCAGTCTATATTGGAGACAACAGTTCCTCCTTGTGATGTCCATACAGTTTCATTAACGTAGGTGAAACCGCACTCGGATGGTGGCTTACAGCAACCAGACTACACAACATCAATGAAAACTATTGTTTAGTTATAGGTATATATGAAAGCTGAAGGAATAAACATTGACAAAATAAAGATTAAATGGTGTAAATTGAACAAGTAAAACATTAAGAGAGCTCAATAGACAAAATATGCATAATCTAAGGACAAAAAATGCATTATCCTAGAAATCACAGTGGAAACATATTTCACAACAAAACAAGAATCAAATAACAGATTAAATAGAAAAATCACACACTGGATTCTCAATTATGCTCTCCAACCAATCAAAATAAAAGAAGAATTATTATATAAAACAGGCATTCGTTTTTGTTCTAGAACTTCCATTATACTCTATATATAGTCTATTATTAAGAAGTTGAGATTGAGAAATAATATATGGGTTTTTTTTTATGTGAAAACTAAAAGGAACTTCATTTACAAAAATCAGCTGTTAAAACTGAGATAATACTGTCAAGAAAAGACAAAATCCCCAATAACAAGATCTGACACAGAATAAATAACTCTAGCAAGACCGTGAGCAGCAGCTGTATTCGCAGATTTTTTCACAAATTCGAACTAGATATTGATAAAGAATTACATAAATCCAAACCATCACGAATAATAAGATCAAACTTGGACCGATTGTTACTATTACTCGATAAGGCTTAGATGACTAATTGATAGTCTGATTTCAGTATTACAAAAGACAACGACGACCTTTTAATCCAAGCTCAAAGCTTCCCTCACACTAGTTCTTCAGCTACCGAGGGGTCAACCACACCAGGAAAACACTTGTAACCATCACACACACACAGACACCTTCATAATTCCGTACAACAAAGCCAATTCCTGTTTGCTGTCTTTGAGAAATAATATATGGGTTGGTAGCAAAAGGGTGGAATTAGTGGGGATTTGATTTTGATTATTGAGGTGGGTCCTAATAAATAACAATTAATTGATTTGGAGAAAAAGATCCCATGGCTTTGTTCCCATCCCCCATCCTCAACTATATGCTGTCAACTCATTTAAATATATAGTACCACTTTAAAGCAAAGCTTAATTCACTCTCTTCTTCAATGAAGGGGAAGGACCTAACCAAAACAACTGTAAATAACACGTTCCTTTCTGACTCAATTTATTGAACCTAATAAATATCATGTGTGAATGAATAATTTTATTTGCCCGCATGAGTTATTATTTTATTTATGATCAATCCAACGATAAAAAAAAATATTACATACTAAAAATAAAAAATCAATTTTCTTATATGATATTTTATGTTTGACTCAAGACTTTAAAAATCTATGCCTAAATTTAAAAGACCCTATCACATGTAACAAAGAAATATTTAAGAGCAAATATATCATCCATTTACAGGGATATTTTTGGCATTTACCCCTATTATTATTATCTACGGACAGTGGCAAATCTGAAATTTATAATTAAGGGGGACGACAATATAAATTATACTTAAAACTTAAAAAATAAGCTAAGGAGAAGCGAGTTAAAACAAAATTTTGAGAGTACAAAACTGTTTATTTGATATATATATATATAATAAAATAAAAATTCAAAAAATAAGGGGGGCAATTCCTTCCCATGTGGCCTCGCCACTGCCTACAGATTAAATGATAGTTTATAGAATATGTTTACATGGCATTCAAAAAAAAAAAAGAGAATATTTTAACATGAAAATTTCAAAGTGACAGATAATCGGTGAGCTATCATATGATATGAGTATTAATTGAAAGCATGCCTAAAAAGAAGTAATATTTTGTGGGCATGAATTAAAATATAGTTTGGCAGCTGAGAAAAGCAAGGAAACGAAAGAGAAAAAGAAGAATGGAAAAAGTTTGGATAAAAGACTGGATTCCAGGTCTCTTGTGCTGTATCTTTCTGCATTGTGAGACAAATCTTGGCTTTCATTTAATAAAGCAATTCAACAAAAGAGAAATAATTATAATAATAATAATGATGATGATAATAAAAAGCGGGGATAGTCATATCCCTATTCTATTATATTCTATTCTATTCCACTTGAAAAGGAAATACTAAAAGGATGGAGTAAAAGCCAAACCAACCACTTCCACCCAAACACAATATTCTCTAATTTTATAATACCTATACCCTAAGCTAATAATTGCAAAGTGACAATTGCGTATATTTTCCTAGGCCCATCCAATTATATGTATATGGTAATAAAGTTTACTAAAATAAAAATTCATTTAAAAAAAAATTATCGTGTCATGCATTATATGAACCTCTTAATAAGAAATAAATAAAACTACTTTCTCTTTATCTTCTATTTATTTAAAAAAAACGATTATAATATAAAAAAAATCTTCACAAATAAATTATGAGATAATATATAATACTTTCTAAATTATCATTATTTATTAGAAACTAATTACATATTAAATTAGCTCCCTAAATTTATTGAAAATATCTAATTAACCACTTAAACTTGTTTAAAATACAAAAAATACATCCTATATTGTTTAAAATGTTAAATTATTCAACTAAAACTTGTTAAAAAGTTACATTATTCCACTACTACTGTTTGACTAACGTTTTTTGTAAACTAAAAAGTGTCATTCCATATGTAATATGATATTTTCAATAAATTTCAAAAATAATTTAACGTGCAATCAATTTAAAAAAATATATATAATAAATGGTGATTAACCCAATAACCGCCATGATCCTTGGTTTAAGCATAAACAAAATTCTTGTGTTTAGCAGTGGCCACATGGGGCCACCGACCAGTTTGGCGCATTAAATAATAATAGAATTGAACATTAAATTATATATATATATATATATATATATATATATATATATATATATATATATATATATATATATATATATATATATATATATATATATGATTAATAAACTAATACCTTTATCAACTATTTTAAGGGAATAAATAAAAATAATTGGTTTCATAAAATTATGGTAGAAGCTAAGGGCGTTTACATGAATAGCGTCAGTATAAAAAAGAAGATCAGGCGGGGCCAAATTTCATGCCAAGGAAACCGCTGTATGCGGGCTGCCCATTTGACTTCACACATGCCCCTTAATACCAAACTAATCATTATACCATAAATATCTCCAAATTTCCCATTTTAAAACTAAAATAATAATATCAACTGCTTAAGCATTAATCTACCTGACAACACATAATTATTTCCACTAACAGTTTCATAGTATAAAGAAGGCTTAAAGCTAGCTTTTATAAATCTTATATTTTTAGGATAGATAGAAAATATTATTAAATTTTTAATCAATTTTTTTTTAAATCTTAAAATAAAAAAATTTATTGTCGTTTTTTATAATTATATTTTTATAGCAACAGCAAAGAATTCAAATTTTAATAATAAAAAAAACTTAACTTTCTGAAAATTATTTTCATTTTATTCAAATATTTTAAACATATATTCTCTCCATTTTATTTTAAAAATATTATTTTTCTATTTTATTTTATTTCATTTTAAATATTTTTTTAAAATTTAAAAAATAAAATTATATTTTTTTATTTATTATACAGTTAATTAAATATTTTTATTATTATTTCCTTCTTTTAATTAAAATTAAATTTATAATTTTTATAAAATTGAGATATTTTAATTCTTACTGTGAAAAAGTGAGAGGGAGGTGGTATAATTTTTACTCTAAATTTATTAAAGTTGGCATATTTACTTCTAATATTAATTGCAACACGTTAGTTTTTCTCACTATTTTAAAAAATGTTTTTAAAAAAAAAGTTGAATTTTTAAAAAACGTCCGTCCAATCAGAAGAAATAACTTAAATCCAGAAAAGCATGGAAGAAATGGAAAATACCTGAATAGGGTTAAGCTTCCTCTGAGTATACATATCAGCAGTTTCAGGGACGCCATTGAAAGAAACTCCCATCTTAGCACAAACCTTAGAATCTCTAATACAAGAACTAATTTTACTCCAATAGCTCTCACTCGCTACTCTATCTTTAAGCCAACCCGAATAATCCTCCAAATAATAATCCAAATAAGCTCTATTTGCCACCGGCCTGCCCGATCCTTTATCGGTGACGGAGTAAGCGAAAATAATAAATCCCACGAGCGCAGCGATGATGAAGAACATGACAAACAGATAGAGCCACATAAGAAAAGTGTTCCGGTAACAAGCTCCGGCGAAACCAGCTAAAGAGATGACCAGAATGGAAACTCCGATGACTATTAATGGCCACTGTAGGAACTTTAAGCAATCGGTGTTGTTTGCTCGGCTGCTCAGCCATATTCCGCCGCCGAGGATTGGGATTGAGAGCAAGAAAGTTATGAAGTTCAGGAGGCCTATTAAGTGATTGCTACTTCTCATCTTCTTTCTTCTTCTTCTTCTTCTTCAAGTTTTAGTAATGGTGGGTACAAAGAGACACAGCGCAATAATGATAATGGTTTGTCAGATGTAAGCAGTGATATTTTATGGCTTATATTATGAGTTTGTTGTGGGCCCTGCTTTTATTTTATTTATTTATTATTTTTCTTTTTCTTTTCATTTTTTTTAATTTAAAATTCTATGAAAAGTAAGTATATATTTTTTAAATTAAATAACTTTATTAAGAAGAATCAGTCAATAAAACATAAACAATACAATCAAGAGGAGACAAGTTCCAAAACATAAGATCAGGATATAAAAAAAGAAGCTCTGACTAAACAATGAACTACTGTATTCGCAGATTTCTTGATAAATTTATGACGGATATTAGCTGAGAAGAAATACATGTCGGTTTGGATCAAAAAATAAAATTTTTTATTTTTAATTTAATAAGAAATTTACATAGAGAATAAATAATTAGCTTAATTCATGCGTAAATCATTGTAGTTATTCATATCTTTATTTGATCTAATGTCTAACAGATGCACAAATTTATTCCAAAACTATAATATTATCATCCATCATCCATTTATATTATTTATAAGTTTATAATTTTTGTATACCGTTTATAATCCGGTCTATTCCAATAAGAAAAATATGTTGATCATCCATTTATATCATTTGTAAGTTTATAACTTTTGAATATAATATATAATGTGAATATAACAATATTTTGTAGAGTTTATATGAAAATATTTTTTATATAATAAAAAATAGTATTATAAAATTTGATCTATCTATAATCCAATCAATTTATAATGTGCCATTATATATGTTCATGATTTATTTAACAATAATCTATTTCGATTTAATCCAACTCATTTATAACCCGTGAATTTTTTTATAAGGTCTAATTTGTCAAGAATTTGAGATGAGTTAATGGATTTGCAATCCAATTGTCAAATGACCACCTGCAAGAAACTTTATTCGGTCATACCAGACAGAAACACTCCAAAACTTAAGTCAGAGATTTGAAAAAAGAAAGTCTCAAATTTTACATACCTTAAACCATCATATATTGGGTTATTTATAAAAAGTATGAGAGTGCACTTAAATATCTAAAGTAGGGCTACTGAAATGTCAGAGCAGATGAGCGGCAATATAACAAGGAGTAGATTGGAAATATAAGCTCTACAATGTATCAGTGAATTGACGAGATTAGAGATCCCATTAATCCGATCAGATAGCTCGTGCTTGTTTTCGGTGTCTATTTGTCATGTTACAGGCCTCTTTGAAAATAAGTCTCTAAACTTTGGGTTGAGGCTTGATTGGATCCAAAAGATAATCAAGTATTATCAATTTTAATTCATTTGTAATTCCTCTTATTTACTATCCAATTTAATTCAACTCATTTATCACCCGTAAAAATTTAATTCATTTATATATAATTCCATTTACTTACTATAAATCTGTTATGATTCAATCAAAATCCATAAAATTCGAATCACTTGTCACCCATAATTTTTTTTTTAAATTATTGGCATCAATATTTATGCTTTTTTTTTTATTCACGAGCCTTTCATAAAATTGATTTTAGTTAGTTTCACTTGACCTTTTGGTAACTTATGTGGAGCTAATATAGACCACCAGCTTTCCATCAACATTTGATCGTCAATTTGTCATGTCAAGAAGAAAGGTTAAAACATATCAAATGGAATTAAAATCAATTTTATACAATGCTAGTGCAAGGACTACTTAAAAAAAAAAAACATCAACGCAGTGATGAGTTGAAAATTTTTTACAAGAAAAGAATTAGAAATATATTATATATCATAATTTTTTTTGTCCTCTTAAACAGTGTAGATAATTAAGTTGCCACATACTAAAAATAATCATTATTTTTTTAAATCCGGTTCAGGTCTCTTTATAAATTCGATTTAAATATAATTATGCAGTCAATAATTATGACATTGGTTTTGTTAATTAAATTTAAAGAAAAATTCAATTTAAAGAAACGTTTTCTAAAAAAGTATTTTTACAATTACTCTTACTCGTATATAAATAGTAGTAATTTATTTTTCTATTATATATTTTCTCCATTTCATTATACGTGATTTTTTTGAACAAAATTCACATTTTATTTATTTATTTTTTTTAATTTTAATGTAATTTAATTTTTTTCAATAAAGATTAATTTATTTAAAATTAATTAAATTTAATAATTTAATTTAAATCATATAATTTAATATTAAATTTTAATTTAAATATTATTTTTTAATTACAGTGAAAATAACCGAATAAAACATAAAATGTATCGGATACAAAATCAGAGTCAAAATTTTGTTAGAAGAATCGCCTGGTATTTATGTTGGGCCTAATGGTCTTTTCGTTACGTTTTGGATTTACGTTGCTTGTCCTGATGGGTCGGTGATTATGATATTTAATTTGCTTGAGAGACTGGATAAGAAGATGTAATTACCCGGAAATTGTTAAATTACATATCCATGTTATCTCTGTGACATGTAAACAGCTGATTGGTTGGTGTTATTTTCTTTGTCTATCGAGCTTAATTATCGAATACTTAGCTGTTAAAAAAATGTTTTTTTTAACTTTTTCCACACTTATTAAATAAAATAATTGATGCGATTGAATCTCTATAAATTTTTAATATATTTTTATATTTTTTAAATAAAATTATTGATGTGATTGAATCTCTATAATTTTTAATATATTTTTACATCTATAATTCTTAATATACTACACCACAAATAGCAAATAAATGAATTGAACGAATTTAAATTAAATCATAAATTAATTAAAAAAATATAGATCATAATTAAATTAATGTCCAAATGAATTGGACGAGTTTAAACCGATCCAAGGATTTAATATATGTTAATTTATTTCTCATTTATTCATTCATCCTTATTTTATTTTTTCACCAAAATTATTTCAAAAATTGCTAAATATTATAATTAAAATATTTTTAAAATTTTGAATCAATTGAAATTGGTCATTGTTGGATTGATCCAATGAATATCATAACCAGATCAATTGAGTATTTTGTAGGAGGTTCATTAAGTATCATGGTCAGATCCAAATGAATTACATATTTGGTAGATCATTTTTAAGTTTGCCCAATAGGCATTTTTTGGGTTGAATTAGGTTGAATTTGGGTCTTTTTTTTACGGATTTAGATGGAATTTTGTATTTAGGCCAATTTTACCAGGCTTATACGATACCATTCAAAAAAATAAAAATGAGTTATTTTATACGAATTTATAGTGTGTACATATATGTATCTTTATACACGCAAAATAATTATTTCGTTAAACGTTTAACAAATTAACTTTTTTTATAAAAAAAAATGCAATATAATCTATGAAAGATGGATCACGTATAGAAACATGAAGGGAGAAAAAAAAATCCTTAATCTAAAATGTTTTTATTTGATTTTTATTTCAAAAAGAAATATAAATACAAAAAACTTGTAAATAGCTTGCTATAGAAAAATTAACTCCCATGTAATGCAAGTTCACAATATATAAGCTAGTTTTTAAAAAAAAGTTACAAATTAACTAAACTATTTCTAATAGTTTGTTTAATAAAAAATAAAGAAATTAAATAAAAATATTAGTAAATGCTTTTCTAAATATAAAAAGGGTTAAAGTGTCAATACAATTTCAATTTTCTAACAATATATTGAAATTGAGTATATGTACGGTTAAATAGCTAAGAATCAATGGTTGTTGATAAAAATGGCAATAAATTTGAATTTCTTTAAGTGAGATCACGTATTTAATTATTGTCTTACGCATGAATCATAGCTTGCGGAGAGAATTCCTCTTAATTATGGGTTCAACAAACTCCAACTCTTAAAAAAAAAAAAAAAGCTTTCATGTAAAAAAATAACTAAGTGAGGGCATGTTGGGAAGTAAATTAACTGCTAAAGACTTAAGAAAGAATAAAGTGGTGGATCCCAGTTTGTGTTGGATATATCATCAACAGTCAGAAGGTTTAGGACCACTTTATCGGTTCCCCACGCTGCTGGTCAAACTTGCCATTGAGAGATTTTCCAAAAGTAATCACAAAATTTATTATTATTGATGTTTTCTTTGTTTTTTCATGATACAGTGCGCAGGTGTGCCGTAAGTTACGTATCATTTGATGGACTATATCGGTAACGTTAAATTTAACATTAATAAAAATAAAAGTTTAACTTCATAATAAAAAATATATAAATTTAAAAATTTGAAAATGCATTTTTCCTTTAAAATTTATCATTATTTTTTTATAAATAAAGCTTTCTCTAATTATTTATTTATTTGAAGAAGATAATCATGTGAACACCATGTTTGGTTTAACTGATTAGTATAACTAGTAGCTGACTGCTGACTGCAATTGTTGGTAAACGATGGTTGATTGATTATCAATGGTAAAATTATATAAATTTGTTGCTATCTGACTATACGATTATCAAAGTTGATATATAATAGCCATGGAAAAAAACATTTACAAAAACCTAATTAAATCAGCCTAACAATACTTGATATAACCCAAATTTATTAATAAAAAGGACAAAAATATAAGCTGCAACGACAAAAAATGAATGCAATGTCCGATCGAACTAATGGGACAGCACGTACAGTTAGATCACTGACACAAGCCAACGCCTATACGCTCCACCTGCTCTCTGTCACATTGCCGCTCACTTGCTTCAACCACCAGTTATCACTCCCCAACGTACTCAAATACCCCTCCATTATCTCCTATAAATAGCAAAAAGCATAAGGACTCCAAGTATTAAACATCCGAAACTCTTTCTTTCTAAACACTCTTTCTGTAAAAGCTACTAACTTAAGTTTCGGAGTGCTAAAGTCTGGGTCCGACCAAGCACTATCTTTTGCAGGTCCAGCTATCCGATCGACTACCTCAGCTGCCAGCTCTCCTTCTTACAGATAAAGACATTTTAGGCTTTATCATTTAGTACTCTCATTAAGAGTTATGGCAAGTTCAATATCTAACGAAAATGCAGATTTTGGAGACCACGATCCCAACAGTTAGGGCAAATCTGGGCCCTCGGGAAGAAGAGAGAGATCCCCCAGATCACTTACCAGAAGCAATCTCCTCCCAGATTTTGACGACGCAGTCATGCAACAACCAGAGAATACCCCTATTACTATCAAGGACATGCGTGCTATTCTTAGTGACTTTACTAAGAGCATTGTCCAAACACTGAAAAGGGGTAAAGCGCCCAGGACTTCCGAAAAAGGCCATGGAATGGATTTCATAGCCGAAAACTTTGGAGGAAGAATGAACAAGGGGATCTCTATCAATGAGCCACGAGCCCGTGATGTTAGGAGAACGGGAGTCAAAACCCCAGACAGATACGACAGAGGGAAGAGGACGATGTCCTCGAGCAGAGATTCACCATATATCCCCAACAGATCTTCAACCTCATCCATTGGGGACGATCTGTCTTTCATGTATACGCTAAACCGCAATCGCACGAAAGGAAGGAGAGATGAATTCGCCTCGACAGCCATAAGCAAGGAAGACAAATGGTTCAAGTAGAAACTTAAGCAGTTTGGCTTGACATGGACCAGAAAGGGCATATTCGAGGGCAACACTTGCAGCAACACGGCTTCCCCATTTTACAGAGAAATCATAGAATTTGAGCTGCCTTTCAGGTGGAGAGACGTGATAATGGACAAGTATATAGGTAAAACCGACCTTACCACTCATATTGTTGAATATATAACAAAAGTGCAGGTGTACACCTACGACGAGAGGATTGCCTGCAGGATATTCCCTACCACTTTGGGAGGAGACGCCCTTAACTGGTTCCACAAACTCCCTCAGGAGTCGATCACCTCCTTTCGACAACTCAAGGAACTATTTATCACATGGTTCATCGTACAAACACGAGTGCCAAAATCCGTGAGCAATTTATGCAACCTCTATCAGAGGAGTGACGAAAGTCTTCGAGATTACGTCGACATATTTCAAGCCACAATGTCGGAAGTGAGGAATGTTAGCATGGAGATGGAATCCAACGCTCTCGCCAATGGCAATGCTGATCGGCCATTGTTTGAGTCAATTACGACAAGGCCCCTAACTAGTTTTTCCAATCTGATGGAAAGGGCTAAGCAGCACATCCAGTTGGACGATGCCTTGAGATCCAGCCATGGAAGAAGGAGTAGTGTCATAGACATTCTCCAGTACTCAGATGGATGGACATTTGACAGAGCTCCTCCATTCGATCGGATGGCAATGAGTCCTGAGAGAGCCTCAACTTCAAGGAATCTGGGAAAAAGGAAAGATCACGGTCGATTTAAATCCAACTGGGGTAGTAGCCAGTAGATTCAAACCTTCACTCCACTCAATGCCAACCTAGCCCAGGTATTGATGTGGATCAAGGAAAACCACCAAAAGGTAAACTGGCCCAAAAGGCTGAGTGAAAGGAGCAAAAATACTCGAAACCCCAACAAGTATTGCAAGTTCCACAGGAATGCCGGTCACACAACTGACGAGTGTTTCCAGCTGAAGGAAGAGATTGAGCATCTCCTGCAAATAGGGTACCTCAAAAGGTTTGTAGGTCTGGCCAAAGGGGCAAGTCTTTGTAGACAGTCGGACCTAAAGAAGGATGATTCCAACTACGAAGAAGACAACGAACAGTGAAAATCGAGGAATGCTGATCCTCGCCGATCGTACGTCGGGGTCATTAACATGATCGCTGGTAGGTCATCCTACAGAGAAGACCTCTCCAGGAAAAGAAAGAGGAAAGGTGTTTATATCTCCCATTCATCCGATGGGCCGACCCTAGTCACCATATCCGGTGAGCATGCACGATATGTATTATTTCATCATGAGGGCACCCTTATCGTCAGGGCTCAAATCAATAATTTTGATGTGAAGAGGATATTGATGGACAATGAAAGTGCAGTGAATGTACTTACCCTCTAAGCTTATAAAGCCATGGGCCTCCCGATCGGAGAACTCAAACCAAATGCCACACCACTAATTGGACTCGGCAACGCTACTATTCCGATGGCAGGCTCCATCAAGCTTTTCGTCGAGCTTGGCCAGGAGGCTCTAGCCTACGCATGTAAGGTAACTTTTATGGTTATTAATACGACTTTCGCCTATAATGCCATTTTTGGCAGGCCTTTACTCTTTTAAAATGGAGTTGTTACCAACATACGATATATGGTGATGAAAATCCCAATCGAGAGAGGTGTCGCCATCCTAAGGGGTAACCAAAAGGCATCCAAAGAAGCCTATGTCACCATGATCAACCACCAAAAAGAGTGTAGGACGATCCGAACAAGCGCAGGGGCAGAGAAAGGATCATGTGGAAGAAATGAAAGCAAAGACACTTGCAAAAGGCAAAGGTGTTCAAATAGACACCTGACATGGGTGAAGAGGTCGAAGAGGCTTCCATTCAAGTTTTGATAATCCGTCAGACATCCTTCGATTCAAAGCCCGAAGAAATCTCCAGAATTGACCTCTCATTTAAACGGATTGAGGCAGAACCTCTAAAAATGATCACGGCCTAAATGGTCAAAATTTTCGAGCCAAGGGATATCATTTATAGAGCAACCAAACTCAAGAACTGCAAATCATCTTATGGTGTCATGAAATCTCTCTAAATGCCGGCACCCATAAAACACCGTCATCTCCTGTTTGCGATTCTGAGGAATGATGTCTGGACAGATTGACCTCTCGTCCTATCAGTCCGCATTCTTTTTCGAATGAATGAACATCTGTGATGGATGCCAAGATTTGGATTTGACATAAGAAAGAAGAGAAAATGCCTACGCCATGATAGTTGCCTACAAACAAAGAGCTGTTAAATGCCACAACACAAAAAGACAAATACAAGCATGAGAAATGCCAAGTATGGTAGGCCAATGCTAAACAGGTAATGCTCCCTTTTGAAATTTCCTAAGTCTTCAGCTCCCGCACCTGTGGACTCAGGATCCTCGAAGGATCTGACACCTCCGAAAGCCAGAATATTGAAGTACTCAAGAAGTACTAAGTATAATAATTTATAGATTGACATTCAATAAAGAAAATATCCTCAATTTTTTCTCCATCTTTGAAAAACATAAAAGGTACGTTTTTATTTATTTGTTTGTTTGTTAGGTTTTATGTCTATTTGCAGGATATTTTTTTGGTTTCATTTGACAAAAATCTCGACTGTCGATCGGTGTTGGGTGATGATTATTCACTGGGTTCGATGTCTATTCCGAACCAAAAATGCGAAAGTTTACAAGTAAATACGAAATCGCCAAATCTTCATAAAGCCATTGATTGGCCAAAAATATCTCCTAAGGAGAATCTCCACAAAAAAATTAAAGGCATTGACTCATAGGTAGGTATTGTTCCAGTTGCTAGGCTTGACACAGCCAAAAACGTGAAAGTTGAAATTCGTTCGATTATGAAATAAGTCCCTTTGCTAGGTTCGACGTTCATTTCGAGCTTAAGATGTGAGGCGCATTCATTTAAATCTCCATCGATTTATTCACTAGGCTCGATGTCCATTCTGAGCCCAAAATGTGAAAATGTTTCTCCATAATAAGTTAGTCTGCTAGGTTCAACGTTATTCCCGAATCAAATATGCAAGACGCCTCCATTTAATCTTCACTAACTCACTCGCTAAGTTTGATGTCTATCCCGAACCCGATGTGCGATGTATCTCCTTAAAATATGGAGTCACCAAATCTCAAAAATGATGTAAAGGCCATAGGCCTTCTCCCTGGGAGAAACAAAATCCCTTGAATGCCAAGAGCTACCTGGGGACAATATGTGGTGCTCTACCACTGAGATACGAAAGTACTCAGATGGGAATGAGAATGGAGTCTTGTCTCCCACCATAGACCGAAAGGTCATTCGCCATGGATGAATCTCCAACGAATAGTCGATCGGCTAAAACTTTAATCAAATTAAAGACTGAAAAGTCATCTAATGCGCTTGATGCGAGAATCTAAGTCACAACTCATGTTTGAATGACAAGTTTAAATCGATCCGATCAGTCAATCACAAAGAGTTATGTACTGCAATACTTGAAAAGCAAGTTAAAATTCAGGAAGTATTCTCCTTGTTCAATTTTACACATTCTCCATATTTGATTCCCTGCGCTCTCCGTGATTGATAATGTTTATTCTCCTTTGTTGATTTCATGATAGATTTCGCCTAAAATGAAAATTGCAGTACAAAAGTGCAATTGAAAGGTAAATCGACTTTTATATATGAAGAATTCTTACAAGTTACAAAGCAAATCTTGTCTAACAAAATCAACTATGTTTTTCTATCTAAAACTTCTACAGAGCCCGATCAAACTTTTATTACCGATCGGAAATTTCGCCATCAGGTACCCAAGACAAAGGAAACAACGCCTGATGATCTTCTACCAGATCGATCAGAAGTAAAACTCCAATAAAAATGTCGAAGCTGATATCGATCAAAATCGGACGTGTCAACAGCCTTGATGATGATGGTTTTCCTTACATTAATGCCAATTCGCAGAGTGGTGATATAATAATTGGAAAGTGCACAGAATCTGGCCAAGATCACAGTATAAAAATTGAAGCACGCTAAAGGAAGCATGGCCCAGAAGGCTTCTCTGACTTCCAATAGCGAGGGAAAAACTTTCGTTGTAAAGTCTCTGAGACTTTTTCCACAAATAATGATTGAACGGCCTACTATTCTCGCACCCAACCGGCCCCTCATTCATCACCATGGAATTTGAGCAAGCCATCTTAGGGACTTCTGTGGGAAGAACATATTGTAAAGGGATTTCAGCCACTTCCTTTGTGAGTTTTGAGGAACGGACCATGATTTCATGGCCCTCATAAGCCTCAAGGAAACTCCCATTTATAGATTTGGTGCTACTTAAAAACCATCTTCGATAAGGGGAAAGGTAAAAAATGATATCATAAATAATTGCTTGGATAATCTTTACAGAAACTCTAAAATCACTGACATGGCAAAGTTCGTGAAAAAAGGGCATGGGAGCGTTTCGCTAAGAATCACTGAGAAATGAGAAAAAATCACCCTAAAAAACACTTATTTATAAGCTCTAAACGTCTGAAATTCTCCAACCGACTCCCTGCTGGGTGATCGCCACGTGTCTCTAATCCATTCAATGCATAACGGACAACGAAGCGTCGCCTTCGGCACATGCGCAGATGTTAAATGTATAGGCGGAGAACGAAGCGTCACCCTCAGCATGCACACTGGCAATAAATGCATAACAACTGTAAAAAATGAACAGACACGACTTATCAGATTCAAATCAATTCAAAAATCCCACCAAAAAGTTGAAAATTGCCCGATCGAAGGGGTACAAGTGATAGCTATGGAAAAACCATCTCCAAAGGCCCAATCAAGTCAGCCCAACAACACTTGGTATGCCCCAAGCCTGTTAATAAAAAGGACAAAAGGACTGAAACGACAAGACAGGAAAGCAATGTCCGATCAGATTGATGGGACAGCACGTTCAGTCAGACCACTGACACAAGCCAACGCCCATATGCTCCACCCGCTCCCTGTCACATCACCGCTTACCTGTTTCAACTGCCGGTTATCACTCCCCAAGGTACTCAAGTACCCCTCCATTATCTCCTATAAATAACAAAAAGCATAAGGACTTTAGGTATTGAACATCTGAGATTCTTTCTCTTTAAACACTTTTTCTCTAAAAGTTACTAACTTAAGTTTCGGAGTGCTAAAATCCGAATCCGACCGGGCACTCCCTTTTGCAGGTTTAGCTATCCGATCGGCTACCCTAGCTGCCAACTCTCCTTCTTACAGATAAAGATATTTTAGGCTTTATCAATATACTTTTTAAGTTGAAAATATATTTTTACCGTACTAATAAATAAAATAAATAATAATGCAATACAAAAATTTATAAATTGCTTAACAACCAGTGTAGAAAAATATGTTAATCAATAAATATAAATTTTTATAAATGTATTTAATATAAAATATTGTAAAGTTACATATTACTATAATAAAATATGTATAATTTAAAAAATTAATGTATTTAAATAAAAGGATGAAGATACAATTCAGTCTCTAATATTTTGCAAAAAGGGTAATATAATTCTTTCAGTTTCATTTGGTATAATATCACTCTTAAAATTTAAAAATCGGAGCAATTTGACCCCTAAAAAATTTTGGCCCAATCGTTGAATAATATGTATCAAATTCTTAAACGTCAGTTATCATTTTAAGAGCCAAATTATGTAAATTTTTAAATATTAGGAATGATATTATACAAAATATAACTTTAAGGATTACATTAATATTTTTGCCAAATATTAAGGATCGATCTATACCTTTAGTTTAGATAGAATAAGAGAATATATGTATAAAAATAATATGTAATCTTGTCTTTATTCATTAAAAAGACTCCAAAAAATTAGTTTTTTAAAAGACAGTTATTTTGGTGTTAAACAATTAATTTAAAAATTTTACCAAATACGTTAAGAGTTGTTTTCTTTGTTATTTTATACGTTACTCTTTTAAGTAAAATTTAAATTTTATTTATTTATTTTTTTTAAAATTTTAATATAATATAATTTTTTTAATTTAATTTTTTTTAATAAAAGTTAATTTATTTATATTCAATTATATTTGATAATTTAATAAAAATTACGTAATTTAATACTAAATTTAGATCTAATTAATATTTTTTAATTTTTGTAAAAATAATTAAAAAAAAAGATAAAAAAACAAAAAGAGTATTAAAAAAAAACGGTTATCAAAAGAAAGCATGCTATCAGCTCTCTTTTAACAGCTAAACTAAACGCTCTCAAATTTTTAGTTACTAATTAACAGCCTAACTAAGCACTCTCAAATTTTTAGTCACTAATTAATATGTATATCAAAAAAATCTTAAAATTCCTATGAAATTTTGAAAGTGCTTTCGGTGGTTGAATTTCATAAAATCTGATTATTTATATATATTTTTTTATTTTTTATTCTGCCTTATTTCCCCTTATCCTTCCACTCATATTTGGGTTGAAGACTTTCCTTCTCATATTTCTCAGTTATTATCGGATGATGTAAACTCTATTCTTTCTTGATGCAGTTGTTGAGGTTGTCGAAGCATCGCATAAGCGTTCTTAACTTCTTAGTTCTTATACTTTCTTTTTTATAAAGAAAATATTCTTATAGATTATCGGATCAAATCTCCTATTATATTTTAAAAATAGAAAATTTTATTTTTAAATTTATTAAAATAGACATATTTTATCTCTAAAACAAAAGGTATATAATATTTTGTGATTAATTATAATGATAAAAAAGAAAAAATATTTTTATTTCCATTAATTCGGAAGAAGAAATCAAGCAAAACAAAGTATATGTACATGTACGGTATAATCTATTAAAGATATTTTTCCCACCTTCGCTCATATTACCAAATAGCTAACGCTCCTTTGATTAGACAATAGACACGATAGAGATCCATTGGCCAATTTAAAACGTGAAATTAAAAAACAATGCTAAACATTTTGGGGTTAATATATAAATTTTTTCCTAAATTATCTATCAAAATTTTCTCCATGTCAGATTACCCTCTTAAACATTTTGAAAATATCAGATTATCCTTCTATAAAATACATGTCAATTCATAAAAAGCGTGTAAAAAATACGCACCAAACAGTAATAGGGAGATAATTTGACGTTCTCAACAAGTTTTGCAGGAATAATTTAATATTTTCAATAATATATGATGTATTTTTTACATTTTAAAAAAGTTTGAATAATTAATATGATATTTGCAAAAAGTTTAGAGGGTAATTTAACATACAATTAATTTAAGAAAAAAATATAATAAATGATGACAGTTTAGAAGAAAATTTATATATTACCCAACATTTTATGACTATAAATTTTGTAATTTCTAATATTTAAAAAAAAAACCCCATTCCATGGGAGACATAATTTGATGCATTAGCGTGCATAATGGCCATTAAAATGTACCAAAGAGTGACACTTCAGAAGATGAGCCATGGGTGAGGCTTATTAGTTATTTCGGTTTAAATATTATTATTTGGCTCCTGAATGGTGTGATATTTGAATAGAATGTGAGCTTAACCTCTAGAATGTGTGTTTGTCGCTAACACTTATTTGATTTTGGAGAAACATAAGCTGTGCACTCTTTTATATATATATATTATTGAAACTTTATTGATTCTATTAATTCAAATTTATGCCAGACAAATATATAAAAAAAGGCAAATTGCTCTCTCATATATTTAAAAATGATATATTTTAAGAATTGCAACGTAAAATCTCTTCAAAGAATTTCTTTTATGCAATCCAGTCTAATTTTTTTTTGAGGTAATGCAATTTTTTCTTTTATTTATACACATTTAAATAGCATAATAAGTGGCATTTAATTTCACAATAGCCCATTTTCTTACCACCTCTAATAATTCACTATTGGTGAATGCAATACATAAATCTCCATTGTGACTAATCAAATCCTACAAGACTTAAAAAGAATGATTTTATAGAGTAATAAATGTAAAGCATACGGTTGTATTTGGTAAATATAGGACTTCATGAAACAGCCCCCTACACAAAGTCTTCCCTCATTCAATCTAAAAGACCCAAAGAAAGAAGGCCCACTGGATATATATTCCAAGAGCAAAGAAGGCCCACAAATTTTGATGCAGGCGGAGCCTAATATTTCCTTCTGATTTGCCTCTTTTGACAGAAGGATATGCATGGTTTTATCTGCAACTATAACAATGTTACGTTGTAATTACCATCCATACAACATCACACAAACAGGCCTGCACAAGCCTAATTATATATACATATACACATAATCTTCAAGAACTAAGCAAATCACAGCAGTCTTCAAATCACTTAGTTTTTAACCATGGCCCCAACAATTTCTGCCTGGAAATGCATTTCACTAGTTGTAGCCTCATTGGCCTTTTCTCAAATGGCACTAGCAGGAGATCCAGACATTCTTTCTGATTTCATAGTACCACAAAATGTAAGCACAGTTGATGGCACATTCTTCACATTCACAGGCATGCGTGCTCTCATTGGCGCAGCCCCGCCTGCAGCTTTCAAGGTGTTAAAAGCAAGCATGGCAGAGTTCCCTGCTCTCAATGGACAGAGTGTTTCTTTTGCTGTTCTTGAGTTCCCAGGCGGTACTCCTAACCCGCCACACACTCATCCTCGCTCGGCCGAGTTACTTTTCCTTGTTCAAGGATCCCTTCAAGTTGGATTCATCGATACTACGAACAAGCTCTACACTCAGACACTGCAATTAGGTGATACGTTTGTGTTTCCTAAAGGACTTGTTCACTTCCAATACAATACAGATGCTAAGCAACCTGCTCTAGCAATTTCTGCATTTGGAAGTGCAAATGCAGGGACTGTATCTCTTCCTACTACCCTTTTCGCTACAAGTATTGATGATAATATTTTGGCTAAATCCTTCAAGACTGATGTCTCCACCATTCAGGCTCTCAAGGCTGGTCTTGCACCCAAGCCTTGAAAGCTCATCGCTTTCTTTCTTCCTACAATAGTTCAATCCTCAATTGTTTCTAATCTTCATTAATTGTCTTTTTATATCTTGATTAACTATAAAATAATGTAGCCATTGTCTTTTTATTTATTTACAATCAAACACATCATGCCTTGTTTAGTTGATGTTTCGTATTCTGGAAGACTTCAAGTAGAGAATTTTCAATTTACTATCCCATAGCCAGAAATAATCCCTTGACCTCTTGAATCAGCAGCTAGTTAAACTGAAAAAAGCTTAATCATAGATGGTGATGATGGCATTAATGGTCGGATGATGTGTGAACCATGAATGTGATGAAGAAATTGCTATAACAGATGGACTAATGGATCAGAGCACTCCTGGGTCAAGCAAGCTGTTAGTCTACAATAGGAAGAAAGAAGCAACAGCTGAACAGTAGCAAGGAGGGGCACTGCAGGGAGTTTCATAGTGTAGTTGTTGTTGGAATAATTCTGTTAAGGGAGTTAGTTATACGTAGGGATCCAGCTAGCACTAGAAAAAGAAACGGTTTTATCTTTTATTTTGTTATTATATAGCTAATGAGGAGGGGGAAGGGTGGATCATCTTTGGGGAATCATTTTGTAATTTCTGCTTTGAGAGCAAAGCTCTAGTTCCTGGAGAGGGAAGATTGTTCTTCCTAGGGATTGTAATATTGTATTGCAATCAATTTTATCAATGAAATTGTTATCTTCCTTCATTTTATTCTTTTTTTAATTAATTATTTGGTTATCTTGATTTTTGTTCCCTATCAATTGGCGTCGTCTGTGGGAAACACGAAATGACTGAACCACACAAAACCCGTTTGCAATCCATGAACGAATTACAAGAGCGAGTTGATGGTCATGAGGAAATCTTGGGTGCAATGCAACAATCTAAGGGTGCATTGCAACAATCCATAGCTGGAACAGTTTGCTCATCAACATACTAAGCTCCAGAAAAAGAAAATTATTAAAGAGCAACCCATAGCAGGAGGAATAGAAACACGAAATAGGACACAAAACCCCTATGAGAAGCTGCGCTTCCTCTCCCAAACCTGTACGGTAGACGAGTATATTGGAGAGTTTGAGGCCATCATAGGGCACATTCCAAAAACAACAGAGGCACCATTATTGGGGTATTTCATGGGAGGGTTGTAGGGACAAGTAGGGCAATGAGTTCAATTCCTCAAACCTCAAAATTGTGAGGAGGCTATGGCTTTAGCAAGGAATGCTGAACTGGCTTTTGACCCACCAGCCAACTGAGCTGTGGCCAGAGAGAGTGGCGATGGAACTCTGCGTCCGACTGAAGGGACCAACGTTCCTTCTCCAAGACGATCTCTTATTTCCACAGAAACGGGTCATCCTGATCCGCAACCCAATATGGTGGGCTCTGGCCCATTGATCCAGGAGTGCTATGATCCATCAGCCCATCTGTTATAACAATTTCTTCATCAGAATGGTCCACAATTACAGAATTAAGAATGAATCTCACACTAATTTGATTAAATTAACAAGGATTGCATGCCAAGCTTTCTCTCTTTTCATCATTCTAGGAAACTCACGCAACAAAATCAACTTGACTTTGTTAATCTTTGAGCTTCGAAGGGGATGATTTGTCTTCTACAACCGAATGCAGACAGCAGGTAATCAATGAGCAGAAAGTAAATGTGAATGTCACCGAATATATAGAAAGAAATGGAGAGAAACAGAAAGTTAAAACTTTTCTGATTTCATATACGCATTTGCAGACCGAACAAATAGGAAAAGCTAATATCTTCAACAAAAGGATTCCATAGCCAGTTTACATAGATAAATATATGCATAGATTTATCCATTTCCTCAAGCTAATACACATCCCCTCTACATTCCTTAAGTGAACTAGTGAAGCCAGTTTCAACAGGAAAATCTCTAACCCAACTATGGAGAGAGCGCTAAATTCTTCAACAATTTAAAATTGCAATCATCAGTGGTATCTGTCAATAGAAGACAAGATTTAGGATTAGGAGAAGGAAAAAGGCATAAACAGTATCATATATTAACCAAAATTGGAGTAAAATTATTCCTACCTTAGGTATTCTCTACATTGTCTTCTTCCATAAGACCCCAATTTTCTTCAGCATATTTCCATTTTTCTTCCTTAACATATCATCTTCCATGTCCTCATTGTAATGTGAATCCATCTTCCCCATAAGAGGATTATAATTGTCCACTGATCCAGTCCTGTCGAAGAAGTTCCCATCATTTCCTGATGTAAGCATAGCTGCGGCTGCCTCTGCCGCCTTTCTCCACTGATCAGACTGCACCTTTATCCTTCTCAAATCTGCCTCCATTTCAGAATTAACTGCTTGGGCTGCCTCAAGCTGCTCGGTTACCCTTGCAAGCCTTTTACTGCTCCTATCTGCCTCCTCCATCATAAATCCAAGTTTCGTGAGAGCTTCTCGCTCAGCAGCTCTCGCTGCCTCTAGCTCTACAACTGCCACTTTATTCCTATCCATCTCCTTTTTACCAAGTTCTGCCTTCAATATCTCATTTTCTTCTGATATATATTGAAGTTCTGTCTCCTTGTCCATTAAACTTGCCTTTAACTCGGCAATTTCTTCCTTCATCATTTTTACTTCAGTCTGTATTTCAGATTCTCGTTGGCATGATAAGCTTTTCTTTAGCTTCATATTCAGATCGTCATTCTCCTCAGAAATTCCCTGCAATTCAGTTTCCTTATCCATAAGGTCCGCCTTCAACTCTTCAACATCAGCTATTGCTTGCTTCAGCTCTGCCTCAAGTTCTCCCTCCCTGAGAAGAGATCTGGATTTTACCTTCTCCACCTGTTCGTAAGCATCTTTTATCTGCATTGTATTGTGAACTTGTTCTTCATGGCATTTTCTCTCAGCAGCTTCCAGAGCAGTTCTCAACTGTTCCAGTTCAGATTTCAGCGAACAAACCTCTGCCTCAAGCTGGTTTGCTTCTTGTGACTTTTGATCCTTGGCATTAGCTCCCTCGGTATCAAGATCATTTGCGTAATCTTGATAACTGGTCCTGCTAGCATTATATAGGTCTGCCTCAAGTTTGCTGACAAGTCCTTCCAATAATTTCACACGAGCCCTTGACTGTTCTAACTCTAAAGCAATGGAGTAATAGGCTTCAATAGCTTTTGAGCCATCCGATCTAAGTGCCTCTACAGATTTCTTTGCAGTTTCCAGTTGATGTAAAGTTTCACTAGCTAGAGCTTGGGCCTCAGCCTCTGAGTTTTTTCTATCCATTAGCTGGTTTTTCATGGTGTCCACAAGAAAAAGGGTATCCACCAAATTTGCTTTCAAGGTCTGAAGCTCCACATTTGCTGATTCTGTGTGCTTGTTCTGGGCAGCCTCAGATTCAGCTAACATCTCAAGCTGAATCTTAAGCTGTTCAATTTCACCCAAGGCAGAGGCCAAGGAAGTTGCATCGACTGAATGTTGCTGATGGATAGCCTCAAGCTTTGATTTCCATGCTTGATCCCTTTCGTGTGAGATTTTTTGAAGCTCAATGACACGGGTCTCCTCAGAATTAGTCCTTTCTAGGAGTTTCTTCTGTGTCTCTTGTAGCTTTGAAGATATAGTCAGGAGTTGTTTCTTGGACTCCTCGGCATCTTCCAGAGCTTCCTTCTTCCATGACTCTGATGAACTTAGCTGGTCCTTTGCCTTTTTCAGATCTTCCTGAAGCTGAGATATCTGAGATTCCAATTCACATATTCTGCTTGGACGCTTTTTCTGGAGAAAGAAAAAAATATGAAACTTGAGAATATATCATTGAACGTAACAGTTGCAGCTTTGACCTGCAGGCTAGATTAAAATGAAATGGGCCAGCATAACACATTATAGCAATGCGCCTATATTCTATCCAAAACAAACTGATAGAAGCAAATAATAATAATAAATAAATAAATAAATAAGGAACCACGAATATCTGTTACTACTAGAAGTAGCAGTTATAACAACCTGTTTGGCAGAGAATTCAGTTGTAACTGTTCCAGTAACTGACTTTCTAATTATAGTAGGTTCCTGTTAAAAAGGAAACTACCTAGTGATATGAAGTTGTTGAACAAAAATAACTTTGAAATATTCTTTGCTCATCTCTCTTATGTGTCTCTCTTCCTACCATTTATTTCTGCAGCTTTTCATCCATTTTCCTCGCAACCAAGAACATGCAAGAAATCCTTGAATAGAAAAAAGGAAGGATCAATGTTTCTAGTTCCTTGGTTCTTGAAAGATTTAAACTGTTTTACCTAAAAGCCTAAGTCAGTAAGAAAGCACAATTTAATAGCAAGATATCTGCTGTAAAGGCGAACCAAGATTGCTTAAGATATCATACACCTTTGGTTAATAAAAAATGGTATATTAAGAAAGTCTCATAGAGACACTTGGATATAGCACCCTTTGAATTGTAAATGCAAATATCTTCTACAGTCAAAGCCACATACCATCCTTAATATTCTTTTTGCTTTTTTCCTAGAGGTTGTGCAACAATGTAAACATTGTGGAACTCTTAAAAGAAGGTGGTGTAGTTACAATTAATGGAGAGTACCTCAGTCACTGGGCTTCTGGGTGACCGGTGTTCGATGATTTTAGGGCTTCTCTCTTTTGGTGTTCTAGTTCGATTTGATGAAGATGCGGAGTCAGACTCGAGCCTAGTTGTTTTAAGTTGGCATACAGGTCGAGGACGGACCTTTTGTGGTGCTTCAGAGGAGCCACTTCTGCTACCAAAGCTAGCAAATTACAACAGGTGTATGTAATCAATTTTATGTACATGTACACCAACAAGCATAAATATCCAGGCAAATCTTTTTATATTTACTCTTTCAAGGACATTATATTGAATGCTAACACAAATGACAGGTAAAATCTACACTTGGATCCCAACTCATCATTGCAGAAGGTTCAGAGACTATTAAGGTGACAAATACAGAATGGGGGATCAATAGGTTGTTTGAAAACATATGAAGATTTAACTAGCATTTTTGTACAACTTAACAGAGTTAAAAGCAAAACACGGCAAGTTTTACCATCCTGGAGATATTCTAACTAAGAGGTGTTAGGAGTAAAACCAAAATGATTAGCTCAGCAAACAATTGATTTGTGGCCTCAACATTCAAGTTCAATTGCATAAACACCAGTAACTGAATTAACCTGAATCTCTTGAAATTAAGTGCTGGATTTCATTGATTTGGATTAGCCATATTTCATTCCTCAAAAGTTATTAGAGAATACAATTATCTTCGTAAATCTGGCTTTTCAAAATAAAACAACTTCTCCTTTTTCTCAAAATTCAATAATTAAGAGAAATGATTCCCTTTGACAAAAAAGATGTCCATCAATATCAATGGCCATTTTTGGCTTTATGCTGAACTTGCATTATTACTGTCAGAAATAAGTTTTGGCTAGGAAGCAGCTAAAGACACAGATGTTATGCTTTTGAGAACTTGTTCAAAACTCCTCTGCTTCCCCAAAAGGAAAAAACTGATCCCTAATCAGAAAGACTGAGAGGCATAGTAATGAAATGCTTTTCAAAAAGAAAAATACTAAATTCAAATTCGTTCTTCCAAGAGATGGTGCTGAAGAACATACATTAAACGAAATCAACAACACATAATCTAACTATGCACAAATTATTCAAAGAGGTGGACCTCATAAACAAAGGTTTCCATATCTTTTGGCCTACCTGGCACCGCCCCAAGTTAATGCAGGAGACAGATACAAATCCTAAAATCTTTGTTTGATGTGGTAAGGGATAAATCAAATTCAAGAGAACAAGGACCGTGATCAATAAAAAATGAGGAAATCATTTTGTGGCTTTGGTGAAAGTTATGAAGAGAAATTAGCCAAACCACAAACAAAAAATGCAAAAGGTTGAACATTCCAGAGAAACTTCACCAGCCAGCAATATGGAAACATACAACCACAGAATATTACAACCAAAACCCAAAAAAGGAAATAACAGCAAAGATATTTATTAACTGTGTAAAATTAGTTTTTGACTAAACCAATATTAATAGAAGGAGCTAAGAAACCACAAAAGAATCTAAGAAAGACCTTTTTTTTGCAAGCGCAAGAGGAGGAGCCTATAGAGCAAGAAGAGTTACCTTCCTTTTGGAGTCTGCATAATTTTAAACTACCCTTAAAGTGAAAAATGGAGGGTTTGCCTATTTGAACTTTCGCTACTCCACTTCAATGCTCTATGACCCACAGATCCTGCAACATGCCATTAAAAAGATCACAACTTTGGGCAAGAGAATCCAATGTGGTTGGTCCATGGAGAAATAAATGATATCATGGGAAAGCAACAACTTCTTATCATCACATATGCAGAAAATAAAAGCAAAATAGATAGTGCTTGCTGGCCAAGGATAAACTATTCATTCAATGTTCTATATCAAAATTACAGTAAAAAGTCCGCATTTTTGCAACTATCACTTTGTTTGCCAAATAGGGATTGCCAATCTTCATTTCTTTTCTTTATCTATTTAATGCTACCATCACTCTCGTAATAACCTCATGAAAAACATTATTATAGTCCACAAGGTGTCCTACAGCCATAATATCATCGAAGGAAAATTATCAAAGTTACCCTCTATGGACTACTACAGACACAGAAACCACAAGGGCAGTCATGTAAATTTAACCCCCCAATTTTGCCGTGAAATTAGGAAACCAATTGTTACGTTTAGACTTGTTAACCTAAAGTTAAGACTTTTAAATGAAATAGATATATGCCTCAAACCCACTCAAAAACTGGAGTCACTTTGTCTGGAGGGAACCAGGAAAATAACAGTAATTACTAATTACTTTGTTGCCAGGGTAAATTTTTCCCGGAGACTGTTTTCCCAGAAAACAAACAGTGAATTATAGAATCAGTAGTACACTCTGTAATAAAAGACAAGAAACATCGTGATCTTTAAGCAAAAGGAAACAGAATCTGCAGAAACAACACAAACGTTAAACACAAGCAAATAAAAAATCTAGAAATTTAAAGTACGAATGTATTTTAGGCCTCGTTAGATTCGATTTTACTTTCACTTTTATACGTTTGAGACCTTTTGAATTGATAAAGCTCCACCTTTGCTCCACCTTTAAAAGCTAAGAATTGCCTCTCAAAGGTTCAATCTTTCTAGGCTCGAAAATCGAAGGTTACATTGTCAGATGAAATAAAGACATCTCAAGAAAACCTGAACTTTCACCAAAAGAACTTCAAAAGGAACATCATTACTGTCAGAGAAAGAAAATTAAGCAACAAAGCAAATTTCGAAAACATAATTGAGGCTTTAGTCCTTTCAAAATGAACAAAAATAACACAACAAATTATGAAAAAAAAAAAAAAACTTTTCCAAGTTACATTTGCAATTCAAAATGTGGGAAAGTTGGATAGAGTCAACTATCATACTAAAAACACTGATTTAAGGCATAGCAAGTGTTAAAAATGATATCTTTCTTGCATTTTCTCAAGAACCAAGCAGAAACTGAAGCAAAAAAGAAAATCACAGACGCCGAATATACAACCTTACTGACCTTTGATATGAACAAAACATACCAGAGAAGGAGATAATGAGGTTAAAGGAGATAAACTGGGAGAAGCAAAGAGAAAGAAAAAGCCATGGAAGGGAGGGTAAAGAAGAATTTTTTTGGGCAGGAGTGAAGGAAGTAGGTTCTTCAGTTAAATGAGTTCCTTTGCTTCAATTCTATTTGGAGCGTGGGAGTGAGTGGCAAGATGTAAGAGAGTAGAAATATGGATAACAAATACAAAAATGTTCAACATAAACACTATTATAAGTATAGAGTACCACTTTTGTCGTTTCATTATTTGTCATATTAAAGTACTTTTTCTTCTGTTTTTTTTTTTCCCACAATTTCAGGTCCTCATGAACATAACTACAATTAATTTCTATTTAGTAGTAAAAGTCATCTCCATGAGGCGCAAGCGCAGGGTAAACTTACCCGGTTAAAATGTGCTGGTGTTTACTGCTTAACATCTGTCTTCTTTAAAATCTCTACTTCTTTTGCTTTATTTTCTTCTGGCACTTTTTTTTCCTCTTTCTCTAACTTTCATTTCTCCATTTGTTGCATTTTCCTCTAGTACCAGACAAATTCAAATCTAGGCTGAATTCATAAGAACAGTTTACAAGTTTTGAGAATTTCTATTAGCTTTTTCTTCTGTAGCCATGTGAGTAGATGCTCATGAAGATGAAGCAAGAAGATATCTCTGTTTTGCTAATATAAAAACAGATCATAAAACAGTTTAATACTTTTACATAAAGTTGTGGGTATTTCTCTATTATGTTTCTCCAATTATTGGCATTTCTTTAAAAAGATTTTTGCTTTTGTATTTTTATAGTTGTTTGTCACAGACATCGATTTTCTTTCCTAAAAGAAACTGCATGTTCATCTGCACTCAGCTTCCATGGCTCCAAGAATGCAGAAAACTCAGACATTGATGTTGGGTCTGGATTTTTGAGATTAATATGGTGTCGGTTTGATATGGGGAAAAAGCAGAATCCATATTTGGTAGCTATTAATAGCCGGAGATGTTAATTGTTGATGTGCAGTAATGTTGAATTCAAAGACTGCAGCAGCAACTTAGTTTGGATATATTGAAGTTTGATGGTAGAAAAAGTAGTCTTCTAAAATTAAATCAACCTCTGAAACTCCAAGCTTCCTCCTACTCTTTATATGCTGCATAAAAACTTGCAAGTCTGATTCATTCTTAATTGAAAAGGTCAAGTTTATTTGTTGCGCGGCTTTCCTGGAATGATGGAGACAGAAGAAGCTTGGCATGCCATCCTTGTTAATTTCATCAAATCAATCCGAGATTCATTCTTAATTCTGTGATTTGTGGAACATTCATGGTTCACACATCATCCGACCATTAATGCCATTATCACCATCTATGATTAAGCTTTTTTCAGTTTAACTAGCTGCTGATTCGAGAGGTCAAGGGATTATTTCTGGCTATGGGATAGTAAATTGAAAATTCTCTACTTGAAGTCTTCCAGAATACGAAATATCAACTAAACAAGCCATGATGTGTTTGATTGTAAATAAATAAAAAGACAATGGCTACATTATTTTATAGTTAATCAAGATATAAAAAGACAATTAATGAAGATTAGAAACAATTGAGGATTGAACTATTGTAGGAAGAAAGAAAGCGATGAGCTTTCAAGGCTTGGGTGCAAGACCAGCCTTGAGAGCCTGAATGGTGGAGACATCAGTCTTGAAGGATTTAGCCAAAATATTATCATCAATACTTGTAGCGAAAAGGGTAGTAGGAAGAGATACGGTCCCTGCATTTGCACTTCCAAATGCAGAAATTGCTAGAGCAGGTTGCTTAGCATCTGTATTGTATTGGAAGTGAACAAGTCCTTTAGGAAACACAAACGTATCACCTAATTGCAGTGTCTGAGTGTAGAGCTTGTTCGTAGTATCGATGAATCCAACTTGAAGGGATCCTTGAACAAGGAAAAGTAACTCGGCCGAGCGAGGATGAGTGTGTGGCGGGTTAGGAGTACCGCCTGGGAACTCAAGAACAGCAAAAGAAACACTCTGTCCATTGAGAGCAGGGAACTCTGCCATGCTTGCTTTTAACACCTTGAAAGCTGCAGGCGGGGCTGCGCCAATGAGAGCACGCATGCCTGTGAATGTGAAGAATGTGCCATCAACTGTGCTTACATTTTGTGGTACTATAAAATCAGAAAGAATGTCTGGATCTCCTGCTACTGCCATTTGAGAAAAGGCCAATGAGGCTACAACTAGTGAAATGCATTTCCAGGCAGAAATTGTTGGGGCCATGGTTAAAAACTAAGTGATTTGAAGACTGCTGTGATTTGCTTAGTTCTTGAAGATTATGTGTATATGTATATATAATTAGGCTTGTGCAGGCCTGTTTGTGTGATGATGTATGGATGGTAATTACAACGTAACATTGTTATAGTTGCAGATAAAACCATGCATATCCTTCTGTCAAAAGAGGCAAATCAGAAGGAAATATTAGGCTCCGCCTGCATCAAAATTTGTGGGCCTACTTTGCTCTTGGAATATATATCCAGTTGGCCTTCTTTCTTTGGGTCTTTTAGATTGAATGAGGGAAGACTTTGTGTAGGGGGCTGTTTCATGAAGTCCTATATTTACCAAATACAACCGTATGCGTTACATTTATTACTCTACAAAATCATTCTTTTTAAGTCTTGTAGGATTTGATTAGTCACAATGGAGATTTATGTATTGCATTCGCCAATAGTGAATTATTAGAGGTGGTAAGAAAATGGGCTATTATGAAATTAAATGCCACTTATTATGCCATTTAAATATGCATAAAAAAAATTGCATTACCTCAAATAGGTTAGATGAGATTGCATAAAAGAAGTTTTTTTCTTTTTCAACCTACGTTTTACGTTTGAATTCTTAAAATATATCATCTTTCAATATTTGGGAAAAAATATTTTAATTTTTTTATAAATTTGAATCACTAAAATCAATAAATTTCGAATATATATAAAAGAGTGCACTATTTATGTTTCTCTAAAATCAATAAGTTTTAATGACAAACACACATTTTAGGGGTTAAGCTCACATTCTATTCAAATATTACACCTTTGGAGTCAAATAATAATATTCTTACTATCATATACATTCATTTAGGCCGAAATAAGGCTCACCTATGGCACATTTAGTCAGACACTGGCTAGACAACTATGAACCAACCAGCATGGTCAAGTGTCTGTTGAGTCCAATAGTGGTTGATTCACTTATTAGAATTATGAATTTTTCTTTAGTTTGATTAGCTTAATTTTCTATTTATAATTGACTATTAGGCCATAGTCACATGTAGTAGCTCCTACTTAATTTTAATCATACTAATTATATATATAGTGCTCATTCCACCATTTAAATTACATATAAAAGGTGCAAAGTTTGACTTTACCAGTGCATTCTTGTATGTATTTGGCAATCAGTTTTTAATTTTGTAATTAGTTCTTAATTGAATAGCTAACCGCTTTCCTCTCTTCAACCTATCAGCTTTAGGTAGAGTGGATCAAATTGTAAAATTTTGTACAATTGATGCATAAGATCTTATCCAAGGAAATCCAAAGCAATTGTAACTAGAGTATACCCTAATTGTACTTATAAAGAAAAAAAAATCCTCTTATATATGATATTTTTTTTGTATTTTTCGAGAATTTATTCAATTATTTTCTTATTTATAGACTTTTTTTTAGAAATAAAGTCGGACCTTTTAATTAAAAAAAGATAAAAAAAATTGAGAATATTCCAAGGAAAGAAAGGGTCATACAATAGAAAAACTCTAGCTAACTTATGAGCTTCTGAATTGTTGGACCTATTAATTTAAGTCAATTCAATGTCTGATCGATGAGAAAAAAAAGTTTTACAATAAAAAATAATTAAACAAAAATCAGAAAAATCATCTAAAAAACTACTAACTGCAAAGAAAATGTTTTTGAGCATTTGTAACAATAGTACCTTTAATATGAAGGGAAGCTTCAATCCAAGCAAGAACCGAGCGTAAAGCCAAATTTTCTATAATGTGTGAGGAGAACAAACCTAACTAATAACCTAAAATAGCTTTTAGAAAACAACCTTTAGCATCTCTAAAGATTGCACCAAAACCACTTTTGTTACTGTCCTTAAAGATTGTTGCATCCACGAAACAACTCCATCCATTATTCGAGCTACCGGAAGAAGATGAAGGTAGCAAAGAGGGACTTTCCAAAGGCACAAAAATATTTTTGCAGATATCTTTAGCCACTTGCCATTCATTAAGAAAAAATAGTACTGTCGAAATGACCATATAAGGCATCATTAAAATATTGTTCCATACTAAGTCATTTCTAACATGCCAAATATCTGCCACAATATCAAATACACCTTCTCATACTTGTTTTTACTAACCAAGTTCACCTACGTTGAGAGAATATTTTGTAGAGGTAAACTCACATTTTGAACAGTTAGCCCAAAAATATCCCACACATATTTAGCAAATTGGCACCCAAATAATTTTCAATTTGTTTACATATACAAAGATTGATTATTACAAATATAAAAAGACCAAAAGCATGCTGATTGTTACGCTTAGAAAAATAAATTATATTAAATTCCCAAAAAATAAATAAATATTATTATAAATTTTTAATAATTAATTAGTAAAGAGATAAGTGATAAGATTCATAATATAATATCTAGTTTTTAATTGTTCAAGCTGATTACTCTTTACTAACAATACTATAATATAGTATTCCCTTGTTGCAGAAGAATTATATGTTTATAATTCACTTAAAGCTAAGTAGTGGATCATTACATAATGAATTAATAACGCTTGTTTTCTTAAACAGAATTCCCATCAAACAATTATTACCTATCTTATTTTTTTGTCTTTTTTTTATTCTAAACATACTCGTACTAATAAAAGGTACCTTTAAACCATATCATACTCAAATTAATCTTCACTCGATATACTATCGGACGTAATTACTAGAACCTCTCCCAATGAAATTTGTTGCATCCATAAAAACTTGAACCCGAAACCGCTTATTTAAGCGATCAAAGTTCCTTTTACTCAAGCGAACTTACATTGGTAATTATTACTTATCCAAATAAACTTTTAATATTTAAACTATATATTATCTAATAGCTTGACAATTAATGGTTTTTCGATATCTATTTATTAAATATTTTTTAAGACATTATCTAGGTATTAAATAATTCAATTCTAGCATTACAAGAAGGCAACTTGCAAAGGAAATATATTTGTTATTTGAGAAAAAGGAAAAAGAAAAATAGTAAACCTTATCTTAATCATATAGGCTCTGTATCAAAAGATAAAATCATATAGGCTTACCACATTTAGATAACGACCATTGACAACTGACAAGATCGAGAAAAAAAAAATTTCCAGCCCAAACAGGCCCACAGAGATAATGTGGTCATTAATTGTTAGTTTTATTATTTTTTCAACAAACTGAAATTCAAAATGCTGTCATTAATTAGAAGAAAAGTTAGCTTCTTTTCAATTTAGAGACATGTTACCCATAAATAAATAATATCTTCACACAATCTCGAAAAAGAAAAATGAAATTTTTAACCATTAATGATTCAAAGTTAATTATCCACATCAATAAATTATTGAAGTAACTAAAGTATGTTTCTTGCAACTCATATTCTTATTAAGAAAGAGAATTGGAGAATTTAATGTACTTTAAACTATTGACAGTCTGATACTCCATTAGTTTTTTTTATTTGTTATTTTTTTAAAAAAATTAAATTTTATTTATCTGTTACTTTTAAATTTTTAATATAATTTAATTTATTTTTTTAATTTATTTTTCTTTCTCAATAAAGTCAGAATCAATCAAATTTGATAATTTAGTTTTAATTACGTAATTTAATATTAAATTTAAGTCTATTTATTATTTCTTAATTCTAGTGAAAACAACAAAGTGACTAATAAAAAAAATTAAAAGAGTAATTATTTTAATTAATTAAAGTTCAATATTAAATTATGTGTTAAAAATTAAATTATCAAATTTAATTAGTTCTAATTTTATTGAAAAATAAAATTAAATTGAAAAAATAAATTAAATTACATTGAAAATCTAAAATTAATAAATAAATAAAATTTAAATTTTATTTAAAAATAATACAAAAAAAAAGAACGTAGGAAGCAAAATTAAAAAAAATCAATATTGGTTGATTCAATTGATTTATACCCGTTCCCTTTAAGTAAATTTTCGAGTTCAAATTTTATGAATGACGAAAATTAATATTGAAAGAATTTTACCTTTATAGTGCGGGTCAATTCAGATCAAATTGAATAATACTTGTAATTATACTAAAAATATATAAAATTAAAAAAATAAAGAAAATTCAAATTTTTTTTTATTTTTTAAAATTAATTTTACCAATAGAACGTCTAAAAAAAGACATAAAATTTAAGTATGAGAAAAAGAAATTATAATAGGACAAAAAATAAAGCGACATAATTTGTTCTTATATTATGAGAATTGGGAACTGACCACATCATATAAAAAAACTTAAAACAACTTATTTTCTCAAAAAAAAATAATAATAATAATAAAACAAACTTAAACAACTCAGGAGAACTCTCCACTTTTTTTCAGACTTCAGTTTCTAAAATGTCCTTTTTCTGATATAAATAAATACGGAAGCTAAATTAAATTAATATTTGTATGAAGAAATAATGCTTATTTTAAGTAATGTAAGTATCTGGTTTCTGACTCTTCTCTCACGCCTAAATCTTAACTTAGATTTGTTCCGGTAAGAAAAAGAAAATCCATACCGAAGTTGGTGCACATGCTTCACTGAAATTCTAGTATATGATATTCAATTTTAAAATTCGATTTTTTATTTAAATATTTTTTATATATAATTATTAATATTATTTGGTTTGATCCATGTTAACCCACTGTTGAAATAAAATTCTGTAAATATTGATTTAGGCGATTTACAAAACTTGAATTAGATACCTTTAACTTATCCGACTAAAATTATAAATTATTAAAACTCGTCACTACATTTTAATAGTAAAATTTGATTAAATTTGAAAGTCCACTTCCATTTTTTTTTAAATAAACAGCATTAATTATTAAATGAATTATTTAGTTGTAGAATCCAATCCACCTGAAAATAAAAAAGCAATCATAATATAGAATATGTTGAAAACCACAAAGGCATTAGCAACAAAAACGGCATATCCATATTTCTTTTTCAGAGAGTTCAGACTGCAAAATATATAATTCCATGGAATATCACATTCCATAATATTTTTCATTCTTTTCTCCAAAATAGAAATAAATATCTCATCAACATCTTCAATTTCCCATTCTTGGTTAGCAAACAAATTTCAAATTTCATTTCCATATAAATAGAAAAACAAGATTCAAAAACTTCGAAATGGAGAAATGTTAGATTCATTAAGTGAATCATTCAAATCTCTGGATTAACACAGAACTCAAGAACCCTAAAAACTAATTCAAATTTCAGAAATTTCAGTCTTTTCAATTTGATTTTGCAGGGTTAATTGATATAAGCTGCCAGCTACATTTTTTTTTATATAATAATATATCTCAAATCTACTGACCCGACTATTCCCAGATGAACTGCAAGCTACATCAATAGAGAGTATTAAGAACTCCGTGCCAAGTTGAACCAATTCCAGTACTATTCCAGCTTTCTCTTGCCGAAGAAGAATCAAAATCGTCACCAGGTCCATTAATTTGCCATGGATATCCCCACAAGATTTTGCTATCATCTTCTCTACCAATCTCATTGCACAGTTCTTGCTTCATGGTTGTGACAGTCACAGCTTGTGTGGCTGCACCACTCTCTTCATTATAGTTAGGCACCACCATTTCTCCTCCATTTCCGTAGCCGTGATAGAACAGGTTTTGAAAATTGTTATGATCTGGAAACCCATTTCTCAGATTATCAAGAAAAGCTTGGTTTCCACTGCTAGAGTTTCCAAAAATAGAAAGATCATGATCATCAAACCCGAACTGGCCACTGGGTTGTTTTTGAAGCCTGGCAAAGGCAAGTGTGAGATCATTGGAATCATAAGTTAACGGTGGAAGAGTGGTGAGTAATGGGTTGGTGCTAGGGTTCAAATCTTGATTCTTTCTTGAAGATGAAGGTAAGGAAGAGGAGGATCTCTTGTTTTTCCGGCAGCCGCCGCCTACCGGAACATTTCTGAGAGTGCCTCCTTTAGTCCAGTACCTTCTGCAAGATTTGCAGAAGTATCTTGGCTGAGAGAGACTGTAATTGTTGTAGTAGCAAAATTTGGTGTTGATTGAATCACATCTTGGGCATTTTAGTGCTTGTTCTGGTTGTGGTCTTGGCTTCCTTTCTTGTGCTGGTTTTGAACAAACTAGCATGTTTTCCAATGAATTTGCTCCCATTTCCTGTACATTCAATCAAATTTAGTTTTCTAACAATCACATTGCATCAAAAATCACTTCAATTTTGTATAAATAAATTTTTAATTCACTGCTAATACCGATATTCACTGTTAATACCGATCATCAGATAATCAGAACTATGAGATCCGAATTCCTAATCCATATATCAAAAAAAGAAATCACTGATTCTTGACCAAAATAGAAGAAATAAATGAATGATATTTCTTTTTAAGACTGCTTAATTATCCAAATTAGTACAATTACATGGACACACAGGTAAAACATAAGACAGATGATCAGAACCCCAAAATTGTAGCATGAACTGCAGTGAACAATAGTGTTCAAAAATGTATTATGGACTATCTACAACAAAAAAAAAATGGAATAAAAACATATTTCATATGTAAATTAGATTTAATCCTTATGGTAATTCCCCATCTATTTTTAAACACTTCTACCATTGATTGTAATTCATCATTTAATAAGCACTATGAATAATAACATCTCCATGATGAATTAATGAAGAACCGATAAGGGAAAAAAGAAAAGAAGACATGGAGTGTACCTGGTGGTTGTGTTGTGCAGTTGAAGGATCCATCCATGCAAAAACCAATCAAACCCTTTTTCAAAAAATTAAGATAATTTCTTTGAAAATTTCAAAGAATCAATGGATTATATATGTGTGTCTGCTGGAGAGAGAGAGAGAGAGGATGCAAGTTGGAAGCACAAAGCTGAGCTCTCTAAATATATAAAAGCAGAATAGGTAAGAGAGAGGTAGAGAGATGAAATGATGGGATTTGGCTAAGGAGATGATGGAATATGTTAGTTATATAAAGCTTGCACGCAGGGAATTAGTAGAGGAGAAGGAATATTAAAATAAATATAAAATTGAAATTTCTATTTCTGAACACAGAAAATTCCAGTACTTTCTTTTCCTTGGAAAATCTGTTTTTCTTCAATGGATTCTTTTATTTATTGAATAATAATAATAATAATAATAATAATAATAATAATAATAATAATAAAAGAAAGAAAGGAGCGCGATCCATAGGCAGCCCCCACCTCCGCTTCCTCCTAGGTCCTTTGTGGGACCCACTCTCGCGTGGATTCAACTATACCCTGGACCCCGCTCCTTCTGTGTTCCCCACCCTCCACTACCACCCCCCTACTTTTTTTCTACTATATTATATAAATAATTGGTCCCACTCGCACTTAGCTATGGTCACCCTTCAGGATCCGCCGGTTTTTTACTTTGTGGATCGCCAACAAGATTTTTTTTTTTTCAATAAAAAAAATATATATATCATTGCGATATTTAAAGTCATAATTTTAAATTAACCCACTTAGAATATACAAAATATCATTATATTTCTTTCTTTTCCACGGGAAAAATATCATTATATTTCTAAAATTACAGTTTATATATAACAAAAAGTATCAATTTACGTTCCATAAAAATATGAAACATTAATCAAATTTTTTTTCTCAAACGTTAGCTTACACTTTAATAAATGTTCAAATTTTGACCGGTTTTGACCCGTCTAACTACGGTCCGATTTAGAATCAGAACTGGCTAGTCCTGTATTCATCGCCAAAACCTCTGCGATTTTTTTATTACTGGCAAATAAACAGTCACAAACCTCGTGTTCCACAAAAATAAAACAAAAATCTAACTATGTTTTACTATGGAAACGCACATTTTGGTCTTCCTAATGAAAAAACGACTGACCAGTAGGACCTCTGGATGTTGTCCCTCCAAAATTTATGCTCCCTCCACTTCTTTCCACACACGTCTTAAAAATAGATAATTTAGTACTATATTTTATACATTAATAAGAGCATATTAATATATTTCTACGTTAATAAGAGCATATTAATAAATTTATAAATATTTCTATATTAATAAGAGCATATTAATATTTATACATTACTCCCTTTGGTGCACTTTAAAATATTATTTTTTCTATTTTATTTTGTCTTATTTTAAATATTTTTTTGACATTTGAGATATAAATTTACAAGTATACCCCTATTTATTATACATCTTATTAAATATTTCTATTTCTTATCATTTTTCACTTTTAACTAAAATTAAATGAAATTATTAAAAATATAAAATAATATTTTTGTTAATAAGTGTAGGTTTTTTATAAAATTGAGATATTTTGATCATTTCCTTAATTTTCATGAAAAATGAAAAACTATCTTTTAAAATGGGACAGATGAAGTAATGTATAATATGTTTCTACATTAATAAGAGCATGCTTATAAATTTATAAATAACTATTTATACATAATAAGTTAATTCTAATTTTTATTCAAGAAAAAGGTAATTATAATTTTAAAAAGAAAAATAATTTTTATTAGAACGCTATAATTTCTTTTTTCTGTTTTTTTTTGAAAGTTTTTTCTGATAAATTTTGTTTCATCTAAATTATAAAGTTAACAAAATATGTCTAATGCCATGCCTATGAGTTATAGAATTTTGAGCCACGCTTAATTCTAATTATATCACCTGTATAAGTCGAATTCTACACATTTCAAATTATTATCTTATATATATATATTTTACTTTTGGCTTAAGTTTTCCCAAAAAAAAAAGAAAAATCAGAGTCTTAAAAGGTATTACTATAAGATAATAATTTGGGAAGTTGTTCGCTCAATCCATTGATTCTCTTCTCGCTTGCTGGTTTTTGAGGTCAAATGAAATCCAACTTCATCATACGATATTAAAGTTACCAAACTTGTAATTAATACGGAGTATCTGCATGTTTTCATGTAATTTTATCCTCTGAACTTTTCACATGCATTCAATTCTAAATATAAGTAGTATTTTTTTTCGAAAATTTGAATAGCTGAAGAGCTAATTGTTGAAATTGATGAGCTAGCTAAATCCCATTCCCTTCAACAATTATAAGCATATATTATACGACCGAGTGAAATTAATGTTGCAGTTTATATACAACATATTAGAGTTTGATGGCCGAATTTAATTAAAAAATAAAATAAAATAAAAGTGTAGCCGTTGAGGCGTCAAATTAATTTAGGATTGTGATATTATGAATGGGGTCCAATGAACAAGTGTTATGACATTGATGGATTGATATGGATTGTGGATTTGAATAGTTGCTGGTGGATTGTTTGCTGTTTATTTGTTCCTGTGATGGAGACCTAATTATAATGATGGGTTGGGACACTACTGAAAATGACATTTTTAGGGAGGGGAGAAGGAAAACAGCAACAAGGAAAGAATCATATATATATTGTATATATACTCCTTCCGTTCTTTTTTATCAGTCACTTTTATTATTTTTATTAGCATTAAAAAATAATAAATACACTTAAATTAAGTATTAAATTATATAATTAAAATTAAATTATTAAATTTGATTTGATCTAACTTTATTATAAATAAAATAAATAAAAAAATTATATTATATTATATTAAAAATTTAAAATTGATAGATAAATAAAATTTAAATTTTATTTTAAAATGACATACAAAATAAAACGGAGAGAGTATAATTTTATTTAGCTGGCTATATTCGTTGCAAATAGCCCACCATGGAATTTGCTTTGCTTTGATGATTGATGAGAATGTGGTCCAGATTTTTATGTGACTAGTCAAGGTCATTAATTACTCACCTTATATAGTGTATTTGGAGTATTTTGGTTCAAGTAATTCCAATATTAATTTATGAAACTTTTTTAATTAGTTATTCCTTAATCATTATGGTAATGTATGGGCGTTCATGTTTTCACGCTTGTCCAACCATATTAAGATTCTTTACTTCTTAGTGTTATGAAGATAGAATTAGTTTTCAAATTTCCCTATATAGCTTCGCCATTAAGGAATAAAAATGCCTAATATCGGTGATGAGGATGAAAGGTTGAGTAATACAAATAACAAGTTAAAATTTGTTTTCCAATTTTTTGTGAGTTTTTAGCATACCCTTCTATAACAATTTTTAAATCGGTATAAATTTGAATATTTTCGTTATATTTAATTTTGTATCCCTTTGATTTTTTAGTTTATTTTGCGTTTTTGTTTCAATAAATTAAGATCTGATACTAGATTTAGTAAATTTTTTTATTTAGATCTTGTTCATTTTTGTTAATTAATTTTAAATACAGTTTATATTTTTATTCTGCAAATTTATCTTACTTGATTTTAAGGTAATAATCTTCCCCTATTGAAGTTATTTGTCCTTTTTTTGTGATGAAAGTTATTGTGCTTCTCAAATGAAAAGATGGTTTGAATTTTGATATAGATTACAAATAGATTAATTTTTTACTGAAAATCAAATTACTAGTAATATGTTACCATTGTTTTTTATTTTTATCGTAAAAGCTTAGTGATGTTTTTTACTAATTTTATTATTTTTGTGAATCCTATGTTCTTCAAAATTTTATAATTTTATTTGTATTTTACAAATGTACTTTTTATGTTATTAATGAAAGTTTAATTTGTATTCAAAAAAAATATATTTATTATTTTTTTAACCCAAAAAAAATGCTTATTATTTAGTGATGTATATTAATATATGTTCTGTTATTATGTGTTGGAAGAAGTTCGTTAAGTGCAATTCATGCATGTGATCGTTATAAACAAAATATAGAATGCTCTTATCCAATTAACAATCACTCACAAACAAAAATAAGATTATTGATTAAAAAATTGTCCTTTGTTTTTGGCTTAGGATTGAAGTTTAATCTCAAATCAAAAGGAAAAAAAAAATTAAACACCGACTTTAAACTTTTTTTACGAAGGAAAGGAGGATGGGAGCTCAGATTCAGAACTTTTTAATACGTTCGAACCAGCATCTATCGCTAGAATGTTTATTTTAAAAATAACTTTAATTTATCTTAATCATCAAACAAAACTTTGTTGTTTAATTCATGTATAATTAAAGCATATTTTTGCTTCATCCAACGTAACTCATAAAAATTTGATGGACTTTTCTAATTTAAAGTCGATTTAATTATAAAATTTTATTCATGCACGGAGTTATTATAAATATAAATTACATGGATCTTACACGTGGCACTAGACTTGCTAATTGAAATTATGAATAAAATGATAAACTGGGTAATTTAGGTAATAAAGTTGTATTGTAGTACTACTATGTACTTATGGGCACATTCATCTTTCGAATTCAAATTCCAAGAGATCACTTAAAACAATTTGAGAGCCAAATAAAAGGTTGGTACAGTTCTAATTAATAAATTGAGCATTTAAACATTAAGAATAAATTATCGTATTTGAAACAGTTTGAGAGGCAAATAAATGGTTGGTCCAAATCCAATAAATTGAGCATTTAAAAATTAAGAATAAATTATCGTATTTTATTTTAGGATACATTATTCTACACACACTATTAATTTATTTAACATAATATTTTTTCTGTTCCACTTTAAAAAATAATTTTCTATTTTTTACTGTAATTAAGAAAATAATTAAAATATCTCAATTTCATATATATATATATATATATATATATATATATATATATAGAAAGAGAGAGTTATTTACAAAAATACTCTTTTATATTTTTAAAAATTTTATTTAATTTTAGTTAAAAGTAAAAAGTAATAAAATGTGTTGTCGGTGATCTCAAGTTTTTTTATTTTTTCAAAAACCTGATAATATAATTTATTTGTTTTATTTATTAATTAGTATATATGTAAGTATTTTAAGTGAGATGTTGTAGTAATTTTCCACATGAATAAAGAAAGAAATGGATTGATTTTAGTCAAAAGTATTGTAATTTAGGGTGCAATTTGGATGACACGTAGAAAATGAAATGATTGCATTTTCCTAAAGGATTTAATATTATTTTTAGGGCCTAATTCATCATTAAGCAACATAAATATAATGCCTTATTGGTTTCCACTTTCTTAATTATTTAATCTTTTGTACATTACAAAACACATATAAAAGCAAAACGAATCATTATTAGCGGCTATCTATAAATAAATAAATATATCTATATATATACACACACACACTTTATCCTCTTTAATTTATCCAAACCTACAACCCCCCACATGATAATCCATCATCATCCAATCAATTTTACTGTTTTTTAAGTTTACAAAATCTTGGTATTACGATATAAGCAATGTTTTTTTTTTCACTTAATATATAAAAACCCTTCTTAAATTTTAAAAAATTTTCAAAATTCATACTTTTACTTTATATATGTTTAATTCACTGTCTGAATTTTTGAAAATCCTTATAAATTATCACTTGTAGCTCACAATTTACTGGTATAGATAAAAGATTGACACTCGCGTATAATGATAACATGACTAATAATTATTAAGCGAAAAAAGATAAATTAAATCAATATAATTCATTAGTTTATAATTATATCAGTTAGAATTTAAATTATTTTTTCACTCAACACTTTTTAATCGCGCTCTTAATTATATGAGTGTTAAAATTCTGCTCGCATGCAAATGATAAATTAATCGTATGAAAAATTGAATTATAAATTTGATTTTTTTTTAAATTCAAGAAAATTTTTATATACTAAGCCTTTTTTTTTTTAATTCGCTGTTCTGATAATCGAGAATTTGATTTAAATGAATCAGTTGGCTTATTGGTGAGCACTAAGAGAGAAAGAAATACAGTCTAAACACACCTTAATTGGCCCCTCGTAATATCTGTCTGCTAAATTGGTGCAAAGGTTTGAATTTTGGTGACATATCCATAAAACACACCGAGTAATCAAAATGGTTGCTTGTCGGATTCAAGCTCTTCCATCCATTTCTTTCCCTGAAAGAATATTAAAAATCCAATTTTTAAGGATGAATATTCTCGAAACGGCGAGAAATCCCATGTAAACAAACAAAAATTCTAAGCTATCATGACTGTCTGCTGAAGTAGAAAATCATGAACTAACAATGATTGATTTGGTGTAGATTTTCTTTGGATCCTATGAACTTGCCATGCCAAAGGCCTCTACCCTATCCGTGTGAACAAAGAATTGTATTAAAAAGAAAAAATATCCTAGTGGGCCCTAGGGCAAGAATGAAGGTGGGGCCAGAAGAACATTATGGGGATCAGTCAAGAGAGTTGACTGGTCAAAATTAACAGTCAAAGAAAACAATGAAAAATAAAATTTAGAAAAAGAAAAAAAAAATACAATAATAATGGAGTTAGAAAACTGTGCCTGGATAAATGGTAACATCTTGTGCTAAGAAAAGAATCTTGAATTCCCACTATATATAAAAAAAAGAGAATCTGCATAGACATCTCATCTTCATATAGTATAGGTTTTTCTTTATCACTTTAATTAAAATTTTCATATCCCTATAAAGGGACAAAGTGGCTCTACACCTACTGCTATGTTTCTACTCATCACTTTGCATTTATATTGACTTTTCTAGTTTAAAATTAGCGGGCAAGTTTCTTGATATTAATTAAAAGTATGATTTATTCTTCGAATTATAATCTTATATCGATGTTGAATGATATTAACAATTGAATAAATGTAGTAATGTTCTTGCTATGGGACCTGCAATATCGTTTTTCTAGTCTCAATTCATAAATTATGTTATGAATTAAGTCAATATAAAAATAACATTTATAACAGATGAGTTGAAAAAATAGTATACAGGTGATCATTAATCGTATATATCAATATATTATTGACCTGGTTCGTGAAATATTTATGAATCAGATCTAAACAAAAATGTTTCCATGTCACAATATGCAATTGAATTAAGTAGCGTGTAAGGGGATAAATCAGTTTGCATAGTTTAGAGGGTAAGAAATTCAATGAAAATTTAGGTGAGTAAAAAAACAATTGAGCATAAATTGAGAAAATTGTTGATATAATTATAGAAATTTTATTACTTGTATTTATAATTTAACTCTGAATGGGTTCACACAATTTATTTGTTTTACCCAATTAAATAACTACTGACAACTCCATAATCGATTTATGAAATGGCTATATTAATTCATCATGGAGGAGATGGAAAAATAATGATCTACTTAATTCCAATTAAGGGGTTTTATTAATGATAAATAAATAAAAAAGGCGTGCAATGGAAAATAGCTTATTTAAGTTGAAGCAAATTGACAAATTATAATCACTTCAGGAGAGAGTAGCAAAGGAAGTGTTATCAAAATAAATATAAAATTATAAACATGTGAATTAGAGTCATAGATAGGGATCGTGACTATCAATTAGAAACTTTAAAAAGATTTGATTTTTTTTTCTCCAAAAAAGCCATTGTTTTCTCTTTTTTTTTTTATATATATATAGAAAACAGGAGAGTGAAGATTCTATTATAAAATTTCCTATTTGGAGATAATTATTATGTTCTTTTGATAGACAGTTTAATTGAGATTCATACATATCATTTCAAATAATTAACAATGGATTACTCAAACTAGGAGCAAGTATGGACCGGTCAATTAGTTTATTAAAAAAAAAAGTAACCAGTCATTAATATTAAATTTTTAAAATTATTAATCATTAATCAGTCAGTTACATTCGGTTAATCAATTCATTAATTTTAATTTTTCGGTTAACCACTAAAATTTATAATATACAAATAATAAAAAATTAAACAAGGTTTAATTCAATTTTAAATGCGCAAAATAATTAAAAATAAAAATTACAAAATAAATATATATAATATACTAGCGAAATTCATGTTTAACAAATTAATAGATAATATTATAAAGGGCATTTGATATTATTAGAAATTAGCAAGCATAATTCTAAGTTAAAGAAAAATTTTTTAAAAAATTGAATGTTAAAACATAGACTTAAAAATATAAAAAATATATAATAAAATGCTATCAAATAAAATATAAATAGCAATATATATAATAAAAAATAGTATATATAAAGGTTAAGTTGTGCGTTTATATAAATATTACTTAATATAATTAAGGAGAATGACATTATTTAAATACAATTTAAAGTATTACTTTATTTAAATTTTGAAAATAAATAAAAAAATTAAAAAAATTAAAAGTATAAAAATAAAAAATATTATATATATATATAAGTTAATCAGTATTTAAAAATCGAAACTGAATTTATTGGATTGATTAATCGAAAAAATTAATTTAGTTTGAAATCGATTTTGCAGTTAACCATTTTTTCGATTTTTATTTACACCTATCTCAAATATAAAATTAATTAATATCCCAAAATTCACATTTAAATTTATAAATTAGTATTAATTAGGCTGATATAAACGTTATAGTATTATTATAATTTTTTAAAGTAATTTATTTTTTCACTATTTTTATTTTTATCCAAACTGATGGATTAGGAATTAAAATTAATATCAATGTATTTTATGAATCCCGATACCTGAATCCTAAAATTTGTCCCGTATGAGAAAGTAAGTTGGAGAAGATTCCACAAATGCGGATCACAATTTTCAGTATGTGCAAGAAGCCAAGTTATATTCACCAAAAAAAAGTATATAATTTATTAACGAGAAAATTAGAATCAATTTTGAGCATACTTTGTTTATTCTTTTTTTTTTATTATTATTTATAAATTGATGAATATAAAAACCATGAAAGAGTGATACCTTAAGCGCCAAAAATCATTCATTTATCAATATTGGCGAGTGACAAACTAGTATTTGATTATTTCTTCTATTGTCTTGTAGAGCATTTACTTAATTTTTTATTATATTAATATTAAATTTTAATAATTTCTATTTTTATTTACATTTTTTATAATTTAAAATTATAAAATTTATATTTTAATTTTATGGATAAATATATTTTTTTATGAAATAAAGGGTAATAGTATGTGTTTAGATTTTTAATGATTGATTGATCGTATTTAACAGTTAGTTGATTGTTGATAGACTGAATTTAAAATTTAATTTCAAAAAATTTTGCATTAATGGACTGGTATCCAATTATAAGTACGATCGATATATATATATATATATATATATATATATATATTTTAACATTTCTAATCTTAATTAAAAACTGTGTAAAAAAATGGATACGGAGATAATTGAAAAATAAGAAAACCAATTAAAATGTGAACAGTAGAGGGAGGGAGGAATTCAAAACGGGAAAAGCGGGACGAGGAATTGGCGAGGAAACCACGCAAACGAAACAACTGAAAGCATAGTTATTAAAACCGGATCGGACCGGCCGGTTGAACCAAAAATTAATAGGCCAATCGGTTGATTTAACTATTAAAAACCGAAATTGACAAAAAATCAGATTAAACCGTAAGAATCGGGTAAAATCGAATTTTTTGCTAAAAAAATGTAAAAAATAAAATTTTTTAAATATTTTCACAACCCCCCCCCACACACACACATATATATATATATATATATATATATATATATATATATATATATATATATATATATATATATATTTGAAAAAATTAATATTTTAAATTTTAAATATATCACTTAATAATTTAATATAATTATTATATTTTTGATTTATTGTAATCAAATATATATATATATATATATATATATATATATATATATATATATATATATATATATATATATATATAAAATTTTTATTATTTATTTATTTAAAAAAATTAGTATTTTAAATTTTAAATACGTCACTTAATAATTTAATATACTTATTATATATTTGAATAATTGTAATAGTATATTAAATTATTAAGTAATATATTTAGAATTTAAAATATTAATTTTTTTCAAATAAATAAATAATGAAAATTTAAAATATATATATATATATATATATTAAATTTTTATTATTTATTTATTTAAAAATTTATATTTTAAATTCTAAAAATGTCAATAATTTAATATATTTATTACCTATTTGAATTTATTATAATTAAATATAATTATACTTATATATGTAAGGCTAATATTTTTTATGTTTACTTTATTAGTACTCCTTCTAAACATGAAATTATTTTCATGATATTATTGTATTTTTATGTTTCTAATATATGGTATTCAAAAATTTATAATTAATTATTTGTAATAATAAAATTAAAATTATATTTTGTAATTTATTATTAAAATATTTATGACATATATTTAATATTTGATAAATATTTTTTTAATTTTTATATAATAATATTTAAAAAATTATAATAATTATAATATTTTAAAAATAAAAAAAAAATTAAATTAAATTTAATTGAATCGATCAAATCATGAACCTTTAATTTTATTGATTTTTTATTCGATTCGATTTTAATAATATTGAACCAAAGACATACATTATACAGACAGAGAAATAATGAGGGAATTGGTCGGTGGGAAACGGGACCCACAAATGGAGGATGCCAGATGTCTGACCGAAACGTGGCAGTGGAAAATGCGGCTACGAGACGAATATTTGTGTTTACGATGTAAAACAACGGCAATTATCAGCTCACTGCCAATATCCGTGAGAAATATTTGGGCCCACTCTCAGTGGGTTTCGTGTATATTGGGCCCCACCTGTCCCCACTACAGCACCAGCTTCTTCTCCTCCCCTCTCAAGCAAGGTATAATCTCATTTTTCAAATATTTTCTAACCGCCTCCATTAATTTATTTTCTTAGTATTAATTAAGAGTTGGAATTTCTACTTTTCTATTTTGGATCACAAGGTATTGATTATTAATTTGATGATTGTTTAAGCTATGTCATTAACAATTGATGACTGCTGATCACACTTAAGAAAATAAAAAATACTATTGAAATTGTTATAAAAATAGATTTTAACGTCATTGTAGTTTCAATTTATGATTTCAACAAAATTTTAATTATTTTAGTTTGATTTGATTAGTGATAAAAAAAATTTTAAAAATAAAGTTTATTAAAACAATATCACTTTATTTAATTAAATTTTTAAAAATGTTAATAAATTCAATTACAATTTGTGAAATAAAAAAAATCAAATTTTAATCTAATTTAATCTTATTAGGTAGCGTTTGTTAAATTTAAAAGGTTAGAATAAAAAAAAAATAAAATTATTTTAATTCTTTCTATTTTTTCAAGCATTTGTTAAAAAAATAAAATCTACAAAAAAGTCACATAATTTTTTAACTACCTATATCTTAAAAAAATTAAAATATAAATTTTTTGATAAAGTGTTAAAATTTGTATTTCTTTATTTTGTCATATAAAAAATAACTAAAAAATTAAAAAATATATATATTTTTATTGCATTCCAAAAATTTTAAAAACTATTGTATAAACTTTTGAAATGTTTTTAATTTTATTTTAAGTATTTCATATGTTGATTCGAAAAATATTACAGTTTTTTTTAAATTTTTTATTTAAATCGATTTAATAAATATTATCTTACCAAAAAAATGTTATTCGACTTATAGTTTTTAGCAAAATTGGTTTTCAATTATTCTAGTTCAGTTTCAACAGAAGACAAAACCCTATTCGCTCTAAGTTTAGTTAGTGGAAATTATTTTAATTAAAATTGAAATTAGGAAGGAAGTCAAGTGTGTGTTCCACTAAACACGTGAAATTTGATTGCAAGAGAGAGAGGGTTTGTTAATTGACACGTGGAGGAAATGATGGAGGTCACGCGATGCACGATAAGGCACATGACATATGCGTCATGGTCATGATGGAGCGTGGGTTTTGGTAACGGATTTAGTTTTGTCCATTTCAGGGATAAGGACAGAGAAGACTGAGATGGGGAATAAGACAAGTGGGGATGTCAAACAAACAAGAACCGTTATCGAAATTGATAAATTCTCATCAATTCTCAAATTGCTTTCTCTATGAACTTCTTCACTTAGGTAACGTATTTCTAATTCACAACGTCATCAATGCATGCATTTGAAATTCATTGTTCATAGAAAATTCAAGATTTATTATTATTATTATTATTATTATTTTTAACGAAGATATAATAAGAAAAAAATAATTTTTTATTTTATACAAATTATATGTCAAGATAGTTTGATCGGACATGTTGTCTATCGGTCCATCAATCACGTGCACTTACATGTATCATGACGGTTTGATCGGACCTGATATTCAATCTATCTGCATCACTCCGCCTGTTGGATCAAATGGATTATATTCTACAAACTGTCAAATCAAATGTCTAAATCTGCCAATAGCAGATACGTGAGATCGATATCTAAATACTCTAATTTTATATACTCTAAGCATCTAGAGAGTAGAGTATATATACCGAGAAAGAATTTAGAAACAAATTACTGCATACATTACTATTTTGTCACTGCAACTTATCTCTCTAAATTCTCTTATTTACGCATTAGAATGCTGATCTCCTACATACTGGAAGTTAGTTTATGTCTGTTTTGCAGATCGGCTCGCTACGTTCGATTCAGCTGATTATTGGTCCAATTTTTCTCTCATAATAAGTTTTAACAGTTCAGGACTCATCAATTATACATACTATTTTATTTAAATATAAAAAAATAAACAAAATTATTATTGCAACATGCCCAAATCACATATAGTTTTGATTAGTTATAATAGAAGAGAACAAATTCGTGTGCATACTCCAGAAAAGCTTGAACATAATAATTTAATCTAGCTTAGATAATCATTAATTAATCCCACTCCTAGTTTTGTATTTGAGGTAGATTTAGTTGGGATCCACGTTGGTACGACTAGTTAAAACAAATTAGAGCTAATTAGTTAATTAGACAAATTATACGAAATGTTAAATGATGAATTACTATGTTATTATTTATGGTATGCATGATGTTAATATGCTATGTAGCGAATCTGATTTTTGCATACTTAGGTTGTACCTAGTACTATAGTCGTATAGTCTAATTCGAGGTTGGACCACGTTTACTTTTGGGTATAATTTATATTTGTATTTACTAGCTTGTTAGGGATGCTTGGATTTTTCACCCCACTTTATTAATTATGGTTGCCTATACTACTCCATTATCAATTTAGTTTGGCTATTTTCTAGCTTTTTTTTTTTTTATCTCACTGGATTTTATTAGATTGCCCTTTTAAAAATATCTATTATCAAGATAATCGGGGTCATTAATTAATAGTGTTAATATTGTTAATTTATTATAATATTCCCTTTTCTTTAGTGTTATTTTGAATCACATTATTGTAATATAGTAGCATATATATGGATATTTCCCTTTCTAAAATTGGGTTCGGACAAAAATTGAAACGATATGGGCCTGGGGCAAGTTACTTGGACCTAAATCTAGGTCCAGATTTTGAGCAAACCCTACCACGTGCTTATGTGAAAGAAAAGTATAAGATGAAAATTTCGCATGTTGGTAAACGGATCCAACCCACGTACATTTGCTATATGTATGCTATAAATTGATATCTTATTCTAAATTTCAGAAAAAAGTTAAAATTTCTTAACATCATGCATTTTCCGATTTATTTACTTGAAATTTGGTTATTTTGACAAACTTGAATAAGAGAATTTAACCATTTTCTAAGAGTTAAAAAGTAACGTCAATTTCTAATGCACATGCGGTAAGTTTACGTGACTTCGATCGGTTTGTTATATGCGTTTCTATTTACCCGTATGAATTTATGTTATTTTCAACAATTTTGTTTTAAAAATATATTTAAGTGGTAAATATATACTATTTGCTAAAAAAATTGGTCATGTCATGTCATGTATAATATTTTAAATTTGCATTATAAAAATGTAATATCAATATAAGTCAATCAAGCCCTCCACGGGTTTGACGCTTAAAAATCGACAAATTACGAACTCAAGTCTTCACTTATAAAGTTATTTAATAAAAGGGATAAGATAACGATGTCCCCTTGAAGAGTGTTGTTAATGAATAGTGGATTCCAATTTTAATTTTTTAATGCATTATCTGCTATTGTGTAAAATAATATTAAAATTTGTTCTTTAATATTTACAGAATTATTATGGTTTAGATTTTTAAGAGTTAACATTTAGAATATTTTACGCTTACGGTTTAGGGTTTAGCATTTATCTTCATGGCTTAAATTTTCAGAGTTTAGGATTTAGAACTAAAAATTTTAGGGTTTAGAATGGCAAAATTTTAGAGTTTAGGATTTAGCATTTAGAATTTTTAAATTTTAAAAAAAATAAAATTAACATATAAAAGAGTACTTTTGAAAAAAATATTTTGTAATTTGTGATTAAAAATTGTGTGCAAATATTTTTGAAAAATAGTATTTTTTGTGTGTTTTGAAAAATGTAGCAATTGATGGGAGTTCTATAAAATTTAAAACAACAATAAATTTGTTAAGTCAGTGAATCCTCCCTCGGTTCACAAATAAATGTACACCTTTCTATTTTAATTTATTTACAAATAAGTATCCACTTTAAAAAAAAAATCTGATATATTTAAATATAATTTTTTATATATGTCATTTATACAATAAATACCAGTTCAATTTTCAAAATAAAATTAATAATTAATCAATCTATCTCACCAAATTGTCAGTTTTTATACAAATCACTAATATTAAAATAATCATTAATTTCACTGATCGTTATAAAAAATTTTATTAAATAAACTAAATATTCTCTTAATTTAGGTTATTATAATAAAGTGTGTAAAAAAAGATAAACATTAATTAAGTTATTAAATGTTCAGTTGATATTATACTAATGACAAATATTATTTTAAATTTAAAAGGGTGAATTTGGTGGTTATCTTTTTGATACTACGAAGCATTTTAATGGTAGGATACGCCAGCGTTTCAGCCGTTGGATCAATACTACCTTCGATATTAAAACCGGTTTTCAAATGGATTATGGAACCGGATTTTCTCACTTTTAAAATAAATTAAAATATCAATAAAATCAGAAATAGAGAAGAAAATAAATAAAATCAGCGATGGGCCATTTTTTAATAATATATATATATATATTTTTTAAATTACAAAAAAGGGGTTTGTTAAAAATTATTTACGGAATTGGTGCTTCTGAAAATTACAATTAGGTATAGCGATTTTAGAACGTAGAGCTCACTGCTCCAGGTTGTCACTTTACATAGATACCGCTGAACAATACAACAGTTTCAAAGTCAGTATCAGTCCAAAATTGCTACCTATCATAACAGTTTTAGGCTCAACATTGCAAAATTTTTCTGCCAACGCCAATATAAACTCTGCCCCCAGAACGCATCATTCACTCTAAATTGCAATATATTTTTCACCTATTGAGTTTTAATTGGTTTTGCAATTTAATTCACTCGTCAATATATTTTTCACACATCAATAATATTTTTTTTGTATTATTGTGCAATATCGGTAAAATTTTATATTTATTTGTTTGTGATTTCATAAGTTTAATTTTGGTTTGCTTTTATAATAACATTGATTTTGTTTACTAAAATACAGAAGTAAATCGAAATTCTCAATTAACGAGCTAAAAATGCCTCAATTGTGTAGCTATTGTGATAAGATATTTTATTAATTTTGGTATATTAATTTATTTTAATATATATGTAGATAACCATCAAAAAATATGAATGAATATGTGTTATTATTATTATATTTAAATACTGTGATTCAATGTATATATTTTATGTAAAATAGAAATTATAATTATTATGAATATTACTCAAAATGTATAAAACTGAACCGGTTTAGCTGTAAATATTTATATATAAAATATTTAATATTGTATTTTGTGTAACAGTCCTGTTTGTTAGTGAATTTCAGTAGGATGTATTTATTATATTCAGCCATTTAAATTTATTGAGAAATTGAAATGTTTAAAAAAAATTATGAGATTTAAAAAAAACACATAGAATGATAAATTTACCATGTTAACAATTATTTTTAAATAGTGAGATTTTAAATGAATGTATATCCAAATTTGAAGGGAAAATTATTTGAATAATATTTTTTTAAAAATTATAAAATTAGGGTGTGTCATAAAATAATTGAAAAAATGGGATGAATTTCAATCTTGCAACCTGTTGGTGTGGCATCAGATATGGGCCTGTATGTCTGACACTTTTCACAATCTTGTAGTAATGGCATTACATCACTATACCTCTCCACTGTACAGTGGTTGATTGACTAAATTTTGAGTACTGACTAGATAATTTGGATCACTAAAAAATTCATGAAAAAAATCCTCATGTTGCATTGGTGGGCCCATTTGTTCATACATGTCATACTTTGTTTAATCTCTTAAAGATATGTTGATGTTCAAATCAACATTTAACCTGGACAGCCATGCTTCAAAACCATTACATCTAGATGTACCGGTTGCAGTATCAAATAATTGTTGTTGACTAATTGAAGCCAAACTAAACTAATTGAAAGTATCTTCAGTAGGATATGGCCACTATATAGGTTGAGAAACTTGGTGCACTCTATATGAAATAGGAATAGATTCAACTATAGACCGTATTTCTCTCATTCATCTCTTGCTATGTCTAGATCGACGAAAATTTTTATAAGGAAAAGTCATCGGGGGAATATGTACATGATCGGGAGCAGGCTGAACGAGATAGACAATTGATCATCTATCAATAGCACCAATAACACCTAATATGCTATTTGATGTTGAACAGATACTAACGCCTTTATTGGATGATGAACCAATGTGAGTGTACAATATTTGTTCGGCACCATCAGCTTACATGTAAATAAATAAAATTGTTAAAAATCATCAATAACATTTATACATATAAATAATAGTATTAAAATATATCAATGCGCCAATGGAAGCTCTAATCGTGGTTATCTACCATCTGGTTCATGATATAAATCATTGCATATACTGTGACTGGGAATACTTCTGCTTCCACAAAGCCTAGCTAGTACAAAAGGTACTGAAAAGAGAAAATCAGATTGGAGAAGGAAGATCCCAAAGGAAAAGCAGTGCCAGCTTGATCCAAATTCAAGAGGAATTCTTAGAAGCATCCCTCCATCCCAAGCCAAGACCTAAAGCTTGAAAAAGGAGTATAGAAAGCAAAGGACAGAGAAGGCCTAGAGTTCACAGGAAACGTCTAAGATCTAAAAATCGTAAAAAAACAATCTTAACAGATAAACAAGCAAAGATGAAGGAGGCTAAAGCGGTCAAGTAATGCCACCCTCTTCTTCTTTTCTTTAGGCTAAAGATTAATCGGCACACACATTTTTGACCCGATCCATTGGTAATAGATCTAAAGCCAACTCATTAGTCTCTTCGTAACAACCAGTAGAGAATAGAAGTGGACTTCCATCAAATGAAACATCTACTATCGCCGATCAGAGAGCAAAAAGGACTTCTCCAGCAAAGACCTGATCACAACAATCGCCTGAAAAAAAATCCAAACCACATAGCCCGCTTAAAGACATAAAGTAGTAAAAAAACAACTGCTTGAGGTGATGCAATGCCTTTGTGAAAGATAAGTGCTATTCGATCGTTATTATTTTGGTACAAGTTATCACTTCTTTACCAGTTTCAGCAATGGCCCTTTTTATTATTTAAGGCCATCGCAAAATGCCAAAACGCATAACAAAAAAAAAAGAGAGAAGAAGAAAAGAGGAAAAAATATGCTACAGTAAAAAAGTTATATTCATTCAAAAGTACAAAGTACATAGATTATGCTCTTCCTACGTTTTACATAAATAGCATTCTTATCGATTAGGTTGCGTTCTTTTTGTTTGGAAAGGTGAACAACTAAAGCCTCCTACTTCCCCTCCCACAAAACAAAAAATAAAAGCAAAAAGAAAGGAAAAGAGAGGGCAGAAGAAAAAGGAGGAGAAAAAGAAAAGAAGAAGGCTAATTACAAGATGAGCAAAAACGAAAAGGAGAGACAATAAGGAGAAAGGAGGACAAGAGCTTAGCCGTCGCCTCGACCACTGCCTCCGCAATGAGACCACCTCTCATAACAACCTTCTAACAATAGAGCAACACCAAGATAAATGGAGAGGGAAGTATAGATGCATATTTAAAACCATGATCAAACGAAAGCCCAGGGCCAAGAGAGAAGAACCATTGGGGCAGAAGATCGCATAACTTGCTAACACAAGCCACGTCCAGATAAGATAAGGGGGCATTTCTTCATTTATCTTTCTAAAATGGTAGATTGGACAATAACTCATAGCAAGTCTGGAGGTCTCATAGTTAAACTTAATAACCAAGAAGCAACAGACATAAAAAAGCAGAATTATAAGAGGAAGCAAAAGGAGATAGCATGGAAAAAATGGAAAGAAACCCTTTTTATAGGCAACTCCAAATTTCTTGTAAACGCATTAATGAGGACGTCATGCTTTAGGAACTCATTAATGCAAGTCCAGAAGCCGAAGCGTTAAAAGAAGAAAATCAACCATCAAAACGAGAGAAACGAAGCGACTACCATTAAACCAAAGAAATGAAACGACGCCTAACAACTGACTTTGGGATGACTAATTGATCGCATAAGATTTGCTCGAATAAAGCAAAAAAAAGGAGCATGAATCGATCGACACGCATAATTGAAATTCCATTATTTGCAGTTAGACCCATCAAAGAGCGTGTGCCAGGAAAAAGCGAGGCAGACAACGATCCCTTTAGGTAATTTTGCCCCCTCCTCAAACTATTGTTGTTTATAATTTGTGCCTACAACGAATACAAGAAGAGCAATAAAAAGAGTGGATCAAAAAAGCTAGGGGCCCTTAACCCATTAGTCGCCGAGTCCTCTGAGGAGGAAAAGATGTATTGGCTGAAATCCAAAAGACCATCAACGAAGGAAAATCAATAAAGCCTCTCAAATAGGTTAGAAAGCAAAATATAAAATTTGCGATAAATGAAAAGGCATTTCGCAGGATAAATTCCAGCCCAAAGCTAATGTTTCTTTAATTTCGATTGATGTCTCAAAAATGCCTTTCAAAGGTAACCAATTCCAGCTCAAGGATGATATTTCTTTAATTTCGATTAACGAACCATCCCGATCGATGTCTTAAAAATGCCTTTCAAGGCTAACCAATTTAAGCCCAAGGTTAATGTTTCTTTAATTCTGATTGATGAACCATCCCGATTGATGTCTCAACTACAACTTTACAAAATTAATCCTAGCCTCTCAAGGCTGATGCTTCTTCAATACTCGGTCCACCATGGTTTACACCACCTTAATTTTTGGGTAAGCACGGCCTCTTGTAGTCGAAAAGCTACTTTGATTGACTCACTCGACGTCCGAATTCAGAGCGTGAGAGACACCGTCAACAGCAAGCTCAAACAAGCGGTCTGGCTGCAAAACTGCTACTTCGATCTCTCATCGAACAGTTCAGCGGGGGACACGTGATAACACCCCAAAAAATAAAGCTAACATCCCAAGATCTCTAGAAGAAGCCCAAGAAAAAAGCCCATTAGGTTTCCCCCACTTGAGAAGAAAAATACAATAATCGATGCTATCTGATCGGACTGGATGTCTCCTTGACATACCCAAAATGTCTGATATACGCCACTGTCCAATCATATCTATCTAAAGAAATAGGTCATACCTGCTGCAGAGTAGAAAACTGTTGCACACACTACTCCAAGCTCTTCCGAAACTAAATAATAGGTTCCCCTCTAAAAAAGGCACTCGCCATTTTCTCTCTCAAATAGTAAATTAATCTCTTTCTAAATCCTCTCTTTATTCCGATAGTTAATTTGGGTGTCGGAGTACTGAAGTCCAGGACCACCGGGCAAAACGTTTTTTGTAGGTTTCGCATACGAAGACCCAATTGGGATCAGCCCATCATTTCTCAAGCGTATCTTTTCACCTACTATAAGACAGAGATGCATCATCTCTACGAAAATTTGTAACTTATCAATAATAATATTAAAAGTATTTATAAATTTTTATACAACTAATTCTTAAAATTATAATTAATTTACTCACCTTTAATATTTATAATGATTGAAAAATTAACTACAACACTTATTGAAACACTGCTTCAAACTTGAAAGAAAATGAGAAGGGAGATGATGAAGAAGGGGTCAATTTCACCCATGGTCACTGAACTTAGGCCATATTACCCAAAAGTAACTGACTTATTTTTTCTAACATAAATGTCACTGAACTTAGTACCTTTTTTCATAAAAGTCATGTTCACCGGTTTCCGGCGACGATCTTGGCCGGAATGCTGACGTGGCATGCCACGTCAGCAGTCCTTTGCCGGAATGATGACGTGGCACGCCACGTCATCCGCCACGTCAGCAACCCTTGCCGAAATGATGACATGGCACGCCACGTCATCCGCCACGTCACGTGAAGATGCCACGTCATCCGCCATGTCACCTGTTGAAATAAACAAATGAGAAAATGACACATGTCAACCCATTTGCCTTAACCAAATTCAAATTGGGTCATCCATCCAAATTGGGTCTTGCTAAGGTAATGGGCCTCCAACCTTATAAACCCATGCCACTCCCTTTCTCTTTCCAATGTGGGATATGGGAAGTTTGAGAACATGATATTTTCATGGTTTTTCTAGCTTTTTTAACCATTGAATCCATCACATTTTCATAATTTTTTTTGCTTTAACCATTTCTAATTCTTTCATGGGATGTGTATGTGATGGTTAAAGCCAAAAAAACCATGAAAATGTGATGGATTCAATGGTTAAAAAAGTAAGAAAAATCATGAAAAAAGAATAATCTTCTCAAACTTTATTTTTTCATGGTTTTTCTTGCTTTCTTAACCATTGAATCCATCACATTTTTATAATTTTTTTGGCTTTAACCATCACATACACATCCCATGAAAGAATTAGAAATGGTTAAAGCAAAAAAAATTATGAAAATGTGATGGATTCAATGGTTAAAAAAGCTAGAAAAACCATGAAAATATCATGTTCTCAAACTTCCCATATCCCACATTGGAAAGAGAAAGGGAGTGGCATGGGTTTATAAGGTTGGAGGCCCATTACCTTAGCAAGGCCCAATTTGGATGGATGACCCAATTTGGATTTGGTTAAGGCAAATGGGTTGACATGTGTCATTTTCTCATTTGTTTATTTCAACACGTGACATGGCGGCTGACGTGGCATCTTCACGTGACGTGGCGTGCCACGTCATCATTTCGGCAAGGGTTGCTGACGTGGCGGATGACGTGGCGTGCCACGTCATCATTCCGGCAAAGGACTGCTGACGTGGCATGCCACGTCAGCATTCCGGCCAAGATCGTCGCCGGAAACCGGTGAACATGACTTTTATGAAAAAAGGTACTAAGTTCAGTGACATTTATGTTAGAAAAAATAAGTCAGTTACTTTTGGATAATATGACCTAAGTTCAGTGACCATGGGTGAAATTGACCTGATGAAGAAGACGGACTAAGAGAAGAGGTAGGAGTAATAATATTGAATTTAAGTAGTGAAAATTTAAAATTAAAATATTAATTTATAGGATTAAAATGATGTGACAATATATCAGGGAACTTTTTAGTAAATCTGACACATACACGATGATCAAAGTACATTTTATCTGTAGCGTTTTAAATACTGTAGAAAAATTATCTTTCGGTGCGCCATTGACACCAACTGATGAAACCATTATATGTAGCATCGATTTTAGAAAAAAATTCCAATTTAGAAAGTAATGTCTGATTGGTTTTATTTTTGTAATTTTTTTTAAAAACATATTGTTAAAAAAAAAATCTCGTGATGGATGGCGAGTTAGAGCGTGTCGTTAGTGCCAACCATTTTTTTATGATATTCTGACTAAATAAACATCCATTTTAAGAATTTTGGAGGGCTTGCGAGGAAATCGCTTTTACTGATAAGAATACTTGAGAAAAGATGATTAATAAAGTTTTTTTTTTTTGACAAAATTAACAAAGTTTATTGGGCATTGTTTTTTCCCGGCAATAATTGTGTAAATAATCTATTTATAAACATAGTCAAAAGTATAACTTCACCGTGAAAACATCCAACATAATCTCTTGTTATTAGCTCATCCATGACATGATCCACTTAAAACAATATATTTTTTTAATAACGTACAATCAAACTTCATATTAACTCATAATTAAATTATCACCAAAATTAAAACTATATATATAAATTTAAATTCATCTTTTGGAAAAAGGAGCTAGAATTATCAACCACCCCAACTATATATACTAATTAGGAGTAGTGATTAAATGCATATGTGCTAATTATGGACACCATCTTATAAAAAAAAAAGTATATTATTTTCTATCGAAAAATATCCACATATTCATACTCGTTAAAAATAGTGACGAGCTGTGTCGACGCTAGATTTGAATATAAATTGAACCTAACCGAATTTTTAAAATTTTTTCCTATCTAAATTCGATCTAAATCTGCATATAAATGGGTCTAATATGGTTTAGTCCGTTGTAAAAATATTAAATAAAATAATTTTAATATATAAAATATATATTACGAGTGAAAATATAATGTGCGCATTCATACGATATTCGTATATCTGAACCGTTGAATCGAGCTGATGTGCCTGATCTTACGGTGGGTCCAAACAAAGAGAAAAAACGAGGTACGTACGACGAAAATGATGTGAAAGCGTACAAACGTAATTACTGCCCGTCGCCGCTACCATCACCAAATATCCCTCTTTTTCTCAACTATTCTCTAGCAAAAAATAATTAAACATTCTTCTTCTTTCTTTTTCTTACTAAAATTCAATTCCATGGCTTCAAGATACCTTCTGAATCTCCATCCCTCCCAAATCTCTCTTCACCCTTCTCCGCCCAATCATATTCCACTTTTCGACCTCCAATCCCCCGTGATTCCCCTTAAACGACGCCGTTCCGTGGTCTTATTAGCTTCTATACCAGGAGAAAACGACGGAGCTCTTGAAGGGAAGAAGAGGATCAGCAACAACAGTACCCAGGCTGCTCTTGAACTGGACCTAGACCTAGACACTCGATACGACGTCGCTACTCGTGACGTCCTTCCCAGTATTTACATGATTTCCCCCCTTTTTTGCTTTAATTATTACCAAAATTTTGGATTTTTTCATCATTTTCTTTTTCATTCTTTGTCTTTAGGGCCTTTATCGTCTTCTCATTTATCCACTTCTGTTTCTGATGGGTCTCGTCTTCGCGTTGCTTATCAGGTAATTGCGCTTCTTATTTATATATTTGTTTTTTATGCAATGAGGATTTGGGATTAACTGATTGATTCTTTGGTATATTTATTATATAGGGAGTTCGTGGCGCGTACAGCGAGTCAGCAGCTGAGAAAGCATACCCGAATTGTGAACCAGTGCCCTGCGAGCAATTTGACACGGCTTTTGAAGTGAATTCTCCAGTCCTCTTTCTTTATTTTATCTGTTATTCTCAATTTGATGTCCTTTTTTTTTTAATTCATTTATCGACAACTTGACTATCAAATTACCACGTGGAGGGTTGCTTTTCTTCAACCGTTTTCTGGTAGTTGGCTAGTCCATTGCTCATATCTTAGTCAAAATTATTGATGTTAATGTATCGAGTGTAAGATGAAAGGTCAGATCAATGGGTTTTGGTGGTTTCATCATTGTTGTAATGGCGGCCTAGAATTCATGAGCTATTCCTGTCTGAAATTTCCTATGAAAGTGAGACTTGAACAAGATTGCTATTCTAGAGCAAAGTCCAATCAATGTCGGATCTGTTTCCTATCATCAGTCTATCAATTCTCTTTCATGGTATATTGAAGATATGGATTCAAATTTTTAAGAATTTAGTAAAGCTTAAGTGTCTTTTTGCTCAAATTTCAGCTTCTTCAGTACTATTCTGGGGTTATTATTATGTAATATTATCTTGACACATTAGTATTATGTTCAATGCTATTTTATTGCCTTAAGAAGTGCCTTTGGAGTTATCCAGGTTATCGGTAGTTCTGGTTTTATACTCTTGAGTTGCCTCTTGCATCATATTGCTACGGGATTTTATGGGCATGGGAGTAATACCTGACTATTTTATAGGAAAGAGAACAGGGCTCTGGTATAATTGCATGATAACTTTTCTTTCAAATATTACGGAGGTTATGGCTATTTTGGAGTGACATTGAGGTTATACACATTGCACAGTAGTCTTCCAAAAAATATATATAGATCCTGAAGTGAGTTTTAGGTTGCTGTGATGAGCGAAATCTCATAATTGCCATCACCATATGAATTGACATTTCTGGCTAAAAGTTTGATGTTGCAAGAACTGGCAAACAGCATGCTTCCTGTTTGAGTAACAATTGTCTGCATGGTGTTACTAAACCATTTGATTTTCTGAGTCCATTACAATGGTGGTGGCATATTTTTTAAGAGAATCTGCATCTGTTATAAAATTGAAGGCTTGTTATTCATAGGATAACTTCGATAGGAAGAAGTGCAGTTCTAATAGCTCTCTATCCTTCATTGGCCTATGGGGAACCTTTAAGAACCAGCATCTGCAGAAATTAGGGTAATGTACAATCTCTGCGACTTCTGTATGTATATCAGGCCAATTCAATTAGCAGAGAAAGTGCGCTGGCAAGCTGGGGAAAAAATGGACAAAGCTGCTCGGTAGGAAGCTTAGTCATTTGCAAGGCAGAAGAGTAGAGGCTTTCTTTGTTTCTAACAGTGAGGTTCATTGCCAATTTATTTCCCAGTAGGGTTTGTAAAGGATAAGGCAAATAAGGATTTCATTGTTATTTTCCAATTTAGATGCTTGGATTTCAAGCATGCCTTCTTACCTTCATTCCTCTATTGAGTTTTTCTAATTGTTGTAAATTATGACATTTTTTTTTCTACTTGTTTGGGAACATCAGGAGAAAATATTTTAAATAACCAAACCAGATGCTTGATTTTTAAGATTGTCATTCTCTGGGAAAAATTCTGGGATGAATGCACAAACATAATTGATGATGTTCTTTGTCATTTGTCATAAATTTTGATTTAGCTTTCTTTGTTACCTTCACAGGCTGTTGAGAGATGGCTTGTGGATAGAGCAGTTCTCCCCATTGAGAATTCTCTGGGTGGGAGCATCCACAGAAATTATGACCTCTTACTCCGACACAGGCTGCATATAGTAGGGGAAGTTAAATATGCTGTTCGTCATTGCTTGCTAGCCAATCATGGTGTTAAAGTTGAAAATTTGAAGAGGGTCCTAAGTCATCCCCAGGTATTGTAAGATACTGCTCACATCTGCTCATCTGCCTAGTTTCATGGTGTTATACTGATGCCAGGTCGTGTTTCAGGCTCTTGCTCAGTGCGAGCATACTTTAACAAGTTTGGGATTGGTCAGAGAAGCAGTGGATGATACTGCAGGTGCAGCAAAGGTAGGCCTATGTGGGATCATTTTATAGCAAATGATTCCAATCTTTGGCAATTTCAGATTAAAATGCCCAACTTTTTGTTTAAACTGTTCTGATATTATGAAGTTACTCCTTTTTTCCTTGCTTTCTAAAAGTAAAACATGTATTCTCGTGATTGTGGTAGTGCTAACACCAAGAAATCTCGTCGACTAATGCTGTTAGTCAACTACATATTTATAGTTTTCTGGGTTTAATTAGATGAATAGAATCTTGATTTTTGTTGATGAATCTGCTGCAAGTGCTCATACCCATGTGTTTGTGCATGTAGCATGTTGCACTGCACAAACTAAAAGACACAGGAGCTGTCGCTAGTTCTGCTGCTGCAACTATCTATGGTTTGGATATATTAGCTGAAGATATTCAGGTTTGCATCTAAATGTGTTTGAAAGGTGATATAATTAGGCTTATATTGGATATGCTGTATTACTTTTTTTTTTTCCTTCTGATAGGATGATTGTGATAATGTTACTCGATTCTTGATGCTGGCAAGGGAACCCATAATTCCTGGCACGGACAGGCCATTCAAGGTTATCCTTATGTAAAACAAAAATAATGGAGTTGAAGATCTGTCTGTAATCTTCATTTTATTGTGAACTTTGCTGATGAATTGGTTTTCTATTTTTTAAATCTTAGACAAGTATAGTATTTTCACTGGAGGAGGGTCCTGGTGTACTTTTCAAAGCACTTGCTGTTTTTGCATTGCGGCAAGTCAACCTTACTAAGGTGTGCTTTTTTAGTTTTGTGATGTATAATTGTCTTTTCAGAGCTGTTTTGTGGATTTGTGCTGTTGGTTTTGTTTGGCGCTTAGTTTTTTTTTTTTCTTCTTCAACCAGATTGAGAGCCGTCCATTGCGGAAACAACCATTGAGAGGATCTGATGATAGCAATAACGGATCTCCAAAGTAAACAAATATATTGAAGATCTGCGCATTTTATTCTCAGAGCACCTGATTATACTAGCTCTAGTAGTTAGAGTTTTGTACATACTTCCTTTTGTTTTCATTTGCAGACAGGTTGGAAATTTTGGCATGATTCAATAATATGCTATTTTGCAGGTATTTTGACTACCTATTCTATGTGGATTTTGAGGCATCGATGGCTGACCAAAAAGCACAGAATGCCCTCAAGCACCTGAAGGTGTGTTCTTCTTGATTTCATTTCGGTGGCATAAATTATTTATTGACATGTGTTGATCTCTCTCTGACAGGAATTCGCTACATTCTTGCGAGTTTTAGGGAGTTATCCAGTGGATACTAGCATGATATGAAATGATCTTAAAACATGGTAACTACCTAACAAATCAAAGTTATTCAGGTGCTTCAGTTGTGCTAAGGCATCTTCATGACAACAAGGATTGCTTGTACAGAATTTGTTATTACTACTTTTTTCATTTGCACATTTTTAGAATCCTGGAACTATTCAGCAAGCATCTTTTTTATAAGACAACAACTATCACTTGTACAAGATTATGAAGATTGTTACTTTTAGTAGTTCTTTCATTTGTACATCTTTCAAATCCTGAAACAACTTATTCGGCAAGCATCAATTTCATACCATAAGTTCTTAAGAATTAATTTAGGGTAATGCCAGGATCCTTCGTCTCCTACTATTGCAAAAATTAATTTGGGCTGAAGTCGGGCTGATCTGGTTATGATTTTGGCGGTTGACAGTAACCCCAGACGGTTTCTGCCCTTTTTCACTCATACCTTGTCTATCAATAATAACATAAAAAAGCTGACCAGCACTTTTTATGTATTTTGATTATTCGAAATGTTGTGATATAAGTTTTATGTACATGATGTTTATCTGATGGTTTTCATTTCTGTTATGTTTTATGAGATTTGATATGGGTGCAGGGTGTCTGCAGAAAACATGATAGTGCTGTAGCCACTGATGATATTCTGTCTCTGGCATATTCGATCTGATCATGGAAATGATGCAACAAAATCTCCATCTTGATGCAATTTTGCAGCTTCTCTCAATTTATCCCTGTAATTACTAGGAGGCAATTGTGCATTTTTAGTCTGTTATTTGCCTTTGCGCTTGGCACTTTTCAATTTGTTACCTGTGTGGTGTTGAATATGACGTGCAAGAACGCAGTGCTCATTCTTTTTTTCTTGTTTTTGATTGAATCGGGAAAATACTATTGAACACGGATTGATTGTATGAGTTTTGGTATATAACATTATCAAAGTTATAGCTTCCACTAGCAAATATATTGATGTTTAAAGATCATCAGGGCTCCGAAACAGACTTCAATACAATGGGCAAATATAAACTCCAAGAAAAAGTTGCCTTTCAATTTGGTTAGGAGAGTGCCCGAACATTTTTTTTTTCACGGAGTTTTAGGAGTAAAATTCATAGGCAACAGAGGTTAGTATAAGATAATGAGACAACAGCCTTAAAAGAAAGTTATTTAATGAATTGTGAAGTTGGCTTTAAGGAAGAACTGGGAGGAAGTTGGGTTTTAGTATCCGGTGGGAGTGACGGCTACTGAAAGTTGAAATCAGTGACAAAACTCAACCAGATACAATACTACTTCAGTAAGCGGCGTTTTGCATCCCATTTAAAAGTAGAGTAGATCATATAATACCCAGTGAAACAGCAAGTATCAATCAGTCAGGCAAAAACATGCTCACATAGTCAATTGGTAAGCAACATACTTTTACGCCTAATGTAAACGACTAAACCAGGCAAATAGCTTAGCAGATAGTAAGCTGACGATTGAGTCTAGAGGACTAACTGATATGCCTGTCTGTTACTGCAAACTTTGGGAAGAATTCTGGTGCTGCAAATGGCGTGAAACACACAAATTAAGTTTCAAAAGCAAACAATTAAGTGCATTGCCACTTATTTTATGCCAGCTTCTACCACTATTTCTTCTTGTATCTGCTTCATGCCAACTTCAAGAGCTGCGTGGAAAAGAATCCCTGTAGGTGTGTCTCAGAATTGGCCAGAAAGTTTCTGAACTGATATTCTCGGTGCCAAGTACTGGATTCTGAGACTTGTTAATTGGAAGTCATCCAACTCCTTGAAGACGAGTTATACAAAAATTACCTTTCCAAGTCCAGAGACAAGTCATGATTTATGCAGATGCAACCTATATGTTTTCTGTGATGGGCAAGCCTCATTTGTTATTCATTAGACTTATAATAAGAGATCGAATTTCATTTCGCATCAGAGCAGCAGCAGCCGGAGTAACCTGCTCCTTCACAACAGAAAACCACAGACTATCCCCTTCTTTGTTGTCACAGCTTTCATACCAATAGCATATGGCTCTTGCAGTGGCTGTAACATATAACCCGCAATCACATCCATTCACTTGCTGAGGTGAATCAGTAAGTTCCATGTACTTGGCTTGAGCTCCAGCACCAGATGAACCTATAAATTCCACAACGGCATTATAAAGTTGCAAAGCATGCCTTTTGTTCATTGCTGAATAGCTATCATGATGAACAAATACATTAGCATCTCTCTCATAAGCAAGTATGCTCCAAGGTGATCCTCCTTCAGCTAGGCCAACATCGTCATTGTTATTGACTGGAAAAATCACCAATTTCTTATCTGGTAATTTAAGGGGTTTCATAAAATCCTGGAGACTCTTGGTATCCGGGCAGTTTGATATCCAGAAAGCAATTGAAGGTGGAACCAGTAGGATGTCTTCTGAATGACAGGTTGAAGAAAGATAACTGAAGTAGAACTCGACGATCCGATCATTAAGGAAATATGGGTCACTAAGGATGTCCAGGTCTGATCGCCTAAGGACAACATCATTGTAGCTAAGAATTTTCTCATCATCTGCAGACTTGCCCATCCTGCAATTACCTATATATTTTCCTAGTCAGCCATACCTCAGCAAAGTTACATTCATACCTGTGTATACTTTGATCAAATTTTATGTGCATGAAACCAATTGGTGATGTAGATTAAAAAAAAAAAAACCGGAGCAGGTTAGATTATAACTTCACACTTCAGTTCACCAAGAATATGATAGAGGAATAAAAATTTGTTAAGCACTCAGTAGCTATATCTAGAAGGAATAATTATGAGATACTTCCAATTTTCTTGAATCAAAGGGGTTTCATGCAAGTAGAAAACTGACAGTCGTTACTTTTTAATTAACAGAATAAGGATGCAAATAGGATCTTGAGATGCCAATACAAAGCGAACAGGAAAAAGGTACAATTTTGCCCTTGACATTTGTCCCGGACCTCTATTTTGCCGGAGCTAAAATGCCACAGGTACTGGAAGAGTGCTAAAATAGGGGCATTTTAGCACCATTTTCAATAACAACGGGGACAATTGTGCACAATTTTCAACGACTATAAGGGCAGTTTAGCAACCACTGTAGCCACATTTTTGCTTCAAAAACAACTTGAGAAGCAAAATAAGGTGAACAAGGATTCAGAAGTATCCTAAGTTCATGACAACTTTATTTGTGAAGGGCATTAAACTCACTATGAAGAATTGCCAAAACAAACAGAATAACTTAGCTTGAATAGAGTTAGTAATGGACTAATAAACATGAAAAACCTAATCCTCAAGTTTTGAATATTAATCAGGCTTCAACTCCTCCATAACATAATCAATACTCAGAGAGAAACAGCGAGAGATTCATGAATTATTACCACGAAACCAATCATACCTCACAGCCTTGAAACTTATGAATAAATAGATAAAAAATTACAAAGTATTACATGGCAAAACAAAAACTCATAAAATTTTGGAATCAATCATATTTATTTCACATCCTCGGAGACCAAAAGATGCAATTTATAAATTTAAGAAACAAAAATAACAAACCTGAGCTCTTCTTGGTTATCGATGGCGAGAATTGGAAGCAGGTGGATCGGGTGGATGATGATGGCGACTGGCTCAACACATAAAAAGGGACGTTGGGCTTGTAAATGTGAGGCTCACTGAGTAATTGTGGGTCTGTGGATCAGCCGATCAGGGCCTTCACGATAATTGTTTAAGAAATGGCCTTTCTCGTAATAACGGGGAAGGAAAATGAAAATCGCATATTTTGACTTTTTGATTTACGCCTGCTTGGTCTACATTATTATTATTATTATTTAATTTTCTGGATTTTTAATTATTATTTAATTGAAGTAAGCAACTTATTAATCAATGTTGAAATATTTAATTCTTAATTTTAATATATGCTTTAGCTAAAAGCCTAAAATGCAATGTGTCTTCCTATTTTTACTTAAAACTGTACTTTGCATCTAACTCTTAATTTAAGTATATGAAAACTGTGACTTCGCTCCAATTTTCTACTGTCACTATACAAAATTAAAATAAAAGAAAGAAATTAAAATTTCTATATTTGCTTATTTTCGAAAATTTCAATGCTCCAGCCACTTCCGCAGATGAATCCAGTGAAAATGAGGTGAACACCCCACTTCCCCAAATATTTTACAAAGTATCCCAAAAATTCAATTAATTTCTCAAAAAATATTATTCATAAAATTTTCCCTATTTACCAACTCTCTTTCTTTTTTTAGATCCTAAGGTATTCTAAGTAGATTCGTACAAACGAAAGATATTTTTAAATTATATCACACTCAAATTAATGTTCACTTAAACCGAAAAGAACCACGACGACGGCAAAGCTCCACCAACTCCTTTTAACAGTAAATAATACTAATACTCTCATATAATTTAATAACAGGCTATTTAAATTTGTCTTCATGGCCAACTAACTTTATAATACCATTAAATTATCAATATTAGATCAGATAAACCCCTTAAAAATTAAAATTAAGCAATTTAAGCTCATGAGGTGATTTATTTATTTTCTTAGCATTTATGATATGTCACTCAATCGTTTAACATCCTTTAATTATCGGAATTAATTTTAATTTTTTTATTGATAAAAAATTTAATCGAATCATACTAAATTTATTTAACTCTCGGGATAAATTTAAAATTTAACATTTTTACCACTATAAATTATTGAGTTTAAGAATTAAAATTGTTAAAGCATTGTGATTATTATTACTTAAAGATGTCGAAAATGAACAAAACAAACATCAATTTCTTCAAATTGAAGGCTTTATTTATTTCCTCAGCATTTATGATATGTGACGGTGGTTTAGCATTCTTTCATCTAAGTTGGACGAACAATTATATTAAAATCTATCAGAATTAATTAATTTTAATTTTTTAATAATAAAATATCTAAACTGATAACAAAACTAATTTAATTTGATATAAAATTCTATGATATTTAGAGTTGCAATTGTATGTAAATTTTTAATTTTATACATAGCTAAATCACCTATTTACTCATGTATGATTTTTACTCTTTTTTATCCTAAATTCTCCATTTTTCATGATTTATCTATAATTTTTCGTTGCAGTATTTTTAAATTATACATGTTTTTTTTTTCTTTTTACATGTATCAAATTTGGATCAAGATTTTTTAAGAATATTATCATAAACGAATCATAATAAATTTATTTAACTATTGAGATAAATTTAAAACTTAACATTTTTTATCATTATAAATTATTGAGTTTAAGAATTAAATTTGTTAAAGCATTGTGATTATTATTACTTAAAGATGTTGAAAATGAACAAAACAAACATCAATTTCTTCGAATTGAAGGCTTTGTAGACCTAATCAAAACATTGAACATGCAACAATGGGTCCCACATACCACCACAAGATGGACTCTGACCGACCGTAATACCACACCCCCAACATGAAAATAAAATATAAAATTTTATCAAAAAATAAATTTAATAATTATTAAAAATTGAAAACAAAATTAAAAAAATAAATAAATAAAAAAGAAAGCGAATTTCCCGGTTCTGATGGCAGTTGGCGAGGAAGGCAAAACCGAAACAACACTCTCTTCTTCGTCTTCTACAGTATAGAAAAACGAGAGAATCAAAATATTAAGAAAAAATAGAATTTGTTTAGTTTCAGATCTGAGTCTTAACAAAAGTCAAAACTTTGATTAATACTTTAATTTCAATCACTAAAAGATCCAGCAACCACTTTTCTTCTTCGTTTTTTCTCTTCACTTTTCATCATGGTTCTCCAGAAAATGGAACAGTTCATCGACAACTTGCCACCCATGGATCTGATGCGCTCTGAGAAGATGACGTTTGTCCAGCTCATCATTCCTGTTGAGTCTGCTCACCGTGCCGTCTCTTATCTCGGTGAACTCGGCCTTCTCCAGTTCCGTGACGTGAGTTCCTCTCGACTCAGATCCCACTCGCTCTTTCAGTTTAGGAATTGGTTCTTTTTTCTACTTCATTTCAATATTATTTGGAGATTTTGTGGTATCAGTTTAGGAATTGGTGCTTTCAGTTTGTTTTGATTTATGAGGTTTTAGCCTTTGGTGAAATGGATCATTGTCAATTTATAATGATTCTTTGTGGGATTAGTGCTAGTATGGTTGGCGTAGAAATTAGCTAGGAAGAGATCTTGAAACTCCATCAGTATTGTAATTCTCATTATTTTTGGATTTGATAATCAGTAACAGTTTTTTCAAGTAAATGATATCCCGGAAAGATAATTTCGCATTTGTCCAAGAAGTTTGCGATTATGACTTAAGATATGAACATGTTATAAGTCCTGTTTTGATGGTTATTCTGTTCTTTAGCACTTCACAAGCACAAGACGGTTTTGGAAGCTCCTCTGCTAATCCATTGCTTAGGTCATAAGAATATCGAAGTGGGTTTAATGATCTGATGCTTCCAGGTCCTAGGTACTTGATATCAAGCATATGGGTATTAGGCAAAGTGTACGGCTTTTGGTTTTTGTAACTTGTCAGAGTTGGTCTGTTGTAAAAATGAATTTTAGGCTCACCATTCCCTAAGGCAGATTGATGGAAGCAGCTGCGGGTACTGACTGTCATAAATTTGACAATGAGGAGCCATGATGCACTGTGGGTCCTCTTAGATCAAAAATGAATTGTGTGGTTTGTGTCCTGTCTTTGCAATATGTCACCTACTACTATTTCAAATGCTTAGGCATGTTTGATTGTTCTGCATAATAAGTTTAGGCTTCCACATCTGGTCGTGGACTTGCAAATTACGGTGCCTTGTTTGAAGTGATTTCATCAACAGATAGAAATGTGAGAAAGACTTTAAATGCATATCTCTCTTTCCTATTTTATCACTGTATATATAAAAGATTTTGCTGTTTTTAAGCTTCTTGAGTTGATAGTTAAATTTGGCACTTGAGAGGTGTATTTATCTATATTTTATGTGAAAGTTCTCAGTTTCTTTTTTTTTTTTTTCTTATGCCTTTCTGTTGGTGTAAAATATTAGCTAATTTTTTGTCTCACCATATAGATCTTTTGGAAGATAAATCATACGCATTAACACTTTAAGTATTGGTTTTCCAATGCTAATGTCAATATATTTCTCTTTTTTCAGTTAAATGCTGATAAAAGCCCTTTCCAAAGGACATTTGTCAATCAGGTATATTCATAGCACTTTCAACAACCAATGCTGGCATCAGAATCTTTTGAACTGTGATATTATTAATTTTATATTTTGACAATCTAAATTAAAAATATAAATTTATCTACACTATTACTAGGTCCTGTAGAGAAGTCCTTCTTTGTTTTTAAGATTTATTTTGATAAATGCCAATGAATATGCTATTGCACTTATAGTTCAATATTTTTAAATTGCCAAAATAAGAAACAAGCAAAGTAAAAGTCAAACATGGTCCATGAACAGTTTGTTGCCAAATCATAGGGGCGTTGCTGTAGATTTGAGTTCTCAGTTTGGATGAAGCAGATGCCTGCCGAAGCAAGACCAAAAATATTAGTGAACTGTGCATTCCCCTATACAAGGAGCAGGACAATGTCATTTAATTTTCCTCATGTATATCTCCATAGTAATGGGAGCTGAAGTATCTGAAGGCTGATACGGAGAAAATTGGGCCAAGTTATTTTCAAACAATTCATTCATTAGTGCATTTTACAGCAGCTTGCTGCAATTTCTTATGGATATGATATTCACATTTTTGCAAGAGAGAATAAATTTGCCACAACTGCTGAGTACGATTTATTCGGATGATTTAAATGTTTGATGGTTTTTTCATAATTATAGGTCAAGAGATGCGGGGAGATGTCAAGAAAGCTACGGTTCTTTAAAGATCAAATCAATAAGGCTGGTCTATTATCTTCTGCACTTCCTGTTGTGGAACCTGATGTTGAGTTGGAGGAGTTAGAGGTTAGTTCCATCTTGTAGGCCTTGTGTTTTGATGATTGAATTTCTTCTTTGTATTTCCCTTTTCTTTCTTATGGTTCTGCCAATAGATGTAACCAGTGGTTAATAGAGGTACTAGCCAATATTTACTTTTTATAAGATTATCATTCTGAGTCTAATAATATTTATTGTAATTTGTTCTTAATCCATTGTTAGGTACAACTTGCTGAACATGAACATGAGCTAATTGAGATGAATTCTAATAGCGAGAAACTTCAACAATCATACAATGAGCTTCTAGAGTTCAAATTGGTGTTGCAAAAGGTAAAATATTTGTTGCCTCTCATCTAACTTTGATTGTTTACAGAGACAGGATGGGAGCTTCTTTCTCTAAAAAAGTATATTTTTCACCTCCTTTTGTATTTGTTGTGGCCTGTTTCTTTTGTTAACTAGTGCTTTGATTGATTTATTTATTTTTAAATGGAGTGGATAGGCCACTATGCTAGAGCTCTTGTTGCCTTATCATCAAACTAACTTAAAATATTCAACTGTAAAATAAGCAAAACAGCTACCTATTTTTATGGTAAAACCATGTTGGGAAGCTAATTTGACTTGACTTTATAAAATGGGACTCTAGTGTCCAATTGTTCATTTATGGTGTATATCTGCTGTTGTGCAATCCAGGCAGTCGACTTTCTTGTATCAAGTAATAATCATGCAGTTGCAGAGGAAAGAGAATTAAATGAAAACGTATACTCAAACAAGGTTTATGGTGAAACAGCATCATTACTTGAACAGGTTCTTGTTACTGTGCCTTGTACCTTTATTGTTTGTGTAGAAACATTGCCGTTCTTATAATCATGACAGATTGTGCATTTTACAGCAAATGAGTTCTGTACGGTCAAACCAGCCGGGTTTGCAATTTATCAGTGGTATTATCCCCAGATCCAAAGTTCTGAGATTTGAGAGGATGCTCTTTCGTGCTACAAGGGGTAATATGCTTTTCAATCAGGCATCAGCTGATGAAGAGATTATGGATCCTGTGTCAGCTGAAATGGTTTTCCTCTTTTCCATATTTAAATTCTTTTCTATTGTGCTTTCTGCACATTGGGCATGCTTACATGACTGATTTTGTTTCTTTTATGAACATGTTGTTGGATCTTGTGCAACTGTATTCATTCCTAAGAGTTGATCTTTGCAGGTTGAAAAGACAGTGTTTGTAGTTTTCTTTTCTGGTGAACAGGCAAGAACAAAAATTTTGAAAATTTGTGAAGCATTTGGAGCAAATTGCTATCCTGTCCCTGAAGATATAACTAAACAGAGGCAACTAACTAGAGAAGTAAGTTATTTTTTGGTGAAAAGGAGCAATTCTATCTTTCTTTTTGAGAACCATGTGCAATTGATGTGCTCTTGACTCTTCTGGGGTACATCTTATTTTATTGTTAACTATGTGCATTCATGCCCCAGTTATACGTGTCTGCTAAAGTTTGTCTATATGTTTTGGTCACCGGCTGAATCTTCTTGTTGTTGGTGGTAGGTTTTGTCGCGGCTTTCTGAACTTGAAGCCACTTTGGATGCTGGAATTCGCCACCGGAATAAAGCCCTTGCTTCTATTGGGTTCCATCTTACAAAATGGATGAAAATGGTAGGTCCTCTACTACTTGCTTCCCTTTGGTGTGGTTACTTGTTGAATGGGTGATATGAAAAATTTATGATTTATAAGACACAGGACCAATACCTTTGATTCTGGTTTGCAGGTAAGGATGGAGAAAGCAGTATACGATACACTGAATATGCTCAATTTTGATGTTACAAAAAAATGTCTTGTTGGAGAGGGCTGGTGTCCTGTGTTTGCAAAAACTCAGGTAACTTGTATGCTGTATGATTCCCATCATCTATTTTGATGTTTGGTTTCTTTATTGATATTTCAACTCATGCTTGAGATATTTGCAAGCTTAAATTATCTCAAGTGAGGAGATTTCCATGATTGAACAGATTCAGGAAGCGCTGCAACGTGCAACATTTGATAGCAATTCACAAGTGGGCATAATATTTCATGTGATGGATGCGCTGGAATCACCTCCTACATATTTCAGAACAAACCGTTTTACAAATGCATTTCAGGAAATTGTGGATGCCTATGGGTTAGTTCTAATGTCATGACCTCAATACCAGTCAATACATGTTTTTGTGTACTATCAATTTTTAGAAACCAATACCGTTAAATTAGAGCTCTATTCACTTTATAAAAGAAGTGATGGTGATTTGGGTAACTGAAGATCTTAAGAATGAGTTTCATATCTGATTCTGATTGATATACATTTTGTAAGCAAGTTCCGTTTGTATGAGAGTGTAAATTGTGAAAATAGATATCACTGCTGGCCAGCTCATCTGTTACCTGTCTGCTGGGTAAAATAAATAGTGTCTGCAGAGTATCGAACTAACAATTCAAGTTGCTTTCATGGCTTCTCCTGCATACAAGAGTGAATTTAAGGAACTTTTTTATGGATGCTTTGTATATGGTAAATATTATTTATTTGAACAATGTGCATTGGCTTTTAGAAATTACTATCTGGCTGACAAGATTGTATTTTATTTTGAATCATCATCCATTGAAATTTATAGGGAACTAATGTGACAATTATTTGGCAGTGTTGCAAGATATCAAGAAGCAAATCCTGCAGTTTACACAGTCATTACTTTTCCATTTCTTTTTGCGGTGATGTTTGGGGATTGGGGTCATGGAATATGTTTGCTGATTGGAGCATTAGTCCTTATAGCTCGGGAAAGTAAGCTCAGTTCTCAGGTTAGTTATCTAAAGATCAAACAGAAGTTTTCCCATTTGAAAAATACTTTCTAATAATACAACTTAGTTTACTTCCCTGATGACTAATGCTTTTTTCAAATTGCTATTGACATTTTCATATGCCATCTAATTATTTAACCAAATGTTTACTAAAATTGATATGAAGTTATTTATGACTCCAAGGTGTTTTGGTTAGTATAAGAGTCATAATTTAGAGATCACAATTTTCTTACTGCATTACAATAATTTTCTTACTTCATAGTGAGAACAATGCATTATTTGGTGAATTCAAGAGTCCGTACAAGACCAATTCAGTACTGCTTTCTATAATAATATGTTTATTTCTTCAATTTTCTATGCTCCTTGAAAATTGATCTACTTTGATTTTTGTGGTGTTAATAGATGTTTATTTTATTTTTCTAGTTCCTATTTTTGGTTTTGAGCTTTACTTTAATTGCTTATACAATTCTTGCCAGAAACTTGGAAGCTTTATGGAGATGCTTTTTGGCGGGCGCTATGCAGTCCTTCTAATGGCACTTTTCTCAATTTACTGTGGGCTAATTTACAACGAGTTCTTTTCTGTACCTTTTCACATATTTGGTGGATCTGCTTACAAATGCCGAGATAATACTTGCAGGTTAATGATACTCATTTCTTTTCAGATCCTTTTAATGTTATTGGCTACAGACATTCCTGATGTTTGAGTGTGGGTATTAATCACTGGAGAAGTAAACTAATTTATCAACATACGATGATTCTTGAGGTTATCAGCATATCATATGATGCCTTTATTTGTTGATAACCTGTTGAGTGCTTTGTGAATATTGGAGTTTGGGTATAGATTTCTAATATAGATTGGTGCTGTTAAGTGTTCCCTGGTGCCAGGCATAATATTTCTGGAATTGAATTGTGTTTAAACATATTGGTTGTGCAACTTAATTTGTTAATATTGATGGATTATGGAAGTTGTTTTACATGCTTTGTTAATATATCGAGAACATGGGAGTAGAAATTGAGATGAATGTGTATTCTGTTTCAATATATGATCCTCACCACAAAGTCAATCTGGACCCTTAAGTTTAATTAAGTGCTAATACGGATGAAGTAACTTATTTCAATGTTGGTCATTGTTGTTTTGGTTTATATTTGAGATGAATAATCTTTAGCTGGATGAGAATACCTAGCACATGGTAGTGGTATTGTGCTTCTTGTGCACCTTCTTTGTCACCTTAAGTTTCTTTCTTGTGTCAAAAGGTTATAAGAATTTAATTCCTCGTGCCATCCAGATATGATCAGTTTGTATCTTGTTTTGATTCAACTATTCAGGTTACTTAGCTGTAGTGATGTTTATCTTTTATCGTTTTAAACAGTGATGCGCAAACTGCTGGTTTAATTAAATACCAAGATCCATACCCATTTGGTGTGGATCCTAGTTGGCGTGGAAGTCGTTCAGAGCTTCCCTTTTTGAACTCTCTCAAGATGAAGATGTCTATACTGTTGGGTGTGACTCAGATGAATGTAGGAATCATATTAAGTTATTTTAATGCACGCTTTTTTGGAAGCTCTCTAGATATAAGGTTTGTCCATCTTGCCTGCCTCTTCCTTTCCTCGCCCTTCCCCTCAGGTTCTAGTTTTTGTTGTTCAGTTTTGTGCATCTGAATAGAAACGGACGATGTAACTTATTGTGGTCTTGGTGATAGGTATCAGTTTTTGCCACAGATGATTTTCCTGAACTGTCTTTTTGGGTACCTTTCACTTCTTATTATCATCAAGTGGTGCACTGGTTCTCAGGCAGACCTTTATCATGTGATGATTTACATGTTTTTGAGTCCCACTGATGACCTTGGTGAGAATGAGTTGTTTTGGGGCCAGAGACCACTGCAGGTATGTGCTTAGGCATTTTATCTGTTGCCAACCATGTGCACTATGCTTGTATATGTGCTATTAATTCTCGTTATGATGAATTTCATGCTTGACTTTTCAGATCCTGTTGTTGCTTTTGGCTATGGTTGCAGTTCCATGGATGCTGTTTCCTAAACCATTTATTTTGAAGAAGATTCATACAGAGGTACATAGTTGTTGGTTCTTCTAACCTTTCTCTTGATTTTTGGGACTTATAGTTTTAGATAGAATCAACACAGAAATAATTTAAGAAGTGATGTCGCTTCCATTTGTGGTTGAGGTAGCCACTGACCTACTTAGGCTAGTGTTATGTTGTTTCCTCAAGTGTTATAAAACTCAATTAGATATTATGAGGTACATTGGCATTTGAAAAACCTTTTATGTTGTTCTTTTCTATTGGTTTGTTTATTCATGAAACTTTTTCTCATGAAATGTGGACTGTTTTATAATGCTCAAGTGATTGACTCATGAGAACTGCAAATTTACTACAATGATGAACTATTTTATTACCGTAAAATAAATTTTCACATGAAAGCTTTGGAATGACTTTCAATTGTGCTTTATATATATATATATATATCTTCTTTTACTCTACAGAGGTTTCAAGGGCGCACCTATGGGCTTCTTGGCACCTCAGAGGTAGATCTTGATATGGAACCTGGATCTGCACGACCGCATCATGATGATTTTAATTTCAGTGAGGTGTTTGTGCACCAAATGATACATTCCATAGAGTTTGTTCTTGGGGCAGTTTCAAATACGGCATCATACCTCCGTCTTTGGGCTTTGAGGTGCCATGATATTTCTTATTTTTGTTTAATTTTGCTTTTCTTGTTTCAGATCTCCTTCTATATCTCATAATTGTTTGATGTGAACATTTTACTGCTATTACAGCTTGGCACACTCTGAGCTGTCCACCGTTTTCTATGAGAAAGTCCTCCTCCTTGCGTGGGGGTAAGTATTTCTGTATTCAGAATAGGTTGCATGATATACTCTGCCTTTTTGGGTGTGTTTTTACTTTCTCCTTTTATTCCTTGTCTCATTGTAACTAGCAATGCTTTCTGTTGTTTTCTTTGTTCTTCACCAAATGTGGCTAAATTAGACTATTATGTTGTACTCTAAATTTCTGCATTGAGTAATAATTATGAAGCTGCTGATTTTGGCTGCCACTCCTATCAACCAATCCAGGCAGATGTTCCCTTATTATTATGTTGAACACAAAGTTATTGCAAAGAAGTATCATTGGAACATGTTTTGCTTTTAGTAGCGTGTTGTGTGCGTTCATGCGCATATTAGATACATAGTCAGCTGGGGTATGAATTTGGCGATGTGCCAGGGGTTAGCTTTTTGCCAGGGTATGTATTTGGCAATGTGCCAGTGGTTAGCTTTTTATTGCCAGAGTTAATGATAGTTCTGTCTTGTGCGCTACCTCCTCATAGAATAATCATCTAGAGATTTCTAATGTAGGATACTTGCGAGTTCAGATCCAAAAAAACAGTAATTCCACTTTACCTTTCGTTCATTTAAGTGGGAGAACAGTTCGCTGTCATGCAATGTCAAAATATTATATTATTCCTCCATAAGAGTTCTGATATCAATTCAGTTGCTTGATGAATTTGTGTATAAACGTCCAAATACATATTTTGTGATGATTGAAATGGCTATTACCTTCACAGGTATGACAACATTGTCATCCGGTTAGTGGGGCTTGCAGTGTTTACATTTGCTACTGCCTTCATTTTACTCATGATGGAGACACTTAGTGCATTTCTTCACGCCTTGCGTCTTCACTGGGTGGAATTCCAAAGTAAATTCTATAATGGCGATGGCTACAAGTTCAGACCGTTCTCTTTCACCTTGATAGCTGAAGAAGATGATTAGTCGACTCACAGATCTTGCTGTCTTCGGTATATACCGAAATGAAGATAGAATGAACAGAGGCAGGTATTCTTTTTTAACAATCAAAACCCTGATAGAACCTTTCGGGCCTGCAGATCATATGCATGTTATTGCTCTGACGGGAAGCTTTACGGGTTTAACACAATCTAAAATGCTGACTTATAATTCTTTGGGTTTGGTGGTAAATATAAGGGTTTGCTTAGAGTCATGGCAAGCCGATAGATGTTGTATTCTTCCCTTTTCTTCTTACAGAGACGGACAGAAAGAGCTCTTTTTTGCTTTTTATTTTTCCTGTTTTCCCATGGAGAGGGGGTTGGAGATAGGCAAGCAATGCTTGAAATTGTGAAAAAAAGGAGGCAGAGAACCATGATAGATAGTGATTGGGAAGGTAGATTTATAAAGTGTACACACAAATTAGTGTGGATTTTGCAGGGAACGTGGCCTTTTCTTAGTCTTTATATCCTTTGATGTAATGAGGTATCACAAATTCTACTTTCTCCATTTTTGTAACCCATTATTTTTTTTTGTAGAATTTCAAAGATAACCACTCAGTTCACTTCTCTATATATGCATGCCTCTTATGGGTATTTCCTTTTTGAAGAAAATTTTGATATTATTGACCTAAAGTTTATTTTATTTTTATTTTTAATTTTTTAGCTTTCTGATTATTCATTGCAATTCTCTCCATTCATTTTAATTTCATCTAGAAAGTATCGAGATTTTGTGCTTCGCGACACTTTAAAGCCATCATCGATGAGTACGGTTTTGTATATTTAAATCACAATACAATTTGCCCCTATTCTCTTAAAAAAGTATACATTTGCCCCTAAATTTTTTATTTTTTTTATTGCCTTCCGTATTACATGTCTTGACCACGTGTCCAAAGTTTTTGTATTATATTAGTATTAAATATGATTAATTATTCTTGTTATTTATTATATTATATTTTTTTGTTACGCTTAATTAGATTAAGTTCTTTAATAATTTCTCTTATTGCCCCATTTAAAAGTGTTACAGGTAACTACTCCCTGTAGTTATGTGGTTTATTATTTGATAATTGCTGCGAGTAAGAGCTCTCATAATGATTAGTTGACAGCAAAACATTTGTAACGGTTTAACATAATTACATGAATCTAGAGGTGCAATATCTAAAATTTGAAAAAAAATTGCAATTTAAATTTTAAAATTTTATTTAGTATAATATCATTTATAATATTTTAAAATTAAAGTAATTTATTCTTTGAAATGCCATTGATATTTAATAATTTGATACATGTTATTTAAGGATTGAATTAATTTTTTTAAAAGTTAAATTGTTTTGATTTTTAAATTTTAAAAAGTAGTATTGTATCAATTAAAATTGTAAGGACTAAATTGTTTTTTTTACTAAATATTAGAGGTGAAATTGTAGCTTCAGATATTACATGACGTCGACTACTTCCTTAACGGAAGTGCGCATATATATATATATATATATATATATATATATATATATATATATATATATATATATATATATATATATATATATAAAATAAATGAGTGCCCTTTAAAAAATTTAAGGGTAAAATTGAGATACCAACTAAACTCCGATTAGATGAGTCAGCATTTCATGACACACACAAAAAAAAGGCATTAATTAGATATTTTGTCAACAAATCGTCCAATCTCATATATAAAAATTAGGAGTGTTCATAAGGCGAATTCGGGTGAATCAATCCGAATAATCCAAAATTCAAACTTTTTTTTATATTTTAATTCTACCATATTTTATAAATAATTTGGATTCCTATTTGAATAATTCGCATAATTTTGAATCCCGCTCGAATAATTCGAGCAATTCAAATTTATTTTTTAATTTTAAAATTATTTTTTCCTTTTATTTTAAATTATTTAAAAGGAAATTCGGATCGGGTCGGATCGAACTTATTCGATTATTAAAAAGCTGCATTCTGAGAGAAAAATATTTATTTTTCGGGTTAATGAGGGTTAACCCGATCCAAACAAACTCAAAATTACCAATCCTACCCGACCCTAATAATCATACCCGAATTCTTTTGTTCGGGTAGGGTCGGGTTTTGAACACCCCTAATAAAAACTTATATTATAAAGAGTAAAATAATGTAAATTAAAATTTATATTTTATTATTTAATTACAGTTTCTCCCAAAAAAATCAAAATTATTACAGTTATATATTTGTTGACCTCATTTTCAAATAATAATAATAATAATAAATAAATAAATAATTAGTGACTTATTTTCAAAAATAAAATAAATTCGCGACTTTTTTGTTAAAAAGAAAAAAGAAGAAGAATATTGTAAAATAAGTACAGCAAACAATTGCATAATCATTCATAATCTGTGAAAAGGAAGAAAGAAAAAGTTGACATTAACAAGATGGAATTTTCTTATGGTGCTTCAGAGATTTCTAAAAGAGAACTGGGTTTGTCTAAGCCTAGAAAATTCGCCCGCCGATTCTCTGCATCTGAGGTTTTTTTTGCTTTAGATAATAGCCCTTTTTATTCTCCTGTTCGTTCTTCACTGCTTTTCCGTCAATATCTTATATATGATTATTAATTGAATTGATTTTTCAAATCGGGAAATTGACTAACGATGCAGGAAATTGTGAAGCAGTTGGGTCTTTATGGGAAGCTAACTGGTCATCAGGGTTGTGTAAACGCAGTAGAATTTGACTCTACTGGCGATTTTCTTGTTTCTGGCTCCGATGATAGAGAGGTTTTTTTCTGGGATTGGGCTACTTCAACTAGAAGGATATCCTATGCTTCTGGTCACTCTGATAACATTTTTCAGACCAAAATTATGCCTTTTACTGATCATTGTAAAATAGTCACTTCTTCAGCTGATGGTCAGGTCAGTTCTCACACGCCAATTTCTATTGCTCTTTATCTGTTATGCAACAAATGCACTCTTTCGGGAAACTACAAAGATGCCTTCTTTTGTTAAGACTAAGAAGTAGTATTGTATGAAGTTTGAATCTTTTTATCATGGTTTTGTTGCCTTGTGTTATTCAGCTTTCTTAGCATAGTTACTTGTGAACTGACTCATATTTCTATAGTTGATTCATTACTTTCCTCTGATGCAGGTTAGGCTTGGCCAGGTCTTGCAGAATGGCCAAGTTGATACGAAAAATTTGGGGGAGCACCAGGGGTGTGTATACAAGCTTGCTGTGGAGCCTGGAAGTCCCTACATATTTTATAGCTGTGGCGAAGATGGGCTTGTGCAACATGTTGGTTAAATTTATGAGATGCTGCTATACGGAGATTGTTTCTATTTGCTTCATTTGGTGTGGCTGTTAATGTCTCATTTCATTTTTGCAGTTTGATTTGCGTAGTAGGTCTGCTATGAAGCTTTTAAATTGCTCGCTGTTCACGGACAATAGTAGACAACATTCTAGTAATGTAAGGTTGAATTCCATTGTGATTGATCCAAGAAATCCAAATTACATTGCTGTTGGTGGTTCTGATGAATATGCACGAGTTTATGATATAAGACATTGCGGATGGGATGGATCCAGTAATTTGGACACACCTATGAACACATTCTGCCCTCGTCATCTGATTGCCAGTTTTAGTGTGCATATCACAGGATTGGCTTACTCTAGCACAAGTGAATTGCTGGTCTCTTACAATGATGAACTTATTTATCTATATCAGAAGAATATGGGAATGGGCTCTCAGCCATTGTCCGTTTCAAAAGAAGATCTGCAGAAACTTGAGGAGCCACAAGTTTACTCAGGCCATAGAAATGCAAAGACAATTAAAGGAGTGAGTTTCTTCGGCCCTAATGATGAATATGTATTAAGTGGATCCGATTGTGGCCATATATTTATATGGAAGAAGCAAGATGGTAAGCTTGTGCGTTTGATGCTTGGTGATCGACGTGTAGTAAATCAACTTGAGCCCCATCCGCATATGCCTATATTTGCTACTTGTGGAATAGAAAAGAACGTGAAGATTTGGGTTCCGATGGCAAGTGAGACTCCAGCCCTTCCTAACAATGCAGAAAAGGTACCTATTTGTCCTGTGTTTGGAAAGTGTAAGAATTCTGAATTGAATCTCATTATTTTCATTAACACTAATGTTATTTATACAAAGAAAAGCAAACAAAGTTAATAATTATAGTCCCTAATTAGCTCCCTAATTTGCTCCCTAATTAGCTCCAATTACTTTACAGCTGTATTCTAACACTCCCCCTCAAGCTGGAGCATAGATGTTAATCATGCCCAGCTTGTTACAAAGGTACTCAACCCGACTCCCATTTAAAGCTTTTGTAAATATGTCTCCTAATTGCTCGCCAGTCTTCACATAACTGGTGGAAATCACATTCTCTTGAATTTTCTCACGAATGAAGTGACAATCAACTTCAATATGTTTAGTCCGTTCATGGTACACTGGATTAGAGGCAATGTGTAGTGCAGCCTGGTTGTCACACCACAGTATTGCTGGTGAGGAAACCTTGAATCCAATTTCTTCTAACAAATGACAAATCCACATGACCTCACAAGTAGATTGAGCCATGGCTCTATATTCTGATTCCGCACTTGATCTGGAAACAACATTCTGCTTCTTGCTTTTCCAGGACACAAGATTTCCACCAACGAAAACACAGTAGCCAGTAGTAGATCTTCTATCAACTTTTGATCCAGCCCAATCGGCATCGACAAAACACTCAATACAATTGTGTTCATGATTTCTATATAATAAGCCCAATCCTGGAGCCCCTTTTAAATAACACAAAATCTGTTCCAAAGCTGCCCAATGTTTCACTGTGGGCTCAGACATGAACTGGCTTACAATACTAACAGAATAGGCAATGTCTGGTCGGGTTACTGTGAGGTAATTGAGTTTTCCAACCAACCTTCTATACTTCTCAGGATCATCAAAGAGGTCACTATCATCTTTAGTCAAATGAACATTAGGAGTCATAGGAGCATTGCAAGGCTTAGCTCCTGTCTTTCCTGTTTCTCCAAGTAGATCAAGAACATACTTTCTCTGAGATAGAAAGATTCCATTCTTACATCTGGAAACTTCTATCCCTAAGAAATACTTTAGCTGGCCCAGATCTTTTGTATGAAACTTAGCCTGCAAAAAAGTCTTGAGAGCATTGATTCCTGTATAATCATCTCCTGTGATGACAATATCATCAACATAAACAACAAGGAGGATCACCCCAGTGGTGGATTGTTTGAAGAAAACTGAGTGATCACACCTACTCTTTTGTAACCCAAACTCTTGAACTACCTCACTAAACTTGCCAAACCAAGCTCGAGGACTCTGCTTCAAACCATACAAAGATTTTTTTAGATGGCATACCTTTTGATACTCCCCCTGAGCAACAAAACCTGGTGGTTGCTCCATATATGCCTCCTCCAAAAGATCACCATGCAGAAAGGCATTTGTAATGTCAAGCTGATGTAAAGGCCAATGTTTCGAAGCAGCTAAGGAAATGAACAAGCGCACAGAGGTAAGCTTTGCCACTGGTGAAAAAGTATCTGAATAATCAACACCATAGGTTTGAGCAAACCCCTTTGCCACCAATCTAGCTTTAAGGCGAGCAATAGAACCATCAGCATTGCATTTTATTGTATAAACCCATTTACATCCAACTGCCTTCTTGCCTTCAGGTAGAGGAACTAGGTCCCATGTTTGATTATTTTCCAAAGCCTGTAACTCCGTAATCATAGCATTATGCCAGCCCGGATGAGATAAGGCTTCCTTAACTACTGATGATAGTGTCGCGATGGTAATTCAACCAGGGGGAGTATCTACACAGGAGGTCTGATGAAGGATGCCCTGTTGGGTCATGTAACTTTGGATAGAAGCTGACATATATTCTTTAGCATTATCACTACGCAATATTTGCACAGACACATTAAATTGGGTCTTAATCTCAGCACAAAACGCAGAAAAATGAGCAAACACCTCAGAACGGCTTTTCATAAAATAAATCCAACTCATTCGAGAAAAATCATCAACAAAAGTAACAAAATATCGAAAACCAGTTTTAGACACAACTGGACAAGGTCCCCAAATATCAGAATGAACTAACTGAAAAGCAAACTCAGCTCTCTTATTTACTCTAGGACTCAATGAGCTTCGCTGGTGTTTTGCAAAGTGACATGATTCACAATCCACTAAAGTGACATCAGAAAACTGGGGGCATAACTTTTTCAACACTGGCAGAGAAGGATGGCCTAGTCTGCAATGAGCTTCAAAAGGAGAAACAATACTAGAACAAGCAACTGATCGAGGTACCCAAGAATCCAAAATATAGAGCCCATTAGATACATGCCCTTTACCAATAGTCTGCTTCGTCATAAGATCCTGAAATAAACAATGATTAGGAAAAAAAGAGATAGAGCAATTGAGATCTTTAGTAAGACGACTGACAGACAAAAGATTAAATGCAAGACTAGGTAAGCTTAGTACAGAAGATAAGGTAATGGATGGAGTTGGTTTAACAGTTCCCGACCCTTCAATGTCGTAATGGGATCCATCAGCTATAGTAACAGGAGATGGTGGGTTTTGAGATTGAAAACTGGAAAAGATTTTAGGATTACCTGTCATGTGATCTGTGGCACCAGAGTCAATGATCCATTTGTTTGAGGATGAAATGAGACACTTTTTACCTGACTCAGCAGAAGCAACAACTGGTGAGGTTTGTTTCTTAGATTCTTGATACTGGGAGAATTGTGCATATTCTTCAGCTGATATAGTGACGTATTGTTCAAAGGAAGAAGCAACGGCCGCCGTAGCAGTCTGGGTTTTTTGAGTTTTATTTTGAAGTTTCTTGCAGTACTTCTTTGTGTGTCCAATTTCTTTGCAATAGTAACAAATGACATCACTTCCTCCTCGATTACTATTTCTTCGCCAAGCATCATTTCCTCCTCCTCTGGCAACAAGAACACTAGATGCTTGATTGGATGGTGTATTCTCAGTACGTAACACCCTACTGAATACCTCTTGAAGCGAATTAATCTCAGGACTAGAGAGGATTTGAGATTTGGCAGTCTCAAATTCAGATGGTAATCCAGCCAAAAAACTCATGATTGCCATTTTCTCTCTTTGAGCTTGTTGTTCTTTGATGTCGGCAGTAAAAGGTAAAAGGACATTCAACTCCTCATAAGTCTTTTTGAAATCCATAAAATAAGTTGTAAGGGACTTGGCTTCCTTTTCAGTACGATAGAAAGCTTTACAAACCTCATACATACGAGAAATATTTCCTTTCCCAGAATATAAAAATCCCAAATAATCCATTAATTCCTTTACCAATTCACAGTGATCTATCAAACCAAGGACATCATTATCAATGGAGTTTCTAATTTGTAAGAACAGCCGGGCATCATCTCGTAACCAAGATTGTTTATGCTTAGCATCAGTCGGAGGATCATGGGCCAAATGATCATCTTTATCAATACTAAGTAAATAGATCCTAATGGTTTTGCTCCATTGTAAAAAATTAGACCCATTCAATTTATAATCTGTAATTTTATTAAGGGTGGGAACTACCTCAGTGATTAACTGCCCTGTCCCGTCAGACATTTTTCCAGCCTCCATAATAAAATACAACTAAGCCAATAATACAATAAAAGGGCCAAAGGGAGCAAAGAGGTAGAGAAGGAAAGAAAAAACCTCTGCCAATGCCACAAGTTCCAGCAATTGAAAGGAATAACCCAGTCACAAAAGCACCAGAAACAGGCTGGAGATGAAACCGAGAAGGGAGCAGAACCTTCAGAGGAGACCAACTACCACCAAGAGAGGAGACCACCCAAACAGACACCGGAATCTTACCGGAATCAGCGACGCGACGCCGGAGAAGAAGTCGGAGCTTCAACCACCTCTGCACGCGCCTCCACGCGCCGGAGCGTGACAAGTCGCCAGAAACTTCAACCGGCGCGTGAGCGTCACGCGCAAGGAATCCGATCACCGTACTCCGGGAAAAGGCCGATCGGGACCTGGCGCACCTTTCTCCGCCGGCGGTGAGACAAATCGATCACCGGAAAATCTGACCTTGAGAGGAACAGAATCCGTACCCAGAAAATGAAACCCAGAAAATTTCCAAACGAGCTCCAGGCTCTGATACCATGTAAGAATTCTGAATTGAATCTCATTATTTTCATTAACACTAATGTTATTTATACAAAGAAAAGCAAACAAAGTTAATAATTATAGTCCCTAATTAGCTCCCTAATTTGCTCCCTAATTAGCTCCAATTACTTTACAGCTGTATTCTAACAGAAAGGACATGCATCTTTGCTTACCATCCTTTGTTTTTGAAATTGACCTAGAGTTTCATTTTGCCCTTATCTTTTCTCTTGTTGATTGATTATGAACAGATTATGGAGTCCAATAGGCAGGGCAGAGAGGAACACGCAACACTTACACCAGATGTTATAATGCATGTTCTGCGTCTGCAAAGGCGGCAAACACTGGCATATGTAGAAAGGAGATACAGTAGAGATGATATAGAGAGCGATGAAGATGAAAGGGAGGCATATGTTTTAGGATTTTCAGGGGGTGATGACTCATCTGAAGAGGGTTCAGCAGGAAATGCCAGAGAATGTAACATTAGCTAGAGATTGTAATTAGGTATATGAATGCAAAGTTTGCTTTTTTTTTTTTTAAGTTGCCATATATACATACTAAACTTATTGTACAGTTAATAGCCATCACAAGGGAAGGATAGTGTGGCTGGGTTAGATATGCAGTTCTTTTGGATGTTTTGGTTTGATGTGATAGTTTAGCACCCAATAACATGCTTGTAAACTGTAGTAACTACAACAATAAGGTAAGTATCTATTGTAGTATGATTTTGCAGTTGTTAAGCTGCAATTTTTTGCATAGATGGATTTTGGATTTCTATGGATCTTCAAAACAGTTAGCTTTTGTCAGTGTTTTGATTGAAGTTGCTAGTAAATCCAGCGTCTTTGTACTTGGAGTAAAGAAACAGCACAGATATGTGGAGCTTTTGGCTTGGAATAGCTTAGGTGGACAGTGAAAGCTTCCTTGTTAAAGGACTGGTAGATTATTCGTTGTAAGCTGCATTTACATTTTCTTATTAAATTGGAAGAGTAAAAGTTTATGCAGTTACCATTAATATATTTTACAATACCAGACAAATGCTTGGGTTACAAGTGGATCGTTGTCTTATGGGTCATAATTGGGTCGGGTCTGATAGAATCATTAATGAGCAAGTTGGATTGGATCACGATGGTTTTCGTTTTCACGATGCGTATAGGTTGCAAAAGTACAAACAACATGAACCTCCGCAAAAGGATAGGATTATTTTTCCGATTAAATTAATATTATTATCAAACTTTGAATTACTTTTCTATAGTTGGATTCACTTAAAATTTGCCATCTCTACGTTACATTACTAAAGGATAAAAATAATAAAAAATTTTGTGGGCCATAATAGGCCCATTTCAGAATAATAAAAAAAAATTTTGTGGGCCATAATAGGCCCATTTCAAAATAGAAATGTCCAGGTCGGAACCAGTCCGATTCTATAACGACTTTCAAACACAAAATTGCCCTTAATATTTATTATTTAATAAAATTTCCACTTATTTTTTAGTTAAAAATAAAAAGATTATTAACCTTTTTTTTTTTAAATATTTCTTATTTTATTCTTACAAATTTAAAAGATGGAAGATTAAACAAATTATTTTACGTTAAAATAACTAATTATCTTAATTTTTTAATATGAAAGTCAACAATTCTCCAATTCAAGTGTTCTATGTGAAAATATTAAAGACGTTGAGATAATTTTAGAATTTTGCCATATAATTTAGGAGAACTATTTTAAATAATTCATTTAATAAAATTTTGGTGAAATGGGGTATATCATAAACTATTTATGGCTTTGGAGTCTTGAGTAAAGATGCAACGGTCTACTGTGTTATTGTGTTAGAATCTGCATCGAGTCCCATGACTGAAGATGCAGCCGCCTGCTGCACTATTCGTGTGAGATGTTGACAAAGATGAGGCCATGCACTGCATTGTTAGTCGTGTCTGCCACTTACCTAATGACTTTCTCCAGTGCTGCATTTTCCATTTTTGTCAAATATTCCCATCATCACTCTGCTGAAAACTTTTTTTATTAAGCGTCTATATAAGCTTCAGATGCTAAAGTTCATTTGCATCTGAAGCAATTTGCATCCGAAGCAATTGATAGTGGAATTCATTTGCAACTGAAATAAATTATCAATTGCTGAAGTTCCCAAAAATGAATTCACACATTACAAATTTTTTTATAATAACATTTATAACAATATTATTATATTTTTAGTATCTTCGGTTGAAATAGGCAAAATTTTTCATTTGATTATTTATAATTTAATATATTAATTATATTTGTGTTATAATGATATTAATTTTTTTATTGTAGTTATTTAAAAGCAGGAGTACATTGTGAATTCCGAAATAATAAGCATGCAGTTAAACTAGTTATTGAAAATAGGTATGTTATTTATTTTAGTATATTTTTTCTATTGTCATATATTTACACAATATTTGATAAATTTGAATAAATATTTAGTATTTATATAACATATCAATAATATATTTATTAATAAATTTGATGTGACAATAAATTTTGTTGGTGATAATAATGGTATATTATTAAAGTTTAAATGTGAATGTATTTTTGAAATATAATTATGATTTTGTTATAGTATAAGTTTCGTAATAGTTATGTTAAGTTTTTATTTTAATATTTTTTAGTTTTAATTGGAAGAAATAAATAAAAAAATATATGAATTAATACTTTTTAGTTTTATATATTTTTGAAATATATAATTCTGAACATAATGGTTTAGAAAAATTATGATGATATTTTTTTCACATATAGATAGTCGGAAGATGTCAATATATAGCGAATTTTATTTGCATACGGGAAGAAAAATAAGTTATGGAACAATAAGCTTTCAATATGATATATTTGTCCCGAATATCATTACAAGGAGATTGAGATTAAAAAATAAACTAACTTTTCCTAAATTGCGGCATAAAATTTACATTAAAATGGGTTTAGGTATCAATGGCGTAATTTTTAGAATTATATACAAGAATTTATTGTATAACGGATGATCGTTATGTTGAGTGTATAATGAAAGATCGTTATGTTGGATGGTGGTGGGATTTAGCAGATGATGACGAGATAAATGCAATATATGACAATTTAGCAAGATGATGAAGATATAGGTTGCAAAATTACAAATAACATGAACCTTCGCAAAAGGATTGGATTATTTTTCAGATTATATTAATATTATTATTAAACTTTGAATTACTTTTTTATAGTTGGATAAAAATAATAAAGGGTAAAAATAAAAGGATTTTTTGGGCCATAATAGGCCCATTTCAAAATAGAAATGTCCAACTCGGAACCATTCTGATTCTATAACGACTCTCAAATACAAAATTGCCCTTAAATTTATTATTTAATGAGATTTCCACTTAATTTTTTAGTTAAAAATAAAAAATTATTAACTTTTTTAAATATTTCTTATTTTATTTTACAAAGTTAAAAGATGAAAGATTAAAATAATTATTTTACGTTAGAACAACTAATTATTTTAATTCTTTTAATATAAAAAGTCAACAACTCTCCAATTCATTTCTTAACAAAGTAGTTCAACTCTTCTGTGTGAAAATAAAGACGTTGAGATAATTTTAGAATTTTGCAATATAATTTGTGTGATAGTAATTTTTTATTTTATTTTGTTATTTTTATAAAAAATAAAAAAGAAAAAGAAAAAGGAGGGCTGTTTTTGTAATTTAAGACACTCCCGAGCCACGTGATCGCATTTCGTTAATTCATAGTTTCATGCGACATTCTTCGCGCTTGTTGATACGAATTCAAAAGCTATTCTCATTTCAAATACAAGTCTAGTACTTTCTTCTTCAACGGCTAGTATACTGCCCAGTTTTCTCGAGAAACAGACTTCTCACGAAGAAACTGAAAATGGAGACTGATCTCTCTCTCATTGAGATATCAGACGAAGACGATTCGTTGCTTTCTCTGCAGCAGAGTCCAAACGGCACCGTTCTTATCTCCAATGATAAGCCCTATTTCTCTTGCTCTCCTCTTCTCCAAATCCCCAGATCTACTCGTTCTGTCTGTCCTCGTCCTCCTTTTCTTGAATCTCCAATCGGTTAGGACTTTTTGCTCGATTTTTTTTTACCTATTTTCATTTTTATTTAAAAATTCCCTCTCTATTTCCTTTTTAAATCCTTTTTCTAGGGATTACTTGCATTATGTAGTTCTTTATAATTCATATGATTTGATTTGTAACGCTTGTTTTGAATATTGTTGTAGAAACAGATTTACTATACGATTTCAGCAATAAAGTAGTTGAATTCCTAGGATTTAATTCCAAATTGGTATAAGGGTAATTGATAGATAAGATTCTACATTAGATGGTGGAGAGATGAATCTTAATGATGTAAGTAATTGCCCTATTTTGTTGCAGAGGTTACTAAAGGCGAGGAGGATACAAGTAAACCAAGCTCTTCATCTTGTGAAGATAGCAAAAATAACAGTGCAAACAAAGAAAATGTTAATGGCAACAAAGACGAAGCGCCTAAACTCAGCGTTGAGCCACAGCAAATGAAAAGGAAGAAGAAGGGTGGAGGATACAATCTGCGAAAAAGCTTAGCTTGGAACAGAGCTTTTTTCACTGAAGAAGGTATTTATTTATTCCTTTTATCACTACAATTTTTCTGGTTGTTAATTAAGTTTGCTGCAAAGTTGAACAAGGGATGTTTTCTCTGGGTAGGTGTTTTGGATCCCTTGGAATTGTCAATGCTTAGTGGTGAAGCGCTGTCAGTTATCCATGAAGGCAGAGAGTCACCATCAAGTGAATTGGATAGTGGCAGTGCGTCAACTGCTTTAAAAGCACTTGAAAGTAATTTATTCAAGAAGGTTCCTTCAAGTGCTCCAATTGAAGGAAGAAAGGTTGCTGGTAAAATGTCCCCCAGACTCGCCTGTCCAGCTAGAGAGAAATTAAACCCAGCTTCTGCGGTCAGTATTTTCTCAACTATGAGAACATGTTTTTCCTCTTTATCTTAATTGCTCTAGTTGTTGCCTTACCTTTAGTTTTTTTCATAGTCTGGCAAAGAAAAAAAGCAAAAAAGAAACGATATTTACAATGATGTTGTTCAAAACATGCCCTCAGGTCAAGCGAAAAGTTCTTTCAGCCCATGATGTCAATAGAGGTGCCTCTAAGCGCAGTGGATGTCCTCGACCAGTGTCTTCCTTTTCATATCCTTTTACATCCATTTTATCATGAATTAATTTTTTGATGGTCGCCATAATTTCCTTAGGACTCGTTTCTCAGTCTATTTCCTTCAATACAAAGTTGAGCTTAACTTCTTTGAACTCAGAAAAGAACATCAAACACGAATGCAACGAAGGTGACAGTCAAAGATTCTAGAATTTCTAAACCATTGGCTACAAACAATGCACCTCCAGTGACTTCTATGACTTCAAGAAGTTCTTCATCCAGTGCTAGCCACTTAAGGCGCAATTTTACTTCTCAGCCAGGTGATAACTGTTGTATCCAGCTTTACGAGCATGCAGAATATTATGTTCTTAATATAACTTCTGGATTTAATTTATCTGTTCATCAGATTTTAAATGCTGGTTGGAATTGACTTATCCAGCAAAATATTTTTTCTGTTAGTTCAAATATTTAATTTTGCACTGTCGACTTAAATTTGAATTTGATGCATTTTCCAGTTGCTGCTCGGAAAGAAACTGAAATAAAGGGCACTTTGACCAGTATAAAAAATGGCCCAAATGATGCAAAATGTGGACGCCCTGGAAAACTGATTAATAAACCAACTTCTCTGCTGCCAAGAAGAAATGTGGTAAGAAGTTGCAGCTCTAGGGGTTAGTGGCATTGTACATCACCCCAGTCAAAATTCATAGGAGCTAACTAGGCTGACAATTTTGTTGCACATTGGAGTTCTTTTGTTATCTAATTCACTTAGTCTTCCTATGCTGTATTTCTCTTGAAGGTCAAGGTCAGGGCTGAGCACGAGATACATTCGTTGTCCGGTGTACAACTTCCCCAGGTTAGCCAAGCAGATAATAGCTCAGAAGGACCTCCAGATTCGATAGTTTCGGCAGCTGCTCATCCGCTAAATGACAATGACAGCAATACCGGGAAAATTATATTTTCTTCGTCTCAAACTGCTTGCTGTTACAGTGCAAACATGCAGCAAACACAACCTCAAATAGCGAAACCATCAGGCTTGCGAATGCCATCACCATCACTAGGCTTCTTTGGTCAGGTGTGCTGATATAACTCAAATCATATCATTTATATATTCTAGCAATAACATAATCTACATAATTAGAATCAATATAGAAAAACTTTCAAGGTCTCAAACTATTTGGTTGGATGTTCTGTATATATGCTCTTACTTAGTTGTGGAAATTGCTTTGCAGTCAAAATCTTCTGATTGTCATAACATGTTAAAGAGAGATACTCAGCCGTGCAATCTCCTCCAGTCTAATATACCTAGTGTTAAAGCTAGTGTCTTAAATCCTATTCATCAGAGGCTTCCACGACCATCCAGTGATGTATCTCCATGCTTAAGTACCACGTATTCTGTTGCATCTTCAGTCAATGCTGGTTCAGATGGAAAGATAAATTCGGACTCAGGATTGAGAAATGTGCAGAAACTAGCATTGCAGCTGCAATTTAACTCTGAAAGTTCTGATATTGAGAATCATAAGCGGCAGCTCCATGATACTGGTCTAAAATCTCTGAATCATGCAGAACAAAGTAAAAGAGAGAACTCTTGCATTGGGAATGTAGGAATGCGCATCAATGACAGTAAGTTGCCTGTACAAAGCACTTCATGTGAACAAGTGGAAAAAGATGATGTTGGGAGAGCTGTGGACAATTTTCTCAAAAGCAAAGACTCCACTAATGCTGGCTTATACTTAACCCAATCTGTGCTCCCTTGTCACCTTTCTGCGGAAGTTGAAGGTCCTTCTGCGACAAAGAATACATTTGCCAAGCAACAATTGGAAGAGGGGCACTACAAATCCTCTTTAAAGGTTCACAATGTCAGTTTAGAGTCTTTGAATGCAGCTGTGAACACTAAATGGGACAAGACTGGCTCACAAGTGCATGATGATCAAGTAAGCAGCATGGATGAGTTTAAGCCAACTGCTCAACAAGCTGAGCTGAAGAAGCCTGGCGCCTGCAAACTTCATCCGATGTCTTATTTGGACAGCCAAAATGATACTTTCTGCAAGAACAGCAAATCTCCCAAAAAGGTTAACAAGGACAACATTGTAAATGCTGCATATGATGGTCTGGAAGAAATAGATTGTGGTGCAGCTTCAGATAATCCATCTCACTGTACAGATGTGGGGCTAAAGAAAGATAAGACAAACGGAACTGATTGCTTGAATGAGGAAATGCAAGCAGGAGATGTGCAAATCCTGTCCTTAGATGGTACCCTGTTGGTTGAAAGTTGCAAGAGTTTCAGTAACACTTCTGCAGCAGATAACTGGATAATTATTGAGAATCCAAGTGCAAAATCTGGAGAACAAACTCAGATTCTTAATTCTTGCCTCGGAACGGAACAACTTTTTCAGGATAATTGTGAACCACCTTCTGATGGTTGCGTATTGAGTGGGAAATGCGCTAAAGAGTCCCAGGAGAAAGATTTCCATCAGAGTGTCAACTCTGCTGAATCAAGAACCACTGATTTTGGAGGTGAATGGGGAAGCTCCATTGCTTCTTGTTCGGTGCTGCCTGTTAATCAAGATTATGGTTTTGCTGCTTACCCAGACAATGCTTCAAAAGCTAATGTTGATAATGAGTCTGTGGTTGAAAGTTTCAAGCATGATGTTAAGCTCTATAGTGAAGCTCATGCCTTGGCATTGGACAATATGGGCAAAAGTAGTTCTATCATCAGTCACAATGTTGCAGTGAAAAATTTTTGTTCCAACGGTGGAGATTTCAGTGGGAGTAAACTTGAAAAACCCAATGATATTTTCCAAAGTAGCCCTGTCAAGCAAGTTGAGGTTGCTTCTGGGATGAATAATATGATTGTGCATGAAAGTGTAACAGATAAAAAATTTGATTCTTCTGAGAAAAATTTAATCTTCTCTGCTCATTATTGTGAAAAGGACACTGCAATGCTTCGCGGTGATTGCAATGATGCCATGCATGATGTGAGAGAACATGCCGCAGAGCAAGCAAAGTTGATAAAATCCTGTTCTCATGAACTTGAACAGGTGAATCAGCATGACAATGTGCATGATGTTCCGTGCTGTGACGGAAATAGATCATTTGAAAATGTCAGTACAATTGGTAGAAGTGGATTTAAAATTTCTCAGGGTCCCCAGCAATTTGAAACTATGGAGAATGAACCTGCCGCTGTTGATAATACAATTGAGGAAACCCTTATAGACGATGCACCAGTGCAATCCACAAATGAGAGTTCATTAGTTGGTTGCGACAACAGTAAAACTATCATGTCATTGGCAAATAAGGAGTCTTTGTTGTCAGTTGAAGATGGAATTAAACAGCCAAAGGAAGATCTTGAGCTTCAAAATCTTGACTCGGTGATGGAACTTGTTCAAAAGGAAAATCAAGGATCATCTTTAGATGATAATTTGTTGCTTAGAAATACTTCAGTTGAATTTCATGGTAAAGATATTGTTGAGACTGTTTCAAGTGCCACTTTAGAGCAACACAATGGTTTTCCAAATGCATCAAAAAGTTTTGATGCTTGCCTTTGCTCACCCCACATGTTGCAAGATATAAATGCAGACAGAAGTGAAGAATACCAGTCCGTGGAGCCATCATTTGAAAATGCTGAATGTTTTATGGACTGTGACTACAGGAATGACTATAAGCTTAACAATCGATCTTGTTCTTTGAATGTTGCTTCATCCTCCAACTCAGAAGAAAATCAGATTCTAGTTGCTGAAAAAACTCCTGCTTCCAAGTCTTCTTGTTCTTTGAATGAAAAAACTATTGTCATGTCAAACGGAAGTATCCAGAAGGATGTACAAGAAGATATACTGAAGAATAATATTTTACCATCTGAAGGTGAATTTAACATTCGCCAAAGCAATGGCAGTACTGTCAGTGAACTAAGAGATGGACTATGTTTTATTGTGCATCCAGAAGTAGTTAAGGAGGTAACATTCTCGCAGTAAGTATCTTAATACAAGTCTTATGTGCATGCATGCAATTCATGTATCCTTGTGATCTCTTTTGGACATCTTTGTAGGCATACAGCATATGTATTTTCTTAGAATCTGTAGTAAGTTCTAAAAGCGAACTGACCATATTTAATGCCAGCAATATGTCTGGGAATGACAATAAGCAAGATTCACCTGCAATAAGACCTCCACCAAATGCTGTTCCTTTTTCCGATGAATGGTTATCTGCTTTTGAAGCTGCTGGAGAGGTATTCTAACACATATCCAAGTATTGTTAATTTGAGAAGAAAAATATACACTGATTTAACCTTGAGTTATCCGCAGGAAATTCTAGCCAAAAAAGGTGGTGCGGTGCAAAATTCACCCCCGGACAAGGCTTTACCTGAACCTGGTCCTTGGTCCCCGGTGAGGTTTACATGCTAGATTGCTTCTTTCATTAGCATTTGCATGCTACTTCTTCTCAGTTTCTAAATTTTTTCATTGTTTACACAACCTTAATAGGAATATAGATGTCATAGCATTTATTGTGTCCAATTTCACCCTGTTTTTCTTTGCTTAGAATTCCTCAAGAAGCTTTACAAGAATGGCTCAACGATGTTAAGACTTTTCTTTTTTATTTTTTTCCCTCTTTATATTTCCCTTCATACTTCTATATCTTTTTTCCCGCATTTGGTTGGGGTTCAATATAGTTCTCTTGTATGGAATAGTTTCATACAACAATCTTAATTGGCGTTAGATTGTCCCAATATGTTCATTTTTCCCTTTGTTAATTTTCGCCTGTCTCCATTATCAGATTGGTTTTTTCCGCAGTGTCTGAGATGGCCACCTGCTGAAATGGTCGACGTTTTTTTTTGTTTCAAGGAGACAGTTCAAAACAGTTTGGAAAAAAAATCGTTCATTGTGTTGCTATGCATATGGTACTTGTTTGTAGTTGCAGATGGTTCGGTTCCCCATCAATTTGCCACCTTTTTTTTTCTTTTTCTTTTTATGCTTCTGTTTCATTAATTCTGAATTTCGTAAGAGGTTTGCTTCACTGGTTGTTAAACATGTTTCACGAAATAGTGCCCTTCATTCAAAGGTGTCCTACTAATTGGACTGGAGGGGAGGGTTACATTCTTTGATGATTTGTTCCCTTTCTCTCTTTTATTTATTTATTTATTTATTATTTTTTTTTATGAAGGCGGCTGCCGCAGATATCATCTGTTGAAATTGAATGCATTTTCAATAAAACATTAAATGTATTAGTCCTCAGTTCACATCTGCCCGTAGCATATGACATACTGTTGTTTTCTTTAGGGAGAGGAGAATAATAGTCTTGTCAACTAATCCTCATATACATAGCAAATAACAATAAGTTCTTCCGTTAAAATTTACCAAAGAACAGCAAATACTGTTGCCTTAATATCTGGCTGACATCTAAAGTTTATGTGATTTTCAGGTAAAACGGAAAAACAACCAAGAGATAGGACCATTTGACTGTACAAAATTCACCAACCCCAACATCCCACCTTCCACTTCCACCAACTGAGAGGATACAGGAAACAATCAACGGATTTCACATGGGAAATGTCCAATATCTACTTACACGATTACTTCCAGTTTAGAAGCTAATTCAGCTAATCATTCTTTTGTCACTGACAACCTACACTTATGCAGCACATAATAAATCTTTAGCAAAATGTGCTGTTTTGCACCGTCACATTGTAGCAGCAGACTTGTACTGTTCATTTTATGATGCTAGTAGTGATAAACACAAACTGTTTACATTTCCCTTTTAATACGATTACTCCATTATTTTTCTTCTTGTTGTGCTATCCAGAGATTGGTGTATCAGCTTTTTCTCTCTGGTTTGTGATATGATGAGGTCCCTATTATTGGCAAGCATTAGAGTGAATATGATAATGGTAAAGTTAGGCATAGCAAAGGTATGCGACTATGTTAATCATAGCAAAGGTATGCGACTATGTTAATCTACATTGGATGTTATGGTTAGTTACAGTGATGCAGATTGCGTTTGACGTGAGTTCTGGATCTGGCCCTTGAAAGTAGTGCTTGAGAATGGAAATGGCAAAGCCAAGAACAAAGCTTACTGAATTAAAACTAAAAGGACTTTCCCTCACAGCCCGAACGTGGCTTCACGCTTCGAACCCTCTTTTCTGGTCTAGTTTAATTAGAGACGGCACTATTGGAACATGCAGCTCCTTGGGCTAATTAGTAGGGGTGATCGCGGGGCGGGGAGGGACGGGAAGGCTACTGCCCCGCACAAGGGCGGACCGGAGGCGGAGTGGGAACCGATAGTATTACAGGAAAAAAATTTTCTCCATTCCCGTTCCCGCATTAAAAATATTTTTATTTTTTAAAAAAATTTAATTATAACTAAAATATAATATTTAATAATTAATTATAATTGAAAAATAATATTTATTAATTAAAAATATAAATTCAATTATAAATTAAATTAATATAAATTTTAATAATTGATAAAACTAAAATTAAATATAATTTAAAATTAAATTAGATAAATATAATTAAATTTAGTAATTAAATTTCGAAGGCAGGAATCACAATTTCCGTTTTCGCTCCAAATTCTAAGTCAGGAAATACTTTTTTTCTATTTTCATTCTCACAAGAGAATTTTTCAAAATATTTTCGCTTTATTTAGAGTGATTTTTCACCGAAAATGGGAATTTTCTATTTCATAATCATCCTTGCTAGTTAGGTATGCTGTCTTATCGGATTTAACAAGATAGTCACAAACGTTATGCAAGTACTGTTAAATCACATGACATACAAGAAAGTTTTTACTCCGCTTGACACACAAACAATTTTCGTCCATTTTGGCGAAACTGTTTTAGTTAAAAAAAAAAGTACCCACGACTTGAGCTAATTTCCTTGTGTTGTGTCATTTATGCATTTTCTAAAGAAAATCAGTTTTTTTGTTGTCTTTGAAAGATCTTGAAGAAAAAATAGTCAAATATGTAGAAGCCATCGAAACATTTAATGGGTAAAACTCATTTTTAATTGAATAATTTAAAACAAAAGTTTTTAACCAGTTGTTTATACTTTAATATAAAGTAATATACAGTTTTCTATTAATGGAATCAATGTACGTGTGTGCATTTCACTTACTGTTAAAATACGCCTTATTTTTTTTAATAAGATCTAATGATAAATTATAAAAATTTAGAAATTTAATGTGGAAAATTTTAAAAGTTTAGTGACTTAATGAAAAATGAATTCTGTTAGTATGATGCGATATTAATGGTAGGAATGTATATTATTTAATATTAAAGTATAAACATTTAATCAATAATTTTTTTTATAAAAAAAATTAATGTAGAAAAATTTAAAAGTTTAAGAGTTTGAAAATGAACTTGAATGGTTGAACACTCATTTAAACAAGTTGCACGAATGATAAAAGCTAAATTTAATGATCATTATTCAACCTATTGTACTATTTCAATACATTAAACACAAAGTTCTGGTAAGCCTAATTTCTGTAAATAATGAATTTGTATTTATATATAATCACATAATGGAGGAATTTGAATACGGAAAATTCATATAATTCATCAATATAAAATTAATGATCAATTATCAATTTAGCAAAATTGTCATTTTAGCAAATTTTTCTATTACGTAAATTGTATAATATCTAATTGGTGAATTTAAATTTAAATTTTTCTATATTTTTAGTCTATAGCTAACTGATGCATTATTAAGAACGCACTAATAGAGTGATTGACTTGATCATTGCCACAAGAGATAAATTAATATAAGTGATGTATTAATGTCACTTTATTTTAATACTTCATCCATTTTTTTATCTATTATTTTTGTTATTTTTACTAAAATTAAAAAATAATAAATTGACTTAAATTTAATATTAAATTATATAATTAAAAAAATATATTAAAAATAAATTAAATTACATTAAAAATTTTAAAATGATATATAAATAAAATTTAAATTTTATTTAAAATTAGTATGTAAAAGAGAACTGACGATTAATATATTTTTTGGAAGTAAGAGTTTTTAAATAGTTTGAAATACAAGTAATTTTCGATGTAATAACTAGGAATATTCAACTTGTGTGTGTGTGTGTGTTTTTTTTTTGCGCTTTGTGCCATTAATTAGGGAAGTTTTTCAACGCAAATCCGCACTTTTTCTGCCTAATTATTTAATGCAAAATCTCATAAAAAGTGTTAATCATCCTGTTTCACCATCTTATGAATTCAAGGTTTTTTTTTTTTTCCTGAAATCTTCCTATTCAAGTTCGGATCGTGATCCCCATCTTCTGTTTCTTGAATTATAAAACTAACCCTTCTTAAACCCTAAACCCTATCAGCAAACAGCACATTCAAAATTTCCTTCTTAAACTATTCAATGGCTTCCGCGATTTCATTTCAGCAACTTATCGAATATCACTCTATTGATCGTCAAATTTATGCTCGTTTGGTGTCTGATTTAAGATTGGAATCTAATTTAGCCAAGAAAATTGTTACCTTTTGGTATTGGCTTGAACTAAATGGCCATAGAAACTTCATTATCAATATGCTTATGTTACCTAATACATTGTTCAGTGGTTTTGCCACGGAGGCTCAAACCTGCTTATATTGTTTGAACAGTGAAGGGTCTCTTCAGGATTTTGTTAATTCTGATAAAAATATACCATTAATGCGTTACCTTGTTACCCAAGATTTCTCTCTTGTTAAAGTTTATGAAGGTAGAGAAAAAGCTGTAAGAATGATGGAAAGTTTATTGAAGAATGTGTTTGAAACGGTCTTTAGCGATATAGTCCCAATAGATATGGTGGGTAATGGAGTTTATATTCAAACTGTGATGGCTAATGGGTTTCAGGTTCCAGTTCAACCGGTAATGGCTAATGGGTTTCGCGTTCCTGTTGTGATGGCCCCTGGGGTTCAAGTTCCCAATTTGACGGCTAATGGGGTTCAAGTTCAAAACTTGTTGACTGATGGGGTTCAGACGCAACCTGCTCAAATTAAACGACCTGTGGTGGGTAATGGGGTTCAGACACAACCTGCTCAAATTAAACGACCTGTGGTAGCTAATGGGGTTCAAGTTGTACGTGTGTTGTCTAAAGGAGTTCAAGTTCAAGATACAGTAACCAATGGGGTTCAAGTTCAACCTTTGGTGACTAATGAAGCTCAAGTTCAGGATGCAGTGACCAATGGGGCTCAAGTTCCATATGTGGTTAATGAGGCTCAAGTTCCACCTGTGGTTAATGGAGTTCAAATTCATAACAAGGGATGCAATTCAAAGATGGGGAATGTCCAAGAAGACAATGGGAATCAAGAATTGTCTAATGTTACTTATAATTTACCTAGTGTTTCCAATCATGACAGATCTTTGTTCATTACCTTCTCTAAGGGTCATCAAGCAATCTCAAAAGCAGAACTTAGAGACCTAATTACAAGGTATATGTGAGCATTTAAGAGAAATTATTCTTATGTTTACATTCAATGCTATGTTTTTTTTGAGATGTTTTCTTCTTGGATACAGGAAATATGGGAATTGTGTAGAGTCTATCCATATGAGACGTGAACCGCCGCCTCTGTTTGCTCGTGTTGTTCTAAATTCTGCATCAGCATTGACGAAAATTCTAGGGGAGAATGATTTAGTAAAGCTATGCAGTAATGGAAAAGATGTTTGGGCTAGACGCTTCATGCCGAAACACGATGAACAATCACCTCTGGCTGCTTCTGCAGCAGGTTAGTAGAAGCAATGGCCTAATCTAGTTGAAGTATATAAGCTTCTAGATTAGTAATATCCTTGTAAAGTATCAGAAGTGACTGTCAATACTTTCTTTCGTTTCATTGATAATGTAATGTTATATAGAACAATACATATTTAAAGTGCATATATACGGAATGATTAACAGAGTCCATTTCACGAATTTTGGATCTTGAAGCTAGGATAATCTTGTCATGTAATAGCTTATACTCCATTCCTCTCTGTGTTAATTTGATAATATGAAAATACAATGAGATGGAAAGTTGAATATTTAAATATGACAGAATATAAACATATTGTTGGTAGAAAATAGAGTTCTTGTGGTAGACTAGGAGCCGCAGATCCCTTGAGATCTTTCAGATTTTTTTTTTCCTCAGCCTCATCTATTGGAGTTGTAATTGTCGTTCACTTTTGACACATTCTGATACTTATAAAACTTAGCACAAATTATAAAATAACCAAAATTCAGTGTCCCTAACACAACCAATATCCAGTAGACATAATCTAGCCTGCCTTTGTTTATATTGTCTGGTAACCATGCTGTAGTCTTCTGAATTATATCAATCACCGAGGTGCTTAGATAGAATGCAATTCCTATTATCAGTGAAATCATAGCAGTTGCTGTGTTTCCTAGTGATTTTGGAAATTCTTGATAGTACAATGTCACTTGTCCCGGATAATGGAATGCTTCTCCAAATCCAATCACAGCCAACTGAGGCACTAACCATAAAACTGAGATCGGAACAACAGATTCAGTCCGGTCTACCATGTGAAGGGCTTGTACTACTTTGAGCCTTTTGGACTCAACCAGAGCAGCAACAGCCAGGCCCACCACATTGAACACATGACCTGCTCCAATCTTAAAGAGAGGAGTTGGCGTTCTGTGTGTCAGTTTCTGCAATAATGGACAAAGTAAATGATCAATGAAAGCAACAGATATTGCACTGGAGGTTAATACAAAGACTATCATTGACCCTGCTGGGACTTTGAAATGTTGGCCAAGGCGACGGTCCAGAGAAAGAGCTTGGAGAATTGTCAGACTTAGTAGGACTGCGATTGGAGTGCTTATGAAAATTCCACTTGACAATAAAGGAAAAATCCTCATCAAAGTTTTCAGGTCTTCCACTTGTTTTACTGAACAAAGCCTCCATGGTTTTGCAATGGAACCATCTAATTCAATGTCTCCTTCTGTCTTCTGAGCTGCATGGTTCAGGAATCTGCAGTAATCGGCATAGATATGTTTACTGCTTGCAGACTATTCATAAATTCTTTCAAAACAAATTGAAGACCCTGTTTTTAATTGAACAGGCAAACTGTCATTCTTATGAGACACTTGAAAACAGTACAGATATGAACTTCTAGTTTGCAGTTAGGCATGCTCTTGAATATATACATATTCAGGTAGACGAACTTCAACAGATGAGGCAAAATAATGGGATTAGGCATGCAAAAGATCTTTCTTTTTACAGCAATGCTGGAAGAGTAAAGATTTAGAATATTGATTAGCAATTCAGTTCAATTTAAGGTAGCAGTTAACTGTCCTCGTACCTCAAACTTTTAGTTGGTGGTGAAACCTTAATTTCCATTCCCCTGTTATGTCCATAGTAGTAATCTTCTATTTTCAGTGGAAGGGGAATCTTCCGTTTTCGAAAGGCAGTGACGATTACACGGGCTAAGCTTGTAAATGGGCTGCCCTTCTGCTTAACCTGACGATAGTATGGACTTCCCAATAGGAAAACTGCTATACCTATATCATTAGCAACAGCAGACAAGCCAAACCCCAATACCCAACTTATATTTTCTTCAATATAGACAATAACTGTGGCCCCTATTACAGCAGAGGCGTACAAAATAACCACGAACCAATTAATAAATTTCCCTTGATCCTTCACTTTGTCAAATTGGTTTGCTCCTAATGCTGCCATGGTAAAGCGCGTTCCCCCTAGACCTATTGATGCTAGGGCAACACCAGAGTACAATACAGCCAACTGTAAATTTGACGGAGTTGCACAAAGGCTTGATCCATTTTCGCACGGTTTAGGCGTCAATGAGTGCAGCATTGCTGTAAGGGTTAGAAGGATCATGCCCTGCAGGTTTGCAGATTTCCAAAGATGCCTTAGAATAGTTTCCAAATTCCAACGAAGAAACATATGTGTTTATATGTACACATTCACATGCTAGGATCAAGGAATTGAAGCTTTTACCATTAAACAGCAGAGAGAAGAAATCCAGATGACAGAAAAACAGCCTAAGAAGGAATCGGCAATGATGGCTGCAATTATTGGGAGCAGACTGGTGCAGCCATTCACAATGTTGAAAATCTGAGTAGCATCAATACTTTTCACGTGATATTTCTCGATCAAATATACAATAAAGTTCGACATTGATCCAGATGTTGCCAGCGTCAGGCCAATCAGTGTTCCTGATGTTAATACAAAAGCGAAGAAATCAGTTCTTTGTTGTGAATATAAGAAGATAGAATATGTCAATATATGTATATGTTTAAGATTATGTCATTTATGTTTTGTGCTAAATGTATTTTGTCTTTCTTCCTACTCCAGCAGTGATCAGTGCTTATGCATCCATGTGTGTGCGTGTGGGCAGGGGAGAGAGGGAGAGAGAGAGATAAAAACCGGCCATGTATGGGAATGTGATCCAGCCCCCACATTTGCTCCTAGAATCTGATATCTGTATTTCTTCATCGATGGATAGAGCATTGGATGAGCTTAAACTGTGGGATTCAGATTCTGCCATTTCCCTTGGTCAAAGTTGCTAATGCCTTACTCTTTCCCAATTGACTTCCAAATACTGCAACATATTTTTTTAAGGTCCACTCAACCATATTAGCCACCTTACTATCACATGATGTGTCTAGTAGTTGATTCTTGGAGACCCAGAATCAGATGTTGAATAAAGTAATTATTGCTTTTCTCAATTATTCTTAGTACCTTTATTATTTTGTACGAGCTAACAATGGCATCCAACTCCATGTCAATAATTGTTGAGAGTGCAAATGATTGTTGGTTTAAGACTTAAACCTTCTTTGCTAACAACTTATGACAATTTGTCTGCGAGTATTCTTAGCGCAGAACAAAGACCAGAGATTCTTGTGCTATCACACGAAAATGAAACTCTTGAAACTTTTAGCTGGGAAAATTCTGTATAATATCTTTGAATCTTTCACTTAATGTTTGTTGATATATGTCCTTCAGCTTTCATTGCTGCTCGATTAGAGAACCTTTTCTTAGAGTTAACAGAATGTAACTTGACAAAAAATATTTATGCAAATGTTATTTGATAACCGAACTTTGTAGTTGAAACTCTAAGTTCGAATGTGACCCGAGCTATATAAACATTACTAGCATTTAAAAGTTATATCTATTTGCCATTAATTCTTGGGATTTAATCTTTAGTATCATCAAGTATTCTCTCTAAACTTTTACTCTCAAAAATTTATAAACCCATAAAAATATTTTCCTTTCAAATGGCCGAAATTTTGCGATTATTTAATAATTATTTCGTGAAAAGAAAAATAAATCAATTAAAATCAGAACGGCAATTCCAATTTCCAATCCCTACATACCCCACCATTTGGTTACCGTATTTAATAATTTTTGATATTTTAACAGTTACACACTTTTGTTTGGTGATTGCTAAAATATAATGGTCCATTATATAAAATACAGCAAGGCAGTGATAGTTAATACTGGCCAAATAAACTATATATACAAATAATGGTGGACTATGTAATATACCAGGACAGATTGATTGTTAATAATTGTCAATGGAATAAGACTCAAGCTTGATATTTATTTATTTATTTATTTTTAAATGGTTTTCACAACGATGATATGGAAAACATTTTGTATTATGAAATCTAGTGACCAACCCCAGCAAATTTTTTTTGATAATGTGAATTTTTGCCCTTGAACTTTTCAAAGGTGACAACTTTATACCCTAAACTTTTTTTGAGCTCATTTTGCCCCGGACGTTAATTTTATTATTTAATTTTACCCTTGAACTTAAGGTTATAGTGTAAATTTACCCCTCAAACTAACAGAGTAGCCACGTGTCTAATGGCCCAAATTTAAGCCAATCACATTCTGACATGTCATCTTTCTCTCCCTTAGTGAAAAATCCAGTCAGCAAAAACAAAGGCCACATGAATGCTTTTGTGGCACTCATGTTTGTTTCCCATGAAAATTTGTTCTAAATTTTCCAAGAAAAATCTCATTTCTCTTCCTCCTCTTCCTGCTTTCGTTCTTCTTCTTCTTCTTTTTTAAAATGACCAACTCCCAAATATTTAAACACAAAATTCTAGAAATATTAACAATGGCAACAAGAATTAATAGCAAATCCATAAATTTTATCCATCAATTATCTGTTATTGGTTTTCAAAAATTAGAGAGAAAGAAGAAACAAGGAGCCCTTTAATTTCAACTTCTGTCTAAAGCAAATCGGATAAGGTTATAATTATCTAAACACAATCTCTACCGTTCAAATTGAAGAACAGAAAGTTCTGCCTACACTCACAAAAAATCAGCCTAATCTAAGGGCAAATAACCGTCTCTTGTCAAAGAAGATGAAACTGGTCATTTTGTAAAAAAATTCAGAAAACAGTAATCTTTGGGCAACAAAAACTGAACTACAGACTTTAAAAATAATCTTCACCGTTCAAATTTAATAACAAGGAATTTTGACCATACTCACTAAAAATCAACTCGATCTAACGGTAAATGCCTACTTAATCATCAAAAAATATGAAAGTGGTCACTATAAAAAATAACCAGAAAAATAATCGATTTTTTGCAATAGAAACTCAACTTTCAGACCTCCAAAACTAATCTCTACTATTAAAAAATAAAGAAATATATGTCTCCTAATTGTTCACCAAAATTTAATTTGATCAGAGTTTTGATAGATGTTCGATCGGTAGAAGAAACAGGTCATATCAAGTCTAGAAAATCCAAGAGGAAGAGGAAGAGAGGATAGAGGAGTTTTTTTTTGCCATGTCATCAAAATGGTTGTCACGTGTGTCCATGTATCGCAATCTCATTGGATGCCATTTGCTCCGTTAGACACGTGGCAACTTTGTTAGTTTGAGGGATAAATTTACACTATAACCTTAAGTTCAAGGGTAAAATCAAACAATAAAATTAACATCCAGGGCAAAATGAGCTCAAAAAAAGTTTAGGGGTTAAAGTTGTTACTTTTAAAAAATCCAGGGGTAAAAATTCATGAATTATCCCTTTTTTTTTTTAATTGTAGTCAACACTATTAAATTTCATAATCAATTTGAAGCCATTTTTACTTTTATTGCAGTTAAATAACAGTCAAATTATAGTTAATTTACATATTGATTATTTTTTATTAACGACTACAAATGTAATTGTAGTTAATCTGTGGTATAATTACTAGTATTATTCAGTTCGAGCCGAATTGGCTTACTATGGCATAAAGTTTTCCTAATATTGATTTTTGCAAGTCACAAAACTCGAATTCGAAAATTTATTTTAAGCAGAATAAGTATCAAATCACTTGAACCCGAGACCTCCCAATATTTATTTATTCATTTTAATAAATCGAAAGTTTCCGATAAATCCAATAAAAATACATGTGCAATTATTAATTTTTCGACCTCTGGCCTTTCCTTAATTGGCCTTTGGGCTTTAGGTCTTGATTTTAGTAGCTTTTGTGGATGTCCTACGCTTGAGTTTTTATTTTTATATTTTTTTCCTTCTTTTTCCTTAATTATATTTAATTAACTTTTTAAAGCATATTAAGTACATGTTAGAATTTTTAATAAGCTAAAATAATGGTAATATTTTTTATTCAATTTTATGAAAATAATTATGTATTTTTCTATAAATAAAATTAGCGATAGAAGTTGAAAAAAATATTAATTTACTTGCATAAAATCCAGAACTATATTATTCTGTTTACACAAAACAATAATATTGTTAATAGCCTTGTAAATTATATAATAATATGGAATTCCCATTATGAGTGATATAATTTCTTAGTGATTTTTGGAAATTCTTGATATATTATAGCCACTTGCCTCAGATGATTTTGGAGTGATATTAGAGTATATCACAAAAAAAATGCGTTTTGGGGACCATTTTTCAGTGACGGGATGGAATTGGGTCCTTAAAATATATATAAATGGGTACCGAAATTTCCATTGGTCGCTAATTTTCATTTTATACTTAAAATTTGGAAAATTTGGTCGCTAGATATACAATTGAGCAGGATAAAATGGCAGGTGAAAATTTGCCAATATCAGTACTTCCTAGCAATAAGGATAGTATATGAAGATCTAGCTCTAATATCAATTAAAAATAGCGTAACATATGTTATTTTTCCAGTTAATTTGTACCGTTAAATTCAATGAGTACAGTTCTCATTTTAAATATCTTAATTAATTAAAATTCAATTTTAGCACATATATTGCAGTGATTCCAACAAAGAAGAATTAAATTAAATTAAAGATCTAACATTAAATTCAATCATAAGAGGTTGAAGAAGTTTCAACGACAACCTTTCCAAAATCTCGACGCCTATAAAATTTAGCACAACACAGAAAATAACAAAAGTTGAGCAATCCTAACACTGCTAACATCCAATAGATATTATCTAGCCTTCCCTGATTGATATCATCTGGCAACCAATCTGTAACTCTTTGAATAACATCAATCAAAGCTGTGCTTAAGTAGAAAGAAATACCGATAAGTAAGGATATCATAGCAGTGGCTGTGCTGCGCAATGAGGCTGGAAATTCCTGGTAATACAAATCAACTTGCCCCGGAACATGAAAAGCTTCACTGATACCAGCCAATATCAACTGCAGAAACAGCCATGAAGCAGACATATGCACAACCGGACGCCTTTTTGTGGGCGATTTTGAGCCGTTTTGACTCTACCAAAGCTGCTACAGTCATGCTTAACACAATCAATACATGGCCTACTCCAATTCTTTGGAATGGTGATGGTGATTTACGCATTAGTTTTCGCAGTAAATGCTGGAAAAAACCATCGATTAGGGTGATAACAATGGATGTACTTATTATTGGCGTGACTAAAACAGATGCTGCAGGGATTTTGAAATGTTTTCCTAAGTTACGGTCCATCGATAGAGCTTGCAACACTACTGAGCTCAGTTGTACTGCTTCTGGTGTGATTAACAATATACTGCTTGACCATATTGGGAGAATTCTAATCACTGCCTTGAAATCTTTTACTTGTTGTACCGTGCATAGTCTCCATGATTTGGCTATTGACCCGTCTGGTTTTAAGTCTCCTTCAGTCTCCATTGCTGCTCCGTTGAAGAATCTGTTAACAAAATGTGAGAGTTTTTGTCAACAAATAATTAAATGTAGTTACGTAAAAGCTTGCTTGTTTATCATTGTTTAGCTTGTATTATGCATTTTGCAACGTTCAAGTACAGGTTTCTTTCATCAACTAGACAAATATCAATTAAAGTTTATAAATTATTGTTGAAACATTATATAATATCAATTTACTTCTTATACGAGACATTTAAGTGATAAAACTGATCTTAACGTATTAGATGCTTTCACATTTGACTTTACACTCCCTTAATCACCTTTAAATATATACATATATATATATATATATATATATATATATATATATCAGAATGGCAAATTCATTAGCTTGTCAATCTTCTTTACCATTATCACCATAAGGATCGAACATCTCTATGTAACTCACTTATGATAATGTTACAGGAAATGCAGTGGCAGTTAATAATTGACATTGGAAAATAATGAGTTAAAATAAAAATATGGGCAATAAGGTGAAAATTTATAGATATATACATGTATTAATTTATATAAAATCTCCAAGTGTAGGTGTTTAAATTAAATATAGCACAAAATAAAAAAAGTAATTTAAATTTCAGATTAGTTTAAAGACAAATACACATGAAGTGGCAAAAATGTGCAAGTACGAATCTAATAATAAAATCTAATGTAAGGGAAAGAAAACTGAGATGTTAGACTTCAAACCTGAAGCTGTTTGTTAATTGGAGAGATGATTCCTTAGGCTTTGCATCATTGTCAAAGTAATAGTCATCAATCTTGGAAGATAAAGGGATGTTTTTCTTCTTCACCGCCGTGACAACTACACGAGCTAAGGCCGCGAAAGGGCTTCCTTGCGGCTTATCATGGCGATAGAAATAATATCCGGGCAAGAAAATGAGTAGACCAATAAGATTAGCAGCAGCACAAACCCCAAACCCTAAACCTCAACTCACATTATCTTGTACATACACAATGGCTGTTTTGAACAATTTTTGTCTAAATGAATAAATAATTGCCACAATACACAAGGTGGCATTGCCATTTTGTCTAAATGCTGCCTCTCCTATGGGACCTATAAAACATCAAATTCACACATACTCCAACCAAATAAAAATAACCCCAAATTTCACTTTATGCCTATTGTATATGATCAGGAATTCAGGCATATAGGTTCTCTTGACTCTAATTAGTGTCATTGCTTCTTCCATGGAGCCTATCCTTGTTAGGAGAACCATTTTTAATTATAAATTTGATAGTATCTGAGTCTGAATTTATTTATCTCTTGAATATCGAAATATTATAAACAAAAAAAATTAATTCAAAAAAAATAAAATGGTATTTTTTTAATTCTACAACTACATTTGTGAAAATACTTTACTATAACTTATAATATGTGGATCAAATCTTTTTTGCATGTGATAATATGAATGAGGTATACAATAAATTGACTTAGGTAATTATTTTATTTATGTAATGGCTGCAAGAAAAGGAATTAATTGAGTTCCACCATTAAACACATTGGAATGCTTTTCACATTAAATTCTTCAGTCAGATACACAATCAGATTAGCTTGCCATCCTCCACCAACAAGTGACAAGCAAGCTACTGCCCCTGTTTAAACACAAATAATTAATGATTATTAACTCCAAATTGTTTAAATTTGGGAAAGAAATTAAATTAACTGGATACCTAGGGTAAAAGGGAAGGTGATCCGATTGGCTCTTGCCTTGACATTGGAGCTTGAGATTTTGGCTTCTGTTTGTGGGTCTGCAGAGATTGAATTATCCATGCTTGCTACTTACTATCTAGCTAGATGAAATTTTACTGATTGAGTTGGTCTTAAATACTACTACAAAGATAGTGGTGGAGTTGGCATATTGATCATTGGTTCATTTCAAAGAATTTAGTATGGTTATCAAAATTGGTACGTACCGGTCGTTTCAATCTCAAATAGTTTAAACTATTTATTATTTCAATATGATTGATGAAAAAAGTTTTTTTTCTTCAATACAATATAAAATTGTTTATACTATCGATAAAACTATAAATGAAATCAGTTTTTATATTTTATTTATTTTCACCCTAACAATTTAAAAAATAGTAACAATTTACTTTTTCTTAAGTACAATTGCGTATCTTTTAAAATTTAACTCTTATTCTTCATTTTTCCAATTATTGCCTTATAAAATATTATTTATGTTCAATATTCCATCGATCCTAAAAAATAAATATGTTAAAAATTGTGAAAATAAATTATTAAACTGAATCTAATAGTTTTATCAACATTTAAAGTATAATTTATGACTTATTATATTTGAAGTATCTTTTAGAAATTGTTATTATGTTGATATAAACATTTTTATTGCTATTAGTACCTTGAAAATTTTATTATAAAAATGATAATATAAACTATGTTAAAATTTATATTTTGACTGATTTTATTTTTGACCAATTCAACTTCAATATTATATACTACTATGTTTGAATATCTCTAACCTGTAATTTCTATATTTACCAGTTCTTTATCTGGTGTGGTTGTGAAAACCATCCCAAATTAATATTTATTATAATTCGGTTTCAATTTAAAGATAAAAAAAGTATTCAATTTTTTAATTTGAAAATTTTAAATTGAAGCCTTAGATATAGTGGGAAAAAATGGTATTTATTGTTTCGAAAATTCAGACTAATTTGATATGATTTTTTTTAAATTTCAAATAATAAAATACAGGCAATTCAGCATTTCAACGATTCAATTTTTTTTATTTCCTTTTTTTATATATATAAGCTAGAGAAAATATTATTCATATAAGAAGTGCTACACTTTCTCAACACATTAAGAACGGAGAAAGAAAACCAAACTAGCCAACCTACAAAATCTGAATCCCTACGAACTTTCTGCTTTGCTAAGATATCTGCGATAGAGTGTGACTTTTTTAATATTAGTGTATTTTAAAAAATTATTTTGAGGGATGATGTGCGTTTCAACTTATTTGGAAAAATTGTGTGTTTTTTCATTTTCGTAATCAGTCGCTGCGGAAATAGACTGGGCCTCTCTCTCTCTCTCTCTCTCTCTCTCTCTCTCTCTCTCTCTCTCTCTCTCTCTCTCTCTCTCTCTCTCTCTCTCTCTCGTTGACCCACTCTAATATATTATAAAATGCCATGTTAGCTTTCAATGTAAAAAATCATATTGATTCATGTCGAAAATTATATAGTCTGACCAAAATTATTCTTTGTAATATTTACAAAAACTTTAATAATTTTATAACCATAGAAGTAATTAATTCCTAAAAATCCAACGGAAAGTATTTTTTAGAAAGAAAAAAATATTAGATTTCAAAATTTCAACTATTAATTATAAAATGCCATATTAGCATTTCAATTGCTTAAAAAGCAATCCAATACTTTAATTATTTATACAAACGAAAACAAAAACATCACGAAGGATGCATTATTTAGCCGAAGACTGTGTTTGGAGTATGTGATAAAGCTTTAATGGACACCTGAAACCCACGCTCCTAAACCGTCTCGGTCTAGTGTTATTAACAAAATTAATCCCTCTTGAGCTCCGAATGTATAATATTTTTGAATATTTAGAACAAAAATTATTTTTTTTTCTAATATATATATATATATTTATTTATTTATTTCTGATATTCCATCATCTCCGCTCCCATTGTGAGAGCGAGAGTGAGAGCGGCAAAGGGCAGTTCACAATTTGACAGTCGACACCGAAGACCATGAGATACTGCAGTAGTACATAGAGACCAAAAAGAAGAAAACTGGACACACGATCGCAGTTTGGGGGTTACAAAATTGGGATCAACGGTGTAGATTAAAACCAATTAAATAAATATATATCAGAATTAAATAAACCATTTTTATTTTATTATTTTTTTTTATAAATAAACCATTTTTATGATCATGCAGTCATCAGCCATTTTTATGATCACGCAGTCATCAGAAGAGTTACTTTTGGAGACCAAGGAACTCTTGTGTTAACCAGTATACACCTTCGTGATGTTTTTGTTTTTTTAACTTGAACTCACTAAAATTATGTGATTATACTCTTTTTGTGATGAAAAATTAACATGGCTGATGGAACTAACAGTAACCAATTATAAAATTGTGACACGTTAGCCATATCTCTCCCAATCAGTAAATATTAAAAAAGAGCAAAAATGCTTACATAGAATCGTACGTGTCACCCATGTAAACAAGTGTAAAGAAAATGAAAAAAACAATCTCTCCCTTTTAAGAAAGAGACCCAAAACTTTCTGTTTATTTTTTGAAAAAAAAAACGTCGGGATAAAATTAGGGATGAACACACTTCAGTTCAAACTGAAAAATTAAACCAAACCGATGAATTTTTTAATTTGATTCGGTTTTTCGGTTTCGGTTTTAGATTTTAAGGAATTTCAGTTATTTCGGTTCTATTTTTGAAGGAGAAAACTGCAGAAAAACCGAACCGACAGAAATTCTATTTAATTAGGTAATTTTTTGGGTTTTTTAATTGAATAATTATTTTTTATATGTAAATTATCTTATTTTGAGTTGCAAATTATTTTTTTTAGGTGATAATTTGGAATTTTGACGATTGAATTGAAAATCGATAGTATGAAAAAATTTATTTAACGGTTTTTGTTGTATTATTTATTATATATTTTGGGATTATATCTTTAATTTGGACATTTATTTTGTACAATTTGAATGTTTTTACTTTAATATATTATGATTTATAATTTTGTATAATTTTTAGACATAATTTTTTATTTTTTTTTAAAAAATAGTTTTAATTTTCAGTTCATCGAACCAAATTGACCGAAAAAATTGGTTCGGTTAGTATTCGGTTATTTAAATAATTCGGTTCAGTTGATAAAATTATTTAAAAATTGGTTTTCGGTTATTGAACCGAATCATCCGTTGCACACCCCTAGATAAAATCACTCTAATATTCCTAAATTAGGGATAAAATCACATATTTTATCTGAACAAAAGGTAATACTCTACCATTGAAAAAGAGCACACCAAATGCTAGAAGAAATAGAACAAAGGAGTCACCATTTTCCAGTTACCCATAATTCCCAAATTAGCAAGAAAATATCTTGAACAGATTTTATGGCCATCCGAAGAAGCAATTCAACTCTTGGATGGCCACATTTTTCCAACCAAAATTTTACCCAAAAAAAAAAAAAGCCTCTGTTAGAAAATTTATTAAACAAAAAATACACAAAAAAGTTTTACGATTCTCCATTTCAGTAGCAAATATATTAGCGATTATTTCCTATTAGTCTTCCTAATAACATGTTTCTCCAGTTTTGGTATTATTGATGTCACTGGTGTTACTATTATGGTAACAAATAATAATAACAGTAGTTGTAACAATAATGTCATTCAAAAAAAATAGTAATAATTGTAACCATTGTAACAATAATTGTAGCAAAAAAAAAAAAAAGAAGAAGAACAACAATAATGATGATGATGATAATTTAATTATATTCATAACTATATTATTATGTTTCATATGACACAAAATAATTATATTGTTCGCAAATTAGATAATATAATATGGTGACAGTGGATACACAATCTTTTTTTTTTTGTGTGTGGACCTCTCTTGCATGTAAATTTCTTTGGTAAAAAGTGCAAATTTGTTTTAATATTTGACAAAAAAGTGAAATTTTACTCATAATAATTCAATTGGTAAAATATTATCTTTCATGTTTTAAAATTGAGAAATTTTACTCTTTTTTTAATACTCTTTTGATACGTGACACTCGTAATTATTCTAATTTTTAAAATATGAAAGGTAAAATATTGTACGGTAAGCCAATTTTGTTTGTGAGAGCAAGTAAATCTTCATGCATGACTTGTTTAGTTTCCTTAAAAAATGAATGAAGAAATGGAGATAAAACCTAGAAAGAATCTTTTCTGAAAATGCCATATAGAGTAGAGAAAAAGAAGATCGATGAGAGATATATGAATCAAGGCAAGAGAGAATAATGAAGTATGTAAGTTTAATGAGCGAATGTAACTTTTATGTTCCATTTGCATAGGGATAGCTTATTTTTTGAACAAAATTATAATCATTAGTCAAAATTTTCGTTTAGATTATTACTGATTTCAATTTGTTCGTAGAAATTCTTAATACAGTAAGACATCACTTGTCTTGGATATATAATGAATCCATAAGAACAAGAATGAGTCAACCAAGAATCTAATGATTATTTGTGTTGTGTCATAAAATGCGATATAGCTAACCAGATAGAAAGATTAAATTAAGTTCAATCAACCTTTTCAACATCTCGGCGCTTATACAACTTAGAACAGCACAGAAAATAACCAAAGTTGAGCAGTCCAAGCACTCCTAGCACCCAATACATATTATCTACTCTTCCCTTATTGATATCATCTGGCAACCAATCTGTAACTCTTCGAATTACATCAATCAAAGTAGTGCTTAAGCAGAAAGATACCAAAGCCGGGCTTTGCATTGAGACTGGAATTTCTTGGTGATAAATACCAACATGTCCTGTTATATGAAATGCTTCCCCCATCGCGGTCAATATTAGCTGCACAAATAGCCATTTCGACGCCAACATAGGCACAACCGGAACACCTTTTCCGTGGGCCATTTCGAGCCTTTTTTACTCCACCAAAGCTGCTGTAGCCATGCTCATCACAATCAACACATGGCCTAACCCAATTCTTTGGAGTGGTGATAGTGAGTTACGCATTATTTTTCGCAGTAAAGGCTGGACAACGACCTCGATTAAGATAAGAAAAACGAATGAACCTATTAGTGCCATGACTAAAACAGATGAAGCAGGGATTTTGAAATGTTTGCCTAAGTGACGGTCCATTGATAGAGCCTGCAACACTACTAAGCTTATTTGTGTTGTTACTGGTATACCTAAAATTATATTGCTTGACAGTATCGGTATAACTCTCATCACTTTCCCGAAATCTTCTACTTCTTGTACTGTGCATAGTCTCCATGATTTGGCAATTGATCCATCCGGTTTTTTGTCTCCTTTAGTTTGGATTGCTGCTCGGTTGAAGAATCTGTTGATATAATATAAGAATTCTTAACAAATAATTAACTAATCCTTTGTTTGGTTGTTAATTTGCATAAGGGAAATCCAGTTTACTTTGAGATGATTCCTTAGGCTTTGAATCATTCTCAAAGTAATAATCTTCAATCCTGGAAGATAAAGGGGTGTTTTTCTTCTTCACCGCCGCGACAACTACACGAGCTAAGGCTGTGAAAGGGCTTCTTTGCGGCTTATCATGACGGTAGAAATAATTTCCGAGCAAAAAAATGAGCGGACCAATAAAATTAGCAGCAACACAAGCCCACACCCTAAACCCCAACTCACATTATCTTGTATATACACAATCACTGAGTAGCTAATCACGGAAGATAAGCAGACTGGGAAGAAAAACAATGCCAGAAAATTTTCTGTCTTCCTTTTTATCAAATTGATTTGCTCCCAGTGCTGCTAGAGTTAATTTTGGTCCTCCACATCCAACAGAAGCCAGAGCTAAGCCTCTATAGAGTATTGCATATTGGAACTTTGATGGTGTTGGGCATAAACTGTTTGGTCCTATTTCTCACTGTTTAGGCCTTAGGGATTCAACTACTGCTGTTAAGTACAACATTACCATCCCCTGCATATGTGAATAAGGACTTGAATAAGCTTATCGCTAATAAAATTCTCTTCGAATTTTACAAAAATCATTCAGCGAATTGAACAAAATTAAATTAAAATTGATTGATTTTTGTGTTACATATCGAAATTCGAAAATAACCCTTTTGTGTGATAGTAGAATGATAAAGAGGAGGAGGAGAATAGTGTTACCAGCAAAGAGAAACAAGAAGAAATGGTAATAACAGAGAAAATGCCCAAGAAAGAGTCAGCAACAATGGCACCAAGAAAAGGAATTATGTGAGCTACACCATAAAAAAGACATGAAATCAGAGCAGCATCAATTAATGGTTTTCACATTAAATTCTTCAATCAGATACACAGTCAGATTAGCTTGCCATCCTCCAAGAACAAGTGAAAAGCAAGTGACCGCCCCTGTTTAAAAAAAAAAAAAAGTTTAATAAGTCCAAATCATTTAAATTTGGGAATGAAATTAATCAAATTAATGGGATACCTAGTATAAAAGGTAAGGTGATCCAGTTGGCTTTTGCCTTGGAACTAGAGGCTTTGCCTTCTGGGTGACCAGAGATTGAATTATCCATGCCTTGGTACTTGATATCTGGATAGATGAAATTTTACTGATTGAGTTGCTCCTAAATACTGTTACTATAAATATAAAGAGATGGTGGTGGGGTTGGCATATTGCCCATTTGCTCATTTTTTAGATGGAAAAATGTACTAAAGTCCTCTCCATATTGTCTCAAACGGGCTAAAATGCTGTTAAAATTTTTTTGAGCAAAAATGCCACTTATATTTTAAAATCAGTATTAAAATATCCCTCCGTCAATCTACGGTCAACTCCGAGTTAACGGCGCTGACATGACATTGACACGTAGAAAAAATATGCCACATCAGCACCGCATCTATTTTTAATCACAATATAATTAGAGGTATTTTAGCACCGTAAGAAAAATTTTAGGGGCATCTTAGTACTTTAAACAAGACATTAAGGGCATTATAGTATCTTAATAAAAAATATTAAAAATTAATATTTATTACAATAGATATTAATCAATATTTATTACGTTAATTAATAAATACTTTTTATATAAATATATGAATAAGAAAATAATTATAAATAAATTATATAGGTCAAGAATATTTATTAATTAATTTTTCTTAATGAACTTTATATTCAAATTATGGAGAATTAACAAACATTCAGTTAATTCAACCGTTTTAACCAATTTTTTATATTGTTCTATTTATCATTGATTATTTTACAAATATAGAAATTAGTAGTAGATATTAAATTTTCCATTGATATCAAATTATTGGCTCTTGTAAGAATTTTCCTAAAGGGAATGAACAACACTTGAGAAAATTACCGTTCTTCTCTAAATTATATTAAACTAATGTTTTACATATACTAAAGTTTTTTTTTCGAAATATCTATGCACAATTTGACTATTTCTTAATTTTACTACAAATTTCTCTGTCATTTCTTAAATTTACTAACTTTGAATCAAATTTTATTCAATAATTTAGATTTTACAATGTGTATAAATTTGTTGTAAAATGAAATAAATCTAAATTGATTTTTTAATAAAAAAAACAGAAAAACGATGATTCTAATTTGAAACTTCAATATGTCGAATCGATTTTATAGCTAAAATAGTTCCAAAGAAATTAAGTATAGGTATTTTTTAGCTATATAATTTTTTCTTATTTGTACATTTATGTAAAAAGTTTTTATTATTAATGTAATAAATATTGATTAATATCTAATGTAATAGATATTAATTTTTAATATTTTTATTAGGATACTGTAATATCCTTAATGTGTTGCTCAAAATACTAAATTATTCCTAAAATTTTTCTCATGGTGCTAAAATATCTCTGAATATATTTTGATAAAAATACACGTGACACTGACATGATATATTTTGTCACTTGTCAATGCTACATCAGCGCCATTAACTTAGATTTGATGGAAGGGTATTTTAGTATTAATTTTAAAACATATTTCAAAAAAAATTTAGAGTCATTTTAACCTATTTGAGACAATATGAAGGGCATTCTATTTCCTTTTTCCTTTTTAAATTTGAAGCCAATTTAGAAATGATTTGTATGTCCATACTTCCATTGTTTTAAATTCATTCCCAATCCCATGTGATAGTGGGATATTTTTATTTAACAATATTTGTAGTTTTTCGCTTTTTCCTTATATATATATAAAGTTTTAAAGTTTATTCAAAACTGTATAGATTACTTTTTTAGTACAGAGCTCAGCTTTTAGTTATATATATATAGAGAGAGAGAGAGAGAAATATATAGCTTAACAGCTCACAAAGTCTATCATATATATTGTTCCCATTATATTTTTATATTTGATATCATTGTTGTTGTTACTATCACTGCAACAATAAAATAATAACTTTGTTAAGAACAAAATCATAACAATAGTTGTGACAATAATGTCACTCAAAAATTGTAATAATAATAATAATAATAATAATAATAATAATAATAATAATAATAATAATAATAATAATAATAATTGTAAATTATTACTATTGCTGGTGTTGTTACTATAATTGTTTTTTTTTTCAAAAGAAAAAACAATAATTGTAGTAACAACAATAATAACAATAATAATTGAAACATCCTACCCAATCAGTATATGTATAAACATCTATATCTTGATGTTCTGCATTTTTAGTCAACAACATTCCTTTTCCAAGGAGTGGACTTCAAATATCGCAATATGCATATGACAATTTTCATATGTCGTTCACTAGGATTGTGCATAAATTGGCTAACAACACCCATCGCATAAGCAAGAACTGATCTTGTGTGTGCTGAGTACATCAGCCTTCCCTGCCAGCCTTTGATATTGTCCCTTATGAACTGGCATTTGAATACATAACTTTAAGCTTTCCTCTATTAGTGAGCCAGTTTGTTCGCACGGTCACATACCTGTCTCCAACAATAAATCTAATGCATAATTTCATTTGAGAAAATGAAATTCTTTTGTTGGATCCAGAAAATATTTCGATAAATCAAGGTCTTTCATTTCAAATTCTCTACACAAATATTCTTGCACTGCAGAAAAAGCAGAGTAAAAATACTGTCTCATTTTATGTGTGGATGACTTGGTGGATGATGGGGATTTAATTTAACCCTTAGTCTCACTAGACTGCGTATAGGATGAGTAGGGTATCGTTCCAAAGGGAACGGGGTAAATTTTGTATTGAAATCACAAAGAACAGATGGATAGGTAACAAATAAAATAAAGATTATGTATTTGACTAAATATCTAAACTACTTGGGATATATTAAATTAATTTGAATTAAAGATGACTTAAATGATAGTATGAACATACATTAAAAATTATGCAATAGTAATTCATCTAAGAACAAGTTCTAGTAATTGTATAAATAAAGTGACTGGAGAATTTAGCCAAGATTCTTTAAAGCAACTCTCGTTGTCAGTAAAGATGTTTTTATTTAGAGTCTATAAGCACTCTCGTGTCATTATAGAGATAAATAAAAATTATGAAGCTCTATGCCAATTCTTTAACCCCTCAAAGTGAATTCCTTAAGTCACATTAAAAGGAATTCAATGCTTTAAGTACATTCATTTGTTTTTCCATCAAAGAATTCCAACTCTCATTGCGAACAAATTGACTAACATGCTAAATATGGTGGCCAATCATACAAAGCAAATCAAAGCACACAAATGGATGTAAATCATAATTCATGCATAATAAGAATAAACATGTCTTAAACAAATACTAGTGCATAGTTATAATGTACAAAGGAAACTAACCAAATACATATTTGAATTAAAGACAAACAAGAGAAAGAAAACTATCTCATGTTCCTTTGGCTTGTCCCTTTGTAAACATCTAATAAAAACTAAGTAAAAATATTTATCCAAAATAATAACTAGAAACTAAACATTGATTGATCTCTTCATCCTCTTTCTCTCCTTCTTCCCAGCATCTTGGATCCCTATTTATAGAGATTAAGTCTACAGATATGTCCCTTCAGAATAGTTGTCAATCATGGAAAGTTGCCTTGAAAAGTCCTGATGGTTGGTTGAAAAATTAGGTTTAAAAGACACAATATTTCGGAAATAGTTGCCTTGTCCGACTCGTGAATGACTTCACGAGTCGTGATTCCCTTGAATTCTTCTGAAGTCGTGATCCACATCACGAGTCGTGAGTCTCCTCACTACTCGTGAATGTGCTGGCTTCTCGTGATCTCTTCCTTCGTACCGAGTCATGACTGCCTTCACGACTCGTGAACACTTGCTTCTTCACTCGTGAGCCCTGCGCCTCCTTCTTCTCTCGTGAATGTGTTCACTACTCGTGATTCATGTCCGACTCGTGACTTCTGTCTTCAATTTCTCAAATTCTTCTCCATTTGTCCCACACTTCACCAATTTCTTCCTAAAACAAACACAAACATATAAATTGAACATAAACACACGAAAATACAATTAACATTACATATTTAACTACATAAATATAAGGAAAACACACATAAAATAGTAGACATTTAACATGATATCAGTGGATACTATTAATCGTGCTCTATCTTCCGATATGATTGATATTCTTGCGTTGGATGCCCAATCAGATTGTCAGTCTTGCAAAATCACCAAGTATATTATTCCAAAGCTTGGTCTGGTTTTAGATGATGGCTGTGCTTTTCTAAATATTTCTTTGAATTGGAATAGGAGACGAGCGAATTTAGAATCTCATGTTCTTGGTAGAGCTTCAATTTCTTATGGTAGTTTCCATTAATTGGGTGCTATTCCATTGTATTTATCATTTGTTTTAATAAAATTTGCTTTGCCTTGTCAAAAGAATTGCCAAATTCTGAAAATATTGTTTAAATTCAATTAATACTTTTTATAAAATAAATGTGGCCGTAGAAAAGTACGTGATAAATTTATAAATATTCTTTTCCTAAAATTAGAAAAATACTGTAAAAATCTTGTATTATATAATGGTCAACTAACACGGTTATAGAAAAAAATTTGACCAAAGAGTACCTTTTTCCTAAACCTTAGGGATATTTCTGCTAAAAGAAATTGAAAGGCAAATCAGAACCTCAAAAGAATCCCAAAATAATGACTTTGGAATATTAAATTCAATCTATTATCTATTGCACGTTATAAGCAGAAGTTACATTGAGGTTAAATTCCAATTTAAAAACTCACAAATGAACACCACTACAAGAGAAGGAGATTTTCCAAAAGAAAATGAAAAAAGCCTCAGTCAAATCAGCAAACCCACCAATGCAACAGACAATCATGGGATTCAATTGTCTTGTTCTGCGATTGTTGTTCAGCTTATGATTGCCATCTTCATCCAGAGTAGTCATTGCTATAAAACAATACTCAACTGATAGGCTTACGAAATAATAAAAATGAATAAAAATACTGGGTCCTGAAGCAAATTTTTTGGTACCCGAATCATGCATACTTGGGATTGAGTGCTATGGCCTCCCTGTAGATCATTTCCTTCATCTGCTCATCCCCCAAGGACTGTTGCTCAAAATCAAAGGAAAATGGCTCTGGGCAGACTGGTTCATCGGCTTCGTCATGTAACCTTGCCAGATATGGGTGTTCTAATGCTCCTTCAACTGCCACAGCAAAATATTCATGTTTAGATAGAAGTGAACTAGTTGGATTTATATTATTAAATTGGTACAAGCATCCATGAATATCAAGTGCTAAGCAATCCTCAGAAAGTTGAGAGTACATCAAAGTGAAGACAAAAAGAATCGAACTTCCAAAAGATTTTCTAGCATGAGAGGACTTAAATTGCACGTTTTGTTTTGTCAGTAGCTCATGGTAGTTAGCACTTAATGTTCGACACGCCTGCATTTGTTTACCCATATATTCTACAATCAACTTGCTGAAATCTTGTGTCTAGATAAGATAATATATATATATATATATATATATATATATATATATATATATATGGGATATGCACGTACCAGTAATTCTTTTTGTGGGATCGAATGTCAACATTTTATCAATAAGATCAATGGCTAGTGGATTAACATGTGGAAAAACTTGGGCTAACAGCTGACGAGGATGTGGACTCAGTTGCCGGATGTATCTTCTAGCGTCCTCACTCTTGACAAACCCAAGTTCTGATTCAGTTGGTGTGCCCAGAAGCTATAAGAAAAGGAAGAAAAAAAAAACACGCATAAGTATTATTCGAAAAATACATTCCTCTGGGTAAAACTAGCAATGGGCACTGATTTCTATTAAAACATCCATGGTGGTAAGAATTTATGTTGAGCCTAGACTGCTAAAAGCAGAAGCAAATCCAACTGATGCCCGCTCTTATTTCCATGAAACAGCGTACACCAAATTGATTAAAAGCTCAGTTGTTTCGTCTTAAAGATCTTCTTTATAAGGTTATAGTGTATTTCTTTTTTAATATGCAGTTTATAGCGTTCATATTAAGCACTCAACTGTTCTTAAATTTGAATCCTAAACAGAAAGATACCTAAATACAAATTTGAATCACTTGATTAGAAGCTGAGTTGCAAGATTTATTTGTTAAAACTTCAGCTTACCTCTGTCAATAAGCGCATCTGATGTACATGATCCTTTCCTGGGAATAAAGGCTTTCTGTTCATAAGCTCCATAAAGATGCAACCCACAGACCACACATCTATTGCAGCAGTGTAATCTGAAGAGTTAAGCAAAAGCTCAGGTGCCCGATACCATCTAGTAACAACATATTCTGTCATAAACTCGTTCTCAGAAGTTGGCCGAGCCAGACCAAAGTCACAGATCTTCAAGTCGCAGTTTGCATTTAACAACAAATTACTGGGTTTCAAATCTCTGTGGATAACATTAGCAGAGTGTATGTATTTCAGCCCTCGAAGAAGCTGATACAGAAAGTACTGCATAGTGTACAAGAGAAGAAAGGATCAATAAGCTGTAGAGCTATTAGAATGCTCAAGAACTCAACTGGAAGTATAATACCTGACAATGCTCCTCCGATAAACTTTGGTTGGAGCGAATGATCTGATGAAGATCAGTGTCCATGAGCTCAGTAGCAATGTACACATCAGTAAATTCTCTTCGTAAAGGTGGAGGAATCACATCTCTGATAGCTACAACCTGTTTTCCATCGAAGCACTCTTATCAGCTCTCTTGCTAACTTGAAAATCAAGACCTTGACCTCAACGTATAAAGTTAGTCACTTCAGATTCAAAGAAACAAGATTGGATCATAAGTACAAAATCACTCTTTTAGCTGTCCAACAAGAATATAATTAAACAGTTAGGAATATAAATGAATCTTCCAATTAACATGCAGGATAATTTATACTTTGACGTTCACATCATTGCAGTGGCGGACATACCTTCAATTTTTCTCGTCCGAAAGTATCCAGTGATTTTTATAGAAAAAAAAACTGAAATATTCAGTATGTACATATATAGTACTTGGCCCAAATTTAAGAACCTTTAAGTCACTGGCCCCTCCATAACTAAACGTGCATATGCCCCTTTATCATTTAGAAACTTAATGCTTAAAAACGAACTGCTATTAGCAATAATTGGCATGTGAATATTTAAGAAGTAAGAACATATACTTGGTTAAAAATTAAGAACAGATTTACTATATAAAGGAAATTTCGGGTCAATAGAAATAACAGCATCTGAAAACCATTGAACAGACTAATTTGAATCCAAGACTTCTAGTCTAGTTGAAGAGACTCGTGCCATTTTATCACATCCGCGATGGGTTAATGCTAATTTTTGTTATGGCGAACTTTATTCTAATTTTAGATCTTATACTAGTATTAAATTTCTATGTAATAAATAAGAATTTAAGATAGATTCGTTCAGCTTAAATTCTCACAACTCCAATCAGCAATCATAAGAATCGAAGTCATCGAAATGATTGCCAGACCATGTGCTCAAGCATCAACAAATTACGATTTAGAAGAAGAGGAAAGAGAGAGAAATAGAGAGAAAACGACAATAATGAAAGTCAAAATGAGACTTCGTCCACTCCATGGGACTTAAAAGCAATTCGGATCATCAATAGAAAAAAAAAATGAAAGAGAATATGAACAGACAAATTCAAAGAGCAACGGATGAAGATAAACAAAAAGCGATTCTGTCGATATGAAATCTGTAATCAGTATCAATAGAGGAGAAAAGAAAACGAATCAATATATATACATAAAGAAGAAAGAAAATATATACTAACGTTTTCATGATCTAAATGGCGAAGCAATTTAATCTCCCTAAGCGTACGTTTCGCATCCATGTGATTATCAAAAGCGTTCGCTATCTTCTTTATCGCTACCATCTCGTTCGTCTCCGAATTCAACACCGAGCTTCAAAGCACACATCAAATCTCTCAACATAATTAATCACAAAAAAAATAAAAAATAATTTCTAATTCAACATTCAAACAGATAACGAAAATGCACAACACTACTTCAAAGTCCATACCAGACGATACCGTAAGCACCGCGACCGATCGGCAGAATCGGAGGCCGATATTTCGACGTTACTTCGAATTGATTGCCGAAAATGTTATATTGAATAAATTGACCTCCGTTAGTTGGAATCGCCGGAAAGTCTCCATATTGACCACCGTCAGCCATTTCCTCTGCTTCTATATAAATATATTATGTATTAAATATCTGTGTGTGTTACTTTTACTCTGCAAATTGCAAAGAGGAAGCGATTTATATAAACAGAAAAATGAAGAAGACGACTCAGATTTTGACTTCGATCTAATTTTTCATTATTGATTAAAATAAAATAAAAAAAATAGAAGCAGTGACTTTGGGAATGATTTTAAGTCCTTACTGGCAGAGAAAGGTAAACGCGCGAGAAAGAATGCTATAATATAACGCGTTATATCTAAGATTGGACGGTTCAGATTGTAGCCGCCTCTAATCGACGGTCAGTATTTGTTAAATTTTTGCAACTGTTTTCTCTGGCTCTTTCTTTTTTTAAAGTTTTTTAACCGCTTTTTTTTGTTCAGTTCTGTAGATTTTAAATTTGTTTTCTTTTATTGGCTTTTTTTTTTTTTGTATTTTTTCAATTTCAAGTGACATCTCATAGAAGAAATATTCTTCTCTAAATAAAGATAATTAGTGAGACTCGGTTAGACCAAATGCTGGTCAGAATATGGAGAAATAATTCAGATTTAATTTATTGTAATATTATTTATAAAAAAAATTAAAGAAATTTTCTTCTAGAATTGTTAATCCGTTAGATTAAAAAATAATTTATTTTTTTAACCAAAAAAAATAATTTATTTATTTTTTCTTATCCAACAAGTGTACAGCAATTATATATAGGAATATTTTACGGCACACCCAATCCTCTCATATTAATATTATTATTGTATAGTTAGGTGCACATTCTTTTGTATTTATCTAAAAGGCTGCTAGTGAGAATTAATTAAGAAAATATTATATTCCATAATTAGGTCTATAGCCTATTGTTTTGTTTAATAGATACAAATTAAGAATTGAATTGCTATGATGATCACAAAGTTACTCAATTGTATTTTTTATTAACCTTTTTTATAACTTTCTCCCTTTCCTAAGTTTCTCTTTTTGTAAAGAAAAAATTATTTATCCTTTTTAACTTTTTATCAATTTCAAGTTGGCATGTAATATATAATCCTCAAGATAATTAAAATTAATCCTAGTTATGAACAAAACAAAAATTTAGTTAAAATTAGAATTAGGCAAAATCTACAATTTAGTCTTTGTATTTTAACTTTTTTACATATTAAATTTTTATATTTTTAAAAATAATCATTTAAATTTTACATATTTATATATTAAATTTTTATATTTTCAAAACTATATAATAAATTTCTAAATTTATATATTAAAATACATTAATTTCAAATGAATATTAAAAATAATAGTATTTTATTTAAATATATGTAATTTTAATTGAACGTATATTATATTATCGTTTTTATCATTTATTTTGAATTTAATGTGTTTTATTTAGAAAATTCAAATATTTAATATATAATTTTAAAAATATACGTATCAAATCGGTAAAGTAAAGATATTAAAATATAATTTTTTTATTAGAATTTATATTTATATTGGATGGGAAAAGTGGGTGACATATGATAATGACGAAGGCATGAATTGGCAAGAAAATATTTGAGAAAGATCCGCTGAGACGTGGAGGAGGAATTGTCAATTAATAATAGAAGATGCAAGCAGTAAACTACGTTAATAAGCCATGTGTACTTTTGGAGAAAGAAAAATGGATTAAATATAAGCTCAATTATTGGAAAAAAATTTCTCAATTTAAAGAAATAATTATTCGATTGGCTGTCAGGAAAAGTGTTATGTACGTTGTTATAAGATATTTTGGCTGCTAAAAAAAATCCAGTCTACATTTAGCCCTATAGGTATAGCTACTTTAATTTTATATTTTTTATCAAAATTTTAATTAAGTATTGAAACTTTCTAATTTAAATTTTCATTTTTTTTCTTTCTAGCACATTTAAAAAAAAAGATTATGTATAAAAATCTCATAGTTATCTTTATAAATATAAACGTTTATTTTAATAAAAAATAATATTAATAAATGATAACACTTGATAATATTATATCATCTTTTGGGCCCAAGTAAACCTCAGCCCAAAGCCTAGAGGCTTACTTTTAAAAGAGATTTGGTGCGTGACAAACATATGCTGAAAGGCAAGTACACACTATTCGATCTGAATGATAGTATTTTGAATGCACTCTCGCATCTCCTATAAATAACTCAATGTACAGTTATTTTAGATACGCAAAAATTTGACTCTCTCTGTCTCATCTTATCTCTTTTCAAGTCTCTAACTTAAGTTTTAAAATGATTTAGTATGATCTAATCCGACAAATCTTCTTGTAGATCTCTACCTGACGATCGGATCATAAAGCTATTGTCTCATCTCAAGGTCCTAACAAATCAGACATTATCATAAATAAAAAAATATAATCTTAATAAATTATATAAAAAATAACTAATTTGTAAATTTAATAGAAAAAAAGAAAATCGCAAAAAAAAAAACAAATTGAAAAATAATGATATTATAAAATTTTATACTAGACAGACAAAAATCATAAAATAGAATGATATCAGGATTTATGACGCATAGCTATTGAAATCAATGCACATTAATATAATTCAACAACCTTGATGTAGTAATCATCTCTACAAGTCCGGGTAGCCAACAACCTTTTTTTATCCCTCCCTTCATTTTAAAATAAAATAATAGTCTCATTTTCCGATTTTATCTTTTCCAAAATATAATTTATTTTTTATTTTTATTTTATAATTAACTTTTAAATTATCCATGATAACTAATTGTCTAAAAATACACAAATTTTTAATTAATTCATCATGCCATTTTCCAAATAATCAATACTTAGTGTTTACATATCCAATAAAATTAAAAATTTAATAACTTTATATTTCCATGACAATGAAATTTGTATTTCTAAAATAAGTACTATTGATACTTAACCATTTAGATAAATAATAGAAAAAAAATGTCAAAATTATAAAAATAAATATTTTGAATTGGCGTGTAAATGTAAAGTAGGCTATTATTTTAGGACGGATGGAGTAGTATATAAATCAATTGATTTTTTTTTTGGTCAAATGCCAACCTAAAACACAATTCAGAATATATATATATATATTTTGGATGACTGTTGAACTCTATTTTTCCCTCAAATCTAGTAAAAGTTATCTTTTTTATTTTGTGCTATATATATCTTACTTGGTTATTCAGTTGGAATGATTGATAAAAACAAATTTCAGTACATATTATGTTTGTTTTTACTTTAATTATTTTTATAATATATATATATATATAAAAGATTTTTGAGGGGCATTTCGGTCTGTACTGGGCACCAAATTTGAAGATGCATACCCTTAGATTTCAAATTATTGTCTTCTCTCTCCACCACAGCCGAGAAATTCAAACTAATTTTCTTACTTAGATAATACTTACTCCGTTTTATTTTAAAATTTAATTTTTTATATTTTATAAAAATTTTAAAAATAATTAAAATATCTCAATTTTATAAAAATTTATATCTATTGACAATTTTTTTTTTGTATTTTTAAAAAATTCATTTAATTTTAGTTAAAAAGTAGAAAGTGATAAAAAATTTATTTTTTAAATTTCAAAAAAGATATTTAAAGTAAAATAAAATAGAAAAAATCACCTGAGGAAGTATTAGTTAATTTTGTGATTGTGCTCGTGTAATTTTAGTTGATTTTGTTAATTTGGGCGGTTTAAAGTTTCAAATAATTTGTCAAATTAACTTTTGCTGACTCCCCAAAATAGAGGTAAACAGAGAGCTTATTTTCAACTTTTGCTTCACTGAATTTCTAGCTATATTTTTTACCAGATTGATTTCTTCAGTTTGACTATATTATTCATTTGTAGGCATTATTATCTTATCTAATTTATTTGCACTGCAAAACTATTTTCCATGGACCAGATGACAAGGTGTAGAAGTACAAACTCACCGATTTTTGACTGAAATTGCGTGAGATATGGATGATTTTTATTCAACACCCATAAATTAATAAACGGCAATGGTACGGAAAAATTAGACTAGAAAAAAAAAAAGAGTAAAAATTATATGGTTAAAATAAGTATATGAACATGATTGACTTTTGAACCGTTTAATTAAAATTTTATGCCTAATTTTAGTTATCAAACTCATTATAATAACCACTTGTGAATTGCTTCTCACCACTTTCCTTATAGACTTGGGAAATTGAAAAATAGTCTACAATGATTTAGGGAGAATGTCTAAATTTAAATTATGAGTAGATTTTATAGCGTGGGCAAATTCACTTTAAAGAATAAATTAATTGTTAGTAACTATTGATCTTTATGCAAACTAATAATATAATATAATATAATTTGATGAAGTACAATGTAATATAGCGTGGGCAAAATTGCTTTAAGCGCCATAGTCATCATGCTAAAGTATCATCAGTTCAAAAACCTCAAACTAATATGATTTCATAACCTAACTCTCCTTCCTCATCTCATATATACTTTGTTTTTAGTTCAGAGTTAAATATAATTTTTAACTCAAATAATTGGTGGATAGACTCTGGTGCTAATGTTCATGCTTGTGTTGATAAAAGGTTTTTCTCTTCTTATCAAGTTTCAAGTGTAAGATCTGTGAGTATAGAGAATGATAGTGAGGCTCAAATTTTAGAAGATGGACAAATAAAATTAGAATTATCTTCAGGAAATTTTCGTATTTTAGATGGTATTTTTCATGTTCCTAATTTAAGAAAAAACTTGATTAGTGCATCTTTATTATATCAAAATGGTTTTAATCTTCTTAATTTAAATAAAGTTATTATTACTAGACATGATACTTTTATTGGAAAAGATTATTTGGTTAATGAAATATATAAATTAAATGTAGTGTCATCTTCTAAAAATAATATGTCTTTTGTTGATTCTTTTATTGCTTTTGTTGAATGTAATGATACTTGGCATGATAGACTTGGACATGTTAATTTTGATACTATGAAAAGAGTGATGGATTTAGAATTAATTCCAATGCATGAAATTAATAAAAAGGAAAAATGTTAAATTTGTGTTCAAGCTAAACACCCTAGAAATGCTTTTAAACCTGTGATAGGAGAACCATCATTATTAGAATTGATACATAGTGACATTTATGATGGTAATAATGTTTTAACGCATGGTGGTAAAAGATATTTTATTACTTTCATTGATAAGTTTTCTAAATACTGTTATGTGTATTTAATTAATTGCAAAAGTGAATTGTTTGATAAATTTAAAATTTATAAAACAGAAGTAGAAAACCAACTTAATAAGAAAATTAAAAATTTCCATTCTGATAGAGGCGGTGAATACACATCAAATGAGATGAACAAAGTTTGTGAGTTTCATGGAATAGTTCATCAAGTTACACCTCCCCATTCACCTCAATCAAATGGAGTAGCAAAAAGAAAAAAATAAAACACTTATGGATATGGTTAATGATATATTGCTTAGTTCTGGTTTGGCAAATAATTTTTGGAGTGAAGCTTTATATTCATCATGCTTAATTCTTAATATAATTCCTTATAAAATTTGTAACAAAACACCTAATGAACTTTGGCATAATGAGAAACCATCCTTAAAATTTTTAAAAGTGTGGGGGTGTTTAGCTAAAGTTAATATTCCTATTACCATGAAAAGAAAAATAGGACCTAAAACAATTGATTACATTTTTGTTGGCTATACTTTAAATAGCAATTGTTACCGCTTTTTAGTTTTAAACTCATATATTCCTGAAATTAGTAATAATACTATTATGGAGTCCAAAGATGCATGTTTCTTTGAAAATGTTTTTTCAATGAAAAATAGGATATCCAAACCTGTTAATGTGTGTTCATCTAGTTTTAATTATATTTTTGACAATTCTCAAAAAATTAGGAAAAAATAAAAAGAGAAGAAAAAATAAAGATTTTGGCTCAAATTTTTATACATTCTTGCTTGAAGATAAATCTAAAACATATCATAAAGCTATGATTTCAACTGATATTTCCTTTTGGAAAGAAGCAGTAAATGATAAAATGAATTCTATTAATTTAAATAAAACAAGGTTTTTATGTGATCTTAAACCAGGTTGTAAAACAATTGGATGTAAATGGATTTTTAGAAAAAGTTAAGAACCGATGGATTCATAAAAAAAAATTAAAGCTAAGTTGGTAGCTAAAGGCTTGAAACAAAAATGAGTAAACTTTTTTGATACATATGCACATGTTTCTAAAATCGCAACTATTAGACTTTTGATTGCACTAGCTTCCATTTATAAATTAGAAGTTCATCAAATGGATGTAAAAACTGTATTTTTGAATCGTGATTTAGAAGAAGAAATTTACGTGGATTAACCCAAAGATTTTATTATACTAGGGCAAGAAAATAAAGTTTGTAAACTTGTAAAGTCTCTTTATGGACTAAAACAAACTCCTAAATAATGGCATAAAAATTTTGATAAAGTCATGTTGTCTAATGGTTTTCAAATAAATAGAGTTAATAAATGTGTTTATTTTAAAAATTTTGAAAATTTTTATGTGATACTTTGTTTGTATGTAGATGATATATTAATTTTTGGTAGTAATTTAAATGTAATTAATATGATTAAATCATTTCTTTCAAATAATTTTAACATGAAAGATTTGGGTGAAGTTGATGCAATTTTAGGAATTAAATTATTAAAAAATAATGGTGGTATTGCTTTGTCTCAATCACATTATGTAGAAAAAATATTGAAAAGATTTGGCTATTTTGATATATCTCTTGTTCCACTCCACATGATATAACTGATAAATTGAGAAAAAACTTAGGTGAAAGTGTTTCTCATTATAAATATTCTCAACTAATAGGATTTTTATTGCATTTAGCAAATTATACTAGACCTAATATTGCATTTGTTGTGGCTAAGTTGGGTAGAGACACTCATAATCCAAATATTACACATTTGAATGCTATAGAAAGAGTTTTTAAGTATCTTAAAGATACAATTGATTATGCCTTGCATTATTGTGATTTTTCTGCTGTGATGGAAGGTTATAGTGATGCAAATTAAATATCAAATTAAAAAAAAACTAAATCTATTAGTGGTTTTATATTTACTATGGGTGGTGGAATAGTAAGTACGTTAGAAATCTGCTAAACAAACCATAATTTCTAGGTCCATTATGGAAGTAGAATTAGTGGCATTAGATGCAACTAGTAGTGAAGCAGAATTGTTTAAAATTTTTTTATCTGATATACCATTTTTAAATAAACCTATACCTCCAATTTCAATATATTGTGATAGTCAAGTAATAATTGCTAAGACTAAAAGTAAAAATTTTAATGGAAAAAAGAGGCATTTGATAGTTAGACATAAATTTATACGTCATTTATTATCTCATGGTGTAATTTTTTGGATTTTATCAAGTTTGAAAATAATATAACGGATCCGCTCACCAAAGGTTTAGCGCGCCAACAGATACATCTTACATCGAGGGGAATGGGACTGAGACTCGTTAATTAGTTACCATAGTGGATACCTGTCTTTATATGCATGACGATCCCATAAATAAAGTTCAACAGGCAATAATGAAACTATTTGGTAACTTGGAAGAGCATGTTTATTATTGTTATGCAAAAAATTATGGATTCCATTCCTATGGTGTTATGTCCCCTACTGTGATGATTAGGAATAATCGTAATTTTTAATAAATCCAAAGGTATATAAATTTGCGGGGTGATGATCACATATTACTCTTGGAGGATTTACCTAGTGAGTGGTGATGGGATCGCTACTATGAAGATTGCATTATTTTCTAAAGACACTCATGAAATAGATATGTGCGCATGACCGAAAAATGCAAAACTGATACAACCTTGATGATTTCTCATACTGTATGTGTAATGAATATTATTCTGGTCAAAAGAGCTTAGTTTAAAACATTTATGTTACCATCTTTTCTTCAGAATATATTCATTAACACTAAATGTAGGTTCAAACCCTGAAGGTACCTAACATCTATTACACAATATTTTATGCTCAAATAAAAAAAAATTGAAAATTTTTTTAATTATGTGGGGAAATGTTAGAATTTATTAATTAAGAATTTATTTTAAATGGATAAAACATGTACTCCTAATACTGAGTTTAGTGGCAGATTTTTCTCCCTTAGTGCCTAATTTTTTTGCTTTTGTTAATCCTCATTTTATGGCCACTAACATTAACTATAACGTCAACATTTATCTCCTATATAAATAGAATGGTTCTTCGCCCAACAAATACTTCACATAAGCCTTTAATGTTTACTTGTCTTTACTCTTGATAAAGTAGCTTTAAGTATCTTGGTCCTTAACCATTGGAAAAAGCCTCTCTCTCGTACACCATTTGGAAAAACAATAAACTTATCTACTTTGAAAAATCCAACAACCTACAATCACCCACCACATTCATTTTAACATTATTGCTACGAGAAATATTAAATCTCTTTGTTAAATTTAGCTTACTATTTGTAATCTATTTTTGTTTGAGCATTAGGAAAATTCTTAGCTGCACACAAAAATTTCAACGAATTGAAATATTTTGCGAGAGGGATGTAGATAATTTTTACTCGGTATAGACAGGTTGTTTCCTCTCAAAGGACAGTGCAATTTGGCGTGCCTCAATCTACAAACTCACAGGCTACTCTAAAACTTGTCTTGCTTTAATTGATTTATTTTACTATAAATTGTTCTAACAGTTTTATATATATATATTATATATTGTTATTATTGTCCAGGTGTTTGAGTTGGACTCACGCATGGAAATCAAGTGTTGTGAGTCGGCCTTGGATGTGGAAATCAAGTGACATGTCAATTTATTCCTTTTTCACATAAACTGGAAGCAACCATATGTTTTCACGGAATCAACGGTTTCACAAAACTTTGTCTAATTAATGAATCATCCTTACTGCTTCTACGGTTGTTTACATAGCGATGTCTGTCTTAAGTGAAGTGGTCTCCTCACCCCAAAGGACTTTCTGAAGGTCAATACGGATGCAGCTTTGTTTACTGCTGCTTCCCAATCTAGGCTTGCTTTTGTTGTTTTTAACCATCAAGGCGACTTTATTACAGCAAGAAATAAAACTGTTCTGGGAGTTCTTGATCCTATTGTGGCTGAAGCTCTTAGTGTTAGCGAAGCTTTAAGTTGGCTTAAGTCATCTAATCTCTCCTCGGTCCTAATTAAAATAGACTCTTAGTTTACTATGCTTTAGTTTCAAATTCGTATAATTTTCCAGGGTTTGGGCTCATCATGAGTGGTTGTAAGTCAATTGGTTGCTCATTATTTAACATCCGATTTGGAGTTGTAAAGAAAAAGCTGCGAATACAGCTTGCTCACAATTTAGATAGAGCAGCTAATTTTATGTCAGGTCTTGTTAGTTGTAACTTATTTTTATCCAATTCAAATGTTTCAGCCATTTTGGAATTCTGCTTAATGATATTCATTTGGTTTCAATAAAAAAAACGAATCATCCTACTCATGATCCATTAATCCACTCCCAAAGTTGCAATTTGTAATCACAATCTAATACAAAGAATTAAAAAAAAAGTCTAATCTAAGTAGAAACCAATCTAGAGAAAATAAAAAAATAAAAGAAAACTAATTGGCTTAGTGGAAGCAGAACAAATAAATATTTAGAAAACAAACAATATTATTCTATTATACAACGTAATCAGATAGCAACTGGGAAAATGATGAGACCAGCGAGCATTCTTATCAGACAATTACAATAATAACCACCAAAATGATCCCAACAAGCATAAATTATCTTCTTTTTTCAAGAGCATAACCAAAAAATGAAAGCAAATTAAACAACCAATAACAAAAATGTAAACACCAGAAATTATTGGGGTTTTTACATAAATGCTACAAAAAAAGAAAATACATTTCATATTTGCACTCCCCTATTTTTTATATACCTTAAATACTATTTTTTAAATTTCTTATTTCATAATTACCATTTTTTAAATTTCACTTTCAAAACTACCCCCATCTACCTTTCCTCTCACTCTCCTTCTTAAATGCCCCATCATCCCTATTTTGCTACTTTTGTATTCAGTCATTCTATTATCTTCTTTTGTATTTCTAATGAAATAGTGAATTAGCATACTTTGTACATAAAATAACTAGAAAATTTTTTTTGAGAGGATCGAAATATAGCACACTAAATTAAGGAGGTGGTATTTGTTACGATCCCACATCGGTTAACTGACTAGACAGTTAGTGGCTTATAAGGGTGTTGGGCTATCCACCAAAAGGAAATCGTATCAATGGAGGGAGCCCAACACCCTTATAAGCCATTAACTGTCTAGTCAGTTAACCGATGTGGGATCGTAACAGTATTCGATCAACTTAAAAAGGACCCAAATTACAGTAGCAGTTTCAATCATGTTAGCTGAGATATTCTTATTTCTCCACAAAAATACATCAGTAGCTGTATAAATTTGTCACGCAAATGAAACAAAGAGATGACATATTAGCATCCATCAAACCGACGATTGCTCTTAGTGCATTAGTAACATCTTATTTTAAGAAATTAATCCATGAATTACTCGTTTTAATGAAATGAAACTCACGAATAAAACTTAATAAGCTTATTGGTCGCGTAATTTAGGATTTGCAATTTCATATTCTCCTTTTATTTGACTTTTTCAATGGTTATCGTCATAAAAATATCTAAATCAGCACCTCTATTTTATAAAACCCAATCACTCATGTTAGAATTTACAAGGATAATTCTCAAATATCATCAGCTCAATGAAAGTGATTTCATAGCTTAATTCACTAAGCATAAATAAGGATTTAGATTCTCTCTCTTGAAAAGCATAAATAAGGATGTTTTTCTTTTGTAAATAAAAAATATATACAGTGTATGATCTTTTCAAAAATAAAAAATATAATTTATGATCTTTTAAAAATAAAAAATACATTGTTTGATTTTTTCAAAACAAAAAAAAATACAATGTATGATGTTTTGTAAAAAAAATATATAGTATATGATTTTTTATAAAAAAAATATATAGTGTATGACTTTTTATAAAAAAAAATATATAATGTATGATGTTTTTAAAAATAAAAAAATATAGTATATGATTTTTTGAAAATAAAAAAATACAGTGTATGATCTTTTCAAAATAAAAAATATAATATATGATCTTTTGTAAAAAAAATATACAGTGTATGATTTTTTCAAAAATAAAAAAATATAGTGTATGATCTTTTAAAAATAAAAAAGATAGTGTATGATCTTCTCAAAACAAAAAAAAATACATTATATGATTTTTTGTAAAAAAAAAATTTATATTGTATGATTTTTAGTAAAAAAATATACAGTATATAATCTTTTTAAAAATAAAAAAACTGTGTATGATCTTTTCAAAATAAAAAAAAAATACATTGTATGATTTTTTATAAAAAAAATATACAGTATATAATTTTTTGTAAAAAATATACAGTGTATGATCTTTTTAAAAATAAAAATATATAGTGTATAATCTTTTCAAAACAAAAAATATATATATACTGTATGATTTTTTATAAAAAAAAACATAGTGTATGATTTTTTATAAAAAAATATATATTATATGATCTTTTTAAAAATTAAAAAATATAATATATAATCTTTTAAAAATAAAAAAAATAAAGTATATGATCTTTTGAAAAAAAATATATAATTTATAATCTTTTCCACCACAAAATGAAAAAAATAACTTTATATTATTAAAGATAACTAGTCAAGAGGATAGGGGGAAGCATCTCACAACAAAGAAAATGATAGAATCTCTAAGCAAATTAAGTCAAAAGCATTTAGTAGAATTACATTGAACTTATAATAGATAAGTATTATAGGTTAACATTGATTGGAACTTTAGTGCCTTTATCAATTAATAGACGAACTTGTAATGAACAAGTACCACATAGAAGAAGAACTAATGCTAGCAAAGCATCTCTTGTTTCAAAATATATTTTACTTTCATCCCTCAAAAATATATATCCCATTTTCTCCAACTCCAAAGAATCAACAAAGATATCTTCAATCATTTTCAATCATCATGTCTTCTAAACAAATATTTTCTGCAACTGCTGTATTGTTTCTTAATGCTTGTAGCTGGCTATCATAAATAGCACATGACCTCGAATTGCCAAGGATTTCCCAAGAACCTAGCTGTTATAATGTTCTCATATCAAATATTTATGTTGCAGCAAATAGATGGAATGATGTTGCAGGTATTAGAAAAGTAATGGAGTATATTGGCATTAAAAGGGCACCAGGTCTCAGCTCAATTGAAGTAAATGGCTCAGTTCATGACTTCTCAGTGAGAGATGTTAATGGAGATTGTTGGTAGCAATACCAAAAGTTTGCAGCAAATTGTACCATAAATTCTTAATGTACAGGCTTGTAAATTACATGAAAGAAAAGCTATTTTTAAGTTCAATCAGTTGTTCAGAACATACTATTCTAATTGTATATTTGAAGCTACGGTTTTTTTCTTTTTCTCTAATTAAAATCTATAACCATCTAATTAACTTGAAAATCATGAAAATATTTTTTATTGAAAAAAAAATCATGAAAATATTATTTGCAGTAAAATCAGGATGTTCGGAATATTCCATTTTGTTTTTTTGTACATTAAATGTTAAATTAAACTCGTAGCTCCTAATCACTAACATGGATAGTGGAGTATACTAATTATATTTTCTCTCTTGCTCACATAGCAAGTTTTCTCTCTTACTTTCGTAGTAAGGTTTTTGTCTGGTGTTTTTTATTTTTTCACTATGGCTTCTTCGTCTGTTACAGAAGAAATCACCAAGCGGTGTGGACAAGTAACGTTGGAAGATAATCCAGATGAAGGTTTTGTCTTGGATGATGAAGATTTCGTTGATGAAAACAAGGATCTATCTCTCTATCTCATTGGCAAAGTTATCTCAAATCGATCCTTTAATACAGCAGCGTTCAAAGCAATAATGCCAGAGGTTTGGCAACTGGGTAAGGGTATAGAAATTCAGGAGTTAGCTCCGAAGCTGTTTAGTTTTCAATTCTTTCATACAATAGATATGAATATGGTGTTAAATGATGGTCCTTGGTCCTTTGAACAAAAACTACTTGTTTTGAGGAAAATGAAAATAGGTTTACAACCTGAAAACATAGAATTATTTGAGGTAGCTTTCTAGGTACATTGTTATAACCTTCCTATCGATTTTTGGACTGAATGAATAGGAAGGAATATAGGAAACCATATGGGCTCATTCATTAGAGTTGATCCAAGAAGTTTGGATGGTAACTGGAAATCTTTCATGCGAATTCATGTAATGCTGGATATAAGAAAACCTCTAAAGATCTCTATGAAAGTTAAAAAGCAAGGTGGCAAATGGGTGATGATAAACTTCAAATATGAGAGACTTCCACATTTCTGTTTTCTATGCGGTGTTATTGGACATCAGGAAAAGTTCTACGAAAAGAGGTTTGAGATAGATCTGAGCAATCATGTGTCAGAGTACGGCCCTTTTCTTAGAGCTCCGGTGAGGAGGGCCATATCTTAAGCAGGGGAACGGTGGTTCAGGGCAAACATGACAAGGCAAAAATCTGGTTTAAGTGATTTCAAGAATCACAGAGATATGCATGGCCAATCAGGTAACGTCAATATAAGGAAAGAAGCAAGGTTGGATCAAGACTCTAGTATCCTAGCAACAACAGACTCTCAACAGAATGTTAACATGCCCTTGATTGCAGGAAATCAGCGTGATAGAAGGGATCCAGGTTTTAAATATGGCAATATCAACGTGCATGGGAAGGATAATAATATCTCAAATAGGAGGTTTACACGTGAAAAAGTAGAGGATGATTTGGAGGACCCACTTAATGTTTGTGTCTTGGCAGCTGATAACAAACGACGTCGTTCGGATTTAACAGCTTCGGCTACAACATCAACCTCTTCTTCTTGCGATTTGCAGGATTAAGGGGCTGGAGATTTACTCATGTTAGAGGCAGGACCTGATGTTCAAGCCTGCCTTCAGCCATAATTGCCTTAGCCTGGAACTATTGTGGTCTAGGCCAACCACAAACAGTTCTTGAATTGATGGAAACGGTCTCTTCTCTTCTTCCCTCCCTTATTTTTCTGATGGAAGTTAGAGTATCTCAAGCTTACATAGATAAAGTTTGTCGTCGCATTAAATTCAAAAGTAAGTTTACAGTTCATGGTAGCAGTTCTGGTGGTGGTTTGGCTCTGCTTTGGAAGGATGATCTCTCAGTCTCTCTTCGTTCTTTTTTTATCTCTCACATCGATGTCCTCATCTTTTCTTCTTCCCAGCAACTTGTTCATTTTACTGGTTTCTATGGAAATCCGAGAAGAAATCTTAAACATCTTTCTTAGCAGTTGCTCTCTCGGCTTGCTAAGGTCAATGATTGGCCTTGGGTAGTTATGGGGGATTTCAACGATTTGCTGTCAAGCTCTGAGAAGTAAGGTGGCAACCCCCATCCTATCTCAAATATTAATGCTTTCAGAGATACAGTCCAAGCTTGTGGGCTCTCTGATATGGGGTTTTATGGTTATCAGTTTACCTGGAAAAGGTCTAGAGGCACTTGTAATTGGATCAGAGAACGGCTCGATAGAGGTTTAGCCAATGATGATTGGTTTAATTCTTTTCCAGATTCACGCATTACTCATGTGGGCATGGTGCATTCTGATCATATGGCTCTCTTATTGTCTACTACATCAGGTAGCTTTACTCACAATTCTCGCTTCCTTTTTTATAACATCTGGCTCCAGGATCAAGATTGTCATGACTTAATTCATAAATGCTGGTTAGATGATCATGATCTTCCAATTATTCAATGCCTTAATTCTTGTGCAAGGAGTCTCTGCTCTTAGAGTCGTTCTTTTCGAAGACGATTTCAGGAGGATATCATGCATTGTAAACAGGAGCTTAATTCTTTGAGACCAAGATCTAATGATGAGTCAATCGCCAAGTTCAAACAAGCAAAAGAAAAGATGGCTGGTATATTATTTCAGAAGCATAATTACTGGAAACAAAGGGCGAAAATTCAGTAGCTCAAAGAAGGTGACCTAAACACTAAATTCTTTCATGCATTTGCTTCTTCCAGAAAGAAGAAAAATATGATTCACCAGCTTCAAGACACAACGGGGAATCAATTAGATTGGAATTCGGGTCTTCAACAGCATATTTTGGATTATTTTGAAGCTATGTTCCAGCCTACAACGGTATGCAATTTGAATTTTATTTCTCACATCAAGCCATGTGTTACAATTGCTCAAAATGAAGAGTTACTCCGTCCTTTTGAAGAGGCAGAGGTTAAGGAAGCTTGATTCTTATTGCATCCTGATAAAGCCCCAAGCCCTGATGGATTTAATCCGGGATTCTTCCAATCTCAGTGGGAAATTATCGGTACAGCCATATCATCTTTCATCTTAGATGTGCTTCATACCGGTAATATGCCTATTGAACTCAATGAAACTATTATTGTTCTTATCCCAAAAAATAAGCAACCAAAATTTATCTCTGAGTTCAAACCCATTGCACTGTGTAATGTACTGTATAAAATTCTCTCAAAAATGGTTGTTAACCGTACGAAAGATTTATTGAATGTGATTATCTCGGAGAATCAGAGTGCCTTTATTTCGGATAGATTGATAACAGATAATGCTCTTCTTGCTTTTGAAGTAGGACATTACCTTAATCGTAGCTCCTGTGGTAGTACTGGAACTATTGCTATGAAATTAGACATGACAAAAGCCTATGATAAGATGGATTGGCGATATTTGAAGGGAGTCTTGGGGAAATTGGGGTTTTATAGTAAATGGATCAATATTATTATGATGTGTATCACTTCTGTCTCTTATCAGGTGTGCTCCAGTGATCACTCTATGGGCCCAATCTTTCCTCAAAGGGGTTTGAGACAAAGGGATCCACTATCTCCATATTTATTCATTTTATGTGCCCAAGGTTTTTCTAAAGGTTTAAATGATTTGGAGAATAGGGGCTTGATTCACGATTGCAAGGTAGCCAGAACTGCACCAGCCATTAGTCATCTCCTTTTCGCGGTTGATTTGTATCTTTTCTTTAAAGCAACTTTAGATGAGGCAATGGAGATCAAGAACTGTCTTTCTAATTATGAAATTGCTTCATGTCAGTCAGTTAATCTCCAAAAATCATTCCTGGAATTCAGTAAGAATGTTATCCTTTTATGCGTCGCCTTTTTTTTATCTTTTGGAGATATCAACCTCTCAGCATTTGAAGAACTATCTTGGCATGCCAATGTATGTAGGACAAAACAAAAGTCATGTGTTTGCTTTCATTAAAGACAGAATCTGGAACGTCTTACTAATTGGAGGAATAAGTTCCTGTCATGGAGCGAAAGGGAGATCCTAATCAAGTAAATTTTACAATCAATTCCTTCGTACATTATGAGTATATTTCTCATCCCTAATAACATTTGTGATTCTATTCACCGAAAGTTTAATAAATTTTGGTGGCAATCAAGTGGTTCTAACTCAGGAGGCATCAACTGGTGTAGATGGGATCTTTTATGTGCTCCGAAAAAAATAGGAGGGCTAGGTTTCAGAAATGTTAAAGAGTTCAATGTCGTGCTATTGGGAAAACAATTTTGGAGAATTCTAACCAAGCCTAGCTCTCTTGTTTCTCGTGTCCTTAAAGCAAGATATTTTCCTAACAACAATCTCTTTCAAGTTCAATTGGGAAAAAGACCCAGTTACACTTGGAGAAGTATTTTGGCGGCAAAAGACTTGGTTACTCATAATTTAAGGTGGAGAGTAGGGTCTGGTGAGCAAATTTTGATTTATAAAGATGCTTGACTGATTGATCCCTTGAATCCAAGAATCATCTCTAATCCAGTACCGGCTCTAGTTCACTCCTCAGTCTCTGCCTTATTAAATGGTAACTCTTCCTGGAATATTCCTTTAATTCTAAAGAGTTTTTGCAAAAGTAATGCGAAAAGAATTCTTCAAATTCCTCTTGCTACTTTTCCTTGTCAAGATGTTTTGTATTGGCCTTTAAAAAATATGGGTCGGTATACAGTGAAGAGTGGATGTCGTGCATTACATGGCATGGTTCAGCCTCTGTTGAATTGTAATTTTAATTGGCAACGACTGTGAAATCTAGCCTTGCCTCTCAAGGTGCGTATCTTTATTTGGAGATGTGTTGTTGATGTTCTTCCTACTATAAACAATATGTTCCAAAGACATGCAGTAGATTCCTATTTGTGTCCTTTTTGTTTTCCTCCTTATACTGAAACAGTTCATCATGCATTATTTTCATGTCCATCTTCTAAAGCGATTTGGCATGAAAGTCCTATAGGATTGTGCTTTGATATCAATGCTTCTTTGGACTGTATTATTGGTAGTTGGTTTGAGTCTTTGTGTCTGGATAAGGTTCATCAAGCTTTGTTTTTGATGTGGTCTATCTGGTTCAGAAGAAACAAATTTGTTTGGGAGCAGAATCGAATGAGCAATGATGCAGTCCTGCGTATGGCTAGATGTTCTCTTTCTCAGTGGGAAGCAGTGCATCATAAGGATTTTAATTTAAACAACTCTCCTTCTATTCCTTTGTTGAAAGCTTGGACTCCTCCTCCTACTGGTTACATTAAATGGAATACTGATGCAGCCTTATTCCAATCAGAAAATCGTGTTGGCTATGGTTGGATTTGTAGGGATTCTTTGAAGAATTTTATTGTTGCTCAACATGGCTCTTTTTCTTGCCCTCTTAATTCACTCATTGCGGAGGCAATATCAGTCAAGGAAGCCTTAAAGTGATTAAAGGAAGAAAGGTTTGATCAAGTGCAAATTGAAACTGATAGTTTTATTCTCTATCAAGCACTGTCCTCTCCAGCTTTGAATAATTCTCATTTTGGTCTCTTAGTTCATAATTGTATTTCTTTAAGTTTTTCTTTTAAAAGTTGTTTGTTTTCTTTTGTAAGAAGGTCTGGGAACGACCTTGCCAGTTTGCTAGCTAGGACCTTTGTTGCTTTTCAGAGAGTTAGATTTTTATCTCCTCCCCCTTGTATTCAGCAGTTGCTTTAATGAAAAATATCCATTCTCTTTCAAAAAAAAAAAATCGTAGCTCCTATTTTAATTCCATTTTTCCTTTATTGCTTTAATAGGATGCTTCAATTCTTCATCTTCTTCATCGCCATTTAAAGCCACAACAATGCTTACGCATTCAAATATAAATGAATGTGCACTCGGATAATAAACACTGGAATGATGTATAAATACCACCAATTAAAATTTTTAAAAGTCCTAAAATCTTGTTACACGGATTCCATTGATGAGGATGTAATGCAGTTTCTTTCACATTATTTGTGATAAAATTTCACAGTAAATCTTTCACATTATTTGCTTACGATCTAATCCTCGATCCAAATTCAAAAACCCAAAATCCACAGTAAACAAGCAATTTAACTGAAGAAAAGAGAAAAACAAGCCTAACATTTCTGAAGAAATACAGATCAAAGTGATTTAGAAATTATCCACGAAGATCGGTCTCTACATAAATGGGAGATCAGTTTCAGATAAAAGAAAAAGAACAAGATCGAAGTCATATACAAAAAAAAAAAAATTGCAGTCAGATACAAAAAAAAAAAGAACAAAACAATGTAACTACATCACAGGAATTAAACCACAAGGATCTCTCGATGCTTGCTTTCTCCAAAAGCAACTCTCGATGCTTGCGTTCTCCAAAAGCAATGGACTCTGCAGCAACTGAAGAGAAAAGATTAGCTATGGAAACCACAGTGCGGCTTGCCTGAAAGATCTGTCTCAGTGCTGCGTACTTGGACATTTCAGAACTTCCTTCACCCGCGAGCTTTTCTTACTTGATAATACATCGAAAAATTCTTGGAATCAATGAAGACATTCTACAACATTAACAGTCATATGCATGTATTTCAATGAAAATGGGATTTTATGTCCATGAATTTGCTAGAGAAAAAAATTGAGCATTTTTGAAATAATATCAGCTCAAAATGCACTTGCGATATAAGAAAATATATGGGTGAAATTTCATAAAAAACAGTATGGCATTATTGAAATCTAAAATTAAAAGTGTGAGTAATTTATGTAATTTCCTCGAAATTATTGCAAATGAAAAATAATAATATATTGAAGTCCAGCTCAAAATTAGGCCCACGTCCAGCTATATTTTCCCATCATAAAACAAAAGAAAATTCAAGTCCACCACTAGCGAAGCTTTTCTGGGCTTATATAATATTTGGTAGACACAGTTTCCATATTTTATGTTTAGTATAGTTTAAGAAGTAAAACATTATCAGTCTCGTATCTTTATAATTAACGAAACATTTAAATAATTGCAAAGATGAATTTAAATATTAGAAAGAAGTAACTCGGGCCAACCAAAAGAACACATCTCTAAGAGTGGCCGAAGTTAACAGCAGGATGCTGTTAAGATTTTACAGTCTTTTATTACCCAGAAAGAAACATGAAATCTCCAATTTTTCTTCTACGAGAATTACCGGGACCACACAAATTCTCAAAATTATCATTTTCCAGTTACATAGGCTAGGCACTCCCATTCCCAGAATTTGCCAAGAAAATGGAAATTCTACTTTTGAACAACTATTTTTTACCTTGAGCCTTTTGGTAATTGTGCGTGCTCGTGCGATTGAGGAAGAAAGCAAATATCATGAGCAATTAAGATTCAAAAACTTCTATTATTTAATCATAAGGAACAGCACCGGGCATTCATTCTATCCAACTTCCGTCTCATCTCATGCAACAAAAACAAGCAAAATGCACCAATTCCATCCACGGCCAAACCATTGACTAAAACCTAGTATCTTTCTACTAATGAAAAATACATTCAAAATCTTAAGTCGTGCAGGTCCCTGGCACCATCCTCTACATAATATCTGCCTTAAGCCTCAGCAAATCTGCAAAACCAACAAGGAAATGCCCCGTCAGAGCCAACACTAAAAATGTTACAAGAACCAAGTTATTGCAGGTAACGCTGCCCAGTTAATCAAACTACTAGGGGATGAAAGCTCAAGTTTTACCCGAGCTCGGAGAGCTTCAAGTGGGCTTCAGCATAATCAACAAAGAATGCATCTTCACTCTGCATAATAGCAAAAGAACACCATCATCATTTGTCAACTATTTCAATATTATCAACAGCAGAATTATTCCTTGATTTACTGGCAAATGTACACACCGCAGCATATTTATCGACATATGGGCGGAAGCCAGGATCAGAAAGAAGAACTTTGTCAGTTGGCAATTGAAGAAGACCTTCCTTCTCCCCAGTCAGGAGCTCGCTAACAGAATTAAAGAACGTCCAGTGTCATTTAATGCTTAGAACATAATAAAATGCAGTTAAAGCCAGGACAGGAAGAGATGGAACTCACGTGAAGTAGGAGTTATCAAAGATGAGGGGGTTGGGAGTCCAGGGGCCCTCAAAACCGGAGCGTTCCTTGTGGCATCTTCCCTGCAATAATCATTCCCAACAAACAAGCAGAAAAATCAGTATAAAATACTAAAAAATGTCAGGTCTCCCTTATTATAATTTATCTATCACCAAAATTAGAACAAGTTTAATTTCAAAATTGAACACCAACCAAGGTGTGGCCACCGGAGAGAGCAACAATTTCCTTGTCGCCAAGACCCATGTGGCCAAAGATATCTCTCAAGTGATCAGAACCTGCAAGGATAAAATTAGCCGAGCTTAGGAACTCACCCAACATACACAAAGGCAATACCATATAAGTGGCTTCTCAATTTTAATGAGAATAAATCACAGTGAACAAACTAACCCTTGGTAGCATCAGGCAAACGACCTTCTGGGGGAGGCTCAGGCTTGTCCTGAGATTATACAACAACGTTGCTGTTAGTAGCAACAGAAAATAATGCCCAAAAATTCACAACATTGACATTTTAAGACTCGACTAATTAAAATCATAAAGAAACCAAAATTTTATCATAACATATAAAATTTAACAAGGCAACAGGGATGACGCTGTACTTGCACATTTAGCTAATTTGAAAAATTGAATGCCCATTCTGATTAATTAATTCAGGGGACATGATTACCATATCATTACCAAACTTTAACACGAAATTAGCCCATCACAGGCAAATACCATCTTTCATGATTATACTACTGGTCAGGTGTTTATTACTGATTAAATGCGACATCCGATAAAGAAATATACTTCTTTTTATCTTCCCAATCATCCATCCCTACTGGTACCACAGAGTCAAAAATAATGGCCAAATCTTGTTCAATAAACATAATGTTTCGCATATGAATCTAAAGTTTAGCTATCGTTTCGTTGCTCTGGTGATGATATCAATCAAGATATTCAAAACATTAAAAGAAAATTAAAAAGATGCTCAGTACTGACCTCCCTTCCGGGGTGGAATGGGACCTCAGGCCCACCAGTGACCTCAACAGCAACAACACCAGCAAGCTACCAAAGAAGAAAAGAAAAAAAAAAAAAAAACCAAACAATCAATCAATTAATCTATCTCAACCTCTTATTCATCAAACAAGGGTTAAAAACAAGATATACATAAATAAATAAATAAAATAGAAACCTGGTAAAAGTCAGCGTAGCTGATAATTGGGAACTGCTGCTTGATGGGCTCAAGAAGTCTAACAGCAATATCAAGCCCATTGTTAGCACCATGGGCCAGCTCGGCTGGGTGCTTCACGGTTCCGAATGGACCACCGGTCTTGGTCTTCACGTCGTAGGTACCGGCTGAGTGCCATCTGCACCACCACGACAATGTTTCCACAAACCGATCAGAACTCAGTCTCCCTAAGAACAATATAAAATACCAAATACATAAAGATATAGAGAATAGAGCATACGCGAGACGAAGCATGATCGGAGCACAGTTCTTCTCGGCGATTAAACCTCTGAGCTTTCTCCTGGCCTTATCGACGGCCTTCTGATACTCTTCACTTACTTTTGGATAGTTCTTCGTCATTTTATCCTTCTGTAGACAATCGCTCTCAGATCAGATCATAAATCCAAAATAACAACCGAACCTCACAGACCGATCGGATCAAAAACCACAAAATCTATCATTCGCATTTCAAAAAAAAAAAAAAACAGATCTATCAACAGACTCGTCAAATGCAAAACAGCATTCAACGGTTAAATCGGAACTAAAACAATTAGCTGAAACAGATTGAGAAAGAGTTAAATGAACCTTGCAATCGTAGACACGGAAAAAATCAAATCAAATCCCTGAGCGAGAGGCGGACACGAACTGAGCACAAGCCTTGAACTGAGAAAATGGAGGAGGCTAATATAATGGGGAAAGTGTTGAAGGGGGGGAAGGTTCTAGTAGGTTTTTCCTAGACCGTCGGATTTTGACTGATCTTGTGGCTGAGGATAGTTTGATAAATGAACGGCCAGGATTTGAGTATGAGAAAAAATACTTTGGGGTGTGGCGTGTGGTAGGTGACGGGATTGAACAATATGGAAAGAGAATGAAAAAAGGTAGATAGAATTAAAGGAAAAAGTTGCAAAATCAAACAAATCATGTTGATATTACCAAAAAGTTCGGGGGCCCACCTTTGAGGAGATCATTTTGTTTTGTGACTAAAATACCCTTACTGGATTTTATTTAATTAAAATTTGGTATTCTCTCGTTGGATTTAATTTAAGCATTTATTGTTTTTCTTTTAACTTAAATTTTTTTTTGAAATCTCATAATAAGGAAACTCACACCGATTGTTATCATTTATGGATTAAGGAGGATTAGATATTTTTTCATCAATAAAAAAAATTAAAATACATTTTATTGGTGAAAATAATAGGATTTTCACTCTATTCAATTATCAAAAAAATATCATTTATAATTATATCATATGATTCCAAAAAAAAACTTAAAAATTTTAATTTTATCATTTATAAATTATTTTTTCTACAACTTCCATTACATTTAATATTATAGAAAAATCAATAATAAATTGCACAAAAGGGAATTATTAATTTTTTTCTCGCCCCAAAGATGTAATTATAAAAAAAATACAAGTATCATTGAAGAAAGTTATACACAATGTCATTCCATAATTTGGATTAAAAAGAATAATTGTTTGCCAAGTTAATGGCATAATAAATTTTGATTAAAAAATTAATATATATATATAATAATTGCATTATATATATATACACACACATAAATTTTTTATTATTATTATTATTATTATTATTATTATTATTATTATTATACTAAAAGAGTTTAAGGTTAAGGTTAGACATGAATATTTTTTTAATTTCAAATCAAAATTGGCAGATCTGCAAATATATATATATATATATATATATATATATATATATATATATATATATATCTTGTAATAATGCTTTGGATAAAATGTGAAAATGTGATGATGATCTTTTTCAGAAAAATACTATTATCCTTTAAAAAGTGTAGAACTTATGGTTTTATCTTTAAATTGAAAAGGATAAAAAGTAATAAATACTTACTTTATCAAATAGTGGTTGTTGTCGGATAAAAAATAAGGTTGTAGTTATAAATGGGTAAGGTAAAGTTATATATATATATATATATGGTAAGAATATCTATGACTCTTTTTTCTTTTTTTGAGCAAACATATCTATGAATTAAATGTATATAATTTAAGAAATCAAAAGAAAAATATCTTCATATATATATATATATACATACAGAGGTGTTTGTCATCACCTATTAATTATATAGTTGCTAAGTTAAATTTGTCTAAAAATATAATAACTTTCATAATTCTATCCCTCATGTACAAGCAATAAGATTATAAATTTTTTCCTCTATCAAGTCAATTAATACTTTAGATTATTATTATTATTATTATTATTATTATTATTATTATTATTATTATAAAATAAAATTTATTATTTGGATTATTTTTTATTTTGAAGGCCACATTTTTTTATGATGATAAGTCTGTACTCAAAAAAAAACAATTTCTTTAAATGTTAATTAATATGTGAAAGTCATGACTATCTGTGGTTGACATAAAGAAATATATGCAAAACTTTTTTTTAGTGGAATCATTGAAATCATTACTCTTTTATATGAAAAATATATATTTCTTTTAAGAGACAAATGGCTTGTATATTTTAAAAAAACATATGGATGTTCGTACATTTTAAGATAAAAAAAACAGGTTAATTAGATATGTAATGGCCTCAATATCAGGTCAGCCATGAATAGTACTTTTTGATAATGAATAGTATTTTTCGAATTCAAAAGGATATCCGAAAGTCAAAAATATTTTATTTGATTGTTGGAAAGTAATGGTCATGGTGAGCCCGGAGTTGAAATTTGAAGTGAAATTGAGATCAAATAGACCTCCAAAAGTCAAAAATACGAAAAAAATAGCCAATCAATTTTCCTGATAGAAAAAGGGATTTGATTTTGCATAAATAATTAAAAATAGTAAACGAACTCCGAATATTTCCAGATTTTGCATGCTTACATGAATTTTTATATAGAATATTTTGGTGATGAGAATTGAATTTTTCGATGATACCGGCAGTTGTCGAATTGGATCGATAAGTTTGAATCGGACCGATAAGTTTGAATCGGACTAATAACAAACTCCGATTGAGCCAAAAATTTACCTACTACCTATTTTTGATATGATAAAAATGTTAAAATTATTTTTAAAGTGATTTAAAGTGAGAAAGAGAGAGAAATTAGATTGGACCTTAAATGGCCTAAAATGAGCCATTTAATTAAGTTGGGTTAAGCCCACTTATTAGGCCCAATTTTTGGCCCAAAGAGAAACCTATTTAAGCTGGAAAATATGAGAAAAATCCAGATTTTTTCCAGCCCTTCACCTTCCTCCCTTGTGGCCGACTCATCTCCATTTTCTTCTCTCTTTGTTCTTTCAATTTTCTACTTCAAATTCTCATGTAATCCTAACATGAGAAGTGAAATTCCATCTCTATAGTTCAAATATATGGCCTTTAATTTTTGATTGAAGCAAGGAAAGCAAGAAAAATGAAGGATGAAAAGTGAAGACGAAAGAGTTGTCATGGCTAAAAGCAAGAAAAATAAAGCTTAGGCACTCATAAGCATGAAAAAATTATAAGTGACTACAAAATCTTTTGATTTTTATTTTATTTTGAATTAATTTTATTTATGTAATTAGGTTAAAAATGGGTAAAGTTATTAATTGATGAAAATGGTTTAGAGTAAATGAGATTGGACATTAGAAAAGATGAATGGAAATCTAAAATGGAAGAAATAATTTTTTTTAGGTGAAAATTAATGGTGACCGAATTGTATAGTAAAAGAAAGTAATGGGATTTTTGCATGAAAATAATATATGTTAGCCTAAATTAAGTGTAGAGATGATAAATGGTGCCCATAAAATTTTATTGAATTATTGAAATTTATTTCGAAATTTTAAAACCTATGTATTGATTATGTTTATAGTGAAAATTGTAAAATAATGAGAAATAATTAATTATTTTAGTGAAAAATTATGCTAAATAATAAATAATGCATAAATAAATTTTATTGGGATTTATTGAAATTATTGAAATTTTATTGAAATTCTAATGTTAATATGTGTATTGAAATTAATTGAATTATTAGTGAATAATTGTGCAAAAATGTTGAAAAAGGTGAATTTATATGAAATTAAATCATAGTCAATGAAAATGAAATAAAAAGTCAACCGATAAATTTTTTTGAAACAATTATTGAGTCATGAAAATAATAAGAATAATAAATTATTGATAAATAATTCATAAAATGAGTGAAAATGATAGAAATTGTAAAATAATGTGTACGCGAATTTTTATGAAATTTATATGCTTTATTAGAATATTTTTGAAATAAATTATTGATTATGTTTAACTAAAATATTGAATTATTAAGAAATAATTCAATAAATAAGTATGTAATTATAACGAACGCGAAGTAAATTACTTCAGTATAAAAATAAATGAAAATGTCAAATTATACATTTTCGAGGCATAAAATAATAAATTATACCAATAGAATTCATAATTGCGTAAAAAATTATAAAATAAATGCGTAAATAATTTATCAAAATAAATTAGTCAAAAAAAATATTAAAAAAATGAATTATTGTAAAATAATTCACCGACGAAATAAAGTTGGCATAGTGAATGATTGAAAAGTTTGGACAGAAAAAGAAAAGGAAAAAAATCTTAAAAAATTGATCATTGAATTATTAGAGAATAATTCGCAAAAAATTATACAAAAGAATAAAAGAGAATTATGAATTATAATGCTATAATTCATAATTTGTATAAAAAGACTAAAAAGCCCCAAGTACCTAAGTGAATTATCGAAGAATAATTCACAAAAGTGACTTGAAAAGATAAAGTAAAATAAAGGACAAAAAGTTATTAAATAGTCAAAAGCACTAAAAGAGTGTGTTTGATCATAAATATAGTGTATCAAGAAATAAACAAAATTAAAGATTTTTAAATGTTAAAAATTATTGCAAATATAATTGATTATTTTGCCCTTAGCGATAAGTAGGTAATAATATTCTTATTTAGGATATAATTGGTTAGTTATAGGGACACCTCTGTACCGCGGTGCAAGTCATGGCGACTTGCTTTGCTATGGGTAGGATATTTGATCTCCATGGCTTTAGTTTTTTAGTGAAAGTGAAAATGAAATATTTTTCGAGAAATAGTTTCTTGTGGATCACTTCTCTCTCTGTGAGACCTTTGGGTCTAGTTTCGAGTATCCTTTTTAAGAATTATGTTACATTGCACTAGGGGCGCATTGTAATTAATAAATCGGTATTATTTAAATAATTTGAATATAAAAAGTTATAAACAAAAAATATTTCGTTGTAAAGAAAATGCAAAGTTAAAATAAATCTGTAAAGTTTTTCGAAAAGTATGATTAATAAGAAAAAGAAAAAGAAAGATTTTATAAGAATAAAATAATAAATGAATATTAAGTCAAGCTTTTATAATGAAAAATGATTTAAAATGTATTTTGTTTTACATGAAAAAGATAAATTAAATTAGTTGGTATTTCATGTATCAATTATTATTGTAAAAAGTGACAAGTTAGATAATAATATCAATTTTCTATTTTAAGACAAAAAAAGTGATGGCAATGACATTTAGTAAAATTTGATGCTTAAATAATGTATTTATGAGATAAAAGTCAAATAAAAAATAAAATGATAAAAAGGTATATAATGGTTTAATGAGAAAAAAGTAAAAGATATAAGTTCTAAACAAATATTTGAATATATGTAACCGTATAAATAAGGAAATAGAGATTTGACTGTAAAGTGTCCCAAAATAGCGGTATCACTTTGCAATTAAAGCTTAAAAGCCTTTTAATAGTAATATATTTATTAGTTAAAAGTTAAAGAAAAATAAAAGAATATATATTAAGAAGTGTAATTAGAATACATATTGGATAATTGAATAATACATTGAGAAATAAAATAGTCTAGATTAATACCATTAAAGACATGAGTACCAATATACATTGCTAAATGAAACGATAATTATATCGCTGTTGCTAGAAAGATATGACGAACATAAAGGTAAAAATAAAAGTTATTGTAAAGAATAACGTAAAGGTAAAAGTAAATCTAACATCGATTCACCTAAAAGAATAGTGTAAAGTAAAGTTAAAAGATTGAAAACCAAAGAACAATGATTACCAAAATATGAATTAATAATAAAACTAATGTTGATCGAAGTAAAAGACAATATTTAATGAAATAAGTATAAGAGTAGTATAATCTATGTAATTATGCTTTACTTTAAAAAATTCTTAGATTAGTAATCACCACTAGGCATATCTAATGCTCAGCACGTAGTGTTTACTGCGTGCAGGTTATGAAGTGTTGCGGGAGTATAGTATACGGTGGAGCTAGATCGGAAGAGAAGAATTAGTACTGAACCAAGTTGTATTTTGGCATATATATACTTAGACTATTAAAGTAAAAAATTGAACTGTATTTTGATTGTATTTATTATTATTGTTGGATGAGTGTTTGGTGTAAGTTTTTCATATGAAATTATTTTGTATATGTTTTAATTGTTTACAAGATTATCGAACTGATCGGCACAAAAAAAAATTTACCATTTTCGGCTAAGTTTCGCTTCGAAAACAACTGTTCCGTGAATGGTGTGACATGGAGTCAGTCAAAGGCTTCCACATACAGTTGAATTCAGTCAGAGAATCCCACATAGGTTGGAAAGGAAAACGAAATAGTCCTTATAAGGCTATGAAGGAGTGTGCAAAATCGAACCAAAAACGAAAATTGAATCGAACCGAATCAATTTTGGTCTGTTTGGTTCGATTATTTTGATTTTCGGTTCGTTCGATTCTGAAAAAAAATAAAAAATCGACTTAATCGGTTCGATTCTTAAAATTGAAAAATCAAAAGAATCGAACCGATCGAAGTTTTTATACATATATTTTTTTGAGTATTTGATTTTTAGAATACAAAAATAGCTGAATGGTGTGAAACACGGTAAAAAGTTCAAGTTCAAACCCCCAAGTAGGCACATATTTTACAGCTTTCTCTTTTTTTTATTTACTTTAATTGTTTTTTGTTTTCTCTATTTTTTTACTTTAATTTTTTTTGTTTTCTCAAAATTTTTATTTTATTCTTATAAATGAATAATTTTCCTATTATATCTTTTATTAGCATTTGAGAAAAATAACATGCACCTTTCTCTTTTTTTTTACTTTAATTGTTTTTTATTTTCTCAAAATTTTTTTACTTACTTTTGTTTTTTTACTTTAATTTTTTTTTGTTTTCTCAAATTTTTTATTTTATTCTTATAAATGAATAATTTTCCTATTATATCTTTTATTAGCATTTGAGAAAAATAACATGCACCACTAGCATTAAATCATTGTTATGATTTTGAGGTTAAATCATTGTTATATACTAGTATAAATTAAGCTTAATTGCATATCTAATGATGTTTAATTTTGATTTTAATTAAAGTTTTTTGTATTTTTTATTGATCTTCAAAAAATTAAAAATTAATTTGTATCATAATTATAAGAATTAAGTGCTTTTCACAATCAGGCTCAATAAATCCATTTCACTCTTAATTTGTTAAAAAAAATCCTAATGTACTTTAATTTGTTGGGAGTTTAATTTAGACCTAATATTTTTTATATTTGAAATTTCAATTTATTTTTTTCAAGTAAATTAAAATATAAATTTAAATCCTTAATTTATTAAATTGAGTAGTAGTGTATTGGTGTTCTCAATTTTTTTACTTTAATTTTTTTTACAAGTGAGTTAAATTTTAGAAGTTAATTAAAATATAAATTTAAATTCTTAATTTATTAAATTGAGTAGTAGAATCAATTTTTTTACTTTAATTTTTTTTACAAGTGAATTAAAATTAAAATTTAGAATTGAATTAAAATATAAATTTAAATTCTTAATTTATTAAATTAAGTAGTAGAGTATTAGTTTTAGAAGTGAATTAAAATATTAATCTGGAAATTAGTACCATGATGGATGCCCAAAATTCAGCTCTTCTACTTTAAAGATCTAACCTTAAAGTATACGCTTCTTTAGTTCATTTAGTTTTTGTGTCATGTCTTTAATTTTCTCTTAAAATAATTGAATGAATAATTCGAACGAGTTGGTGCAATGGCCTGTTAGCTCAGTTGGTTGGAATGTAGTTCTTATTACAATTTCCAACAATTTTACAGTTTAATCTCTACTATTACAATTATTTTATTTCATTTTGAGGGTGGGGGATTTTTTTTTCTGAAAATGCAGAGAATTGCATAACATATTACCAAAAAGTAATTTTGGTAAAATAATTCAAATCTAAAGAAAATATTCAGAACTAAAGAAAATTTATGATCATATTACTGAAAATATTAATGTCAAAAATTTAACTAACAACATTAATTCAACTAAAAAAAATGTCGTGCAGCATTGTGAATCATATATATTAAAATTAAACGGTTTGATTTTGATATTGTTCTTTGATTTGAGTTCATTTGTTTCTTTTCCAGTATATAGGAAATTGTTTAGAAAAAAAAATTGACATATTATATAAATACAAAATTTTCATATATAGAGTTAGTGAAGAAAAAATTCAATTACGACTCACAGTCTAATAGAAAAAATAAAAATGAAAGAATGGACTAAATAAGAGAGTGAACAAGTATACTGCATGTATTATTTTCTTTCACGTAAATTGTCACTATTTTACTCTTAATTATTAATTTTTTTAAATTGTCTCGTATAATTAAAACTAACTAATTAATTAGGATATTAATTTTATTATTGAAACAATACATATTATGATTAATAATTTAATGTGAAAAATGAAAATTACAATTATTAGTATGAAATTAAATAAGATATAACAAAATTTACAAGTCAACTGTAATATAAAAACAAAATGAAATATTTTCTGGAACAAATTAAAAAAGAAAAATAGAATAAAAATATAAAATAAAGTAGCGTAATAATCTTTAATCATTAAACTATTACTTATTAACAACTAATCAAAACTAATTTGCTGCCAACATTCGAGCTAAACAAACAATGATATATAAAGTAATTTGAACAATTAAATTAGCATATTATTTGAATTTATGAATATTTGATTTTCAATAAAGTTGAATAATATTGAAGACAAAAAAAGACTATATTTACAATAGTTATTTAAATCTTTTTATTATAATATTTCTCACGAATTAATTCTCAACTAATTAATTCTTAATAAATCCAATAAAATATTTTGATTAGTATTTATTATAGACATAATATAATAAATTTATGTATATTATTTTAATTTTAGTTATTTTAAATGAATTTATTTTTTAAATATAAATTAATTTAATTTATGGACCTATTAGGTTAAAAGTCCAATAAAAAATAAGCCAATATTGACCCAGAACTGATTGAATCGAACCGAGCTGACATAAATTATTTCGGTTTGTTCGGTTCTCGATTCTACAAAGTTCGATTTTGGTTCGGTTCTTATATTTTTTGAAGTTCTATTTTTGGTTCAATCGGTTGGTCCAAAGCTGAACCGACCGATTGCACACCCCTAAGGCTATAGATACCTCTTCCTTGTCGAGGCCTTTTGAGGAGACCCAAAAACAAAACAATGAGGGCTAAGGCCCAAAGTGGACAATATCGGTAAGCGGCCATCCGAGAACATTACAGTTGGTATTAAAGCCGGTGTGTTGACCATGGGGCTGGGTCTGATGTGTTAGCGAGGGCGCTGAGCCTCCTTTGGGGGGGTGGAGTCAGTCAAAAACTCCCACATACAGGTGAATTCAGTCAAAAAATTCCACATGGGTTAGAGAAGATAACGAAATAGTTTTTATAAGGCTATGAATACCTCTTCCTTGTTGAGGCCTTTTGGGGAGATCCAAAAACAAAATCACGAGGGCTAAGATCCAAAGCGGACAATATCGCCAAGCGGCTATCCGGGGACATTACAAGATCGACTCATGATCCAATTATTTGGATCAATTTGCGGATCAATTTATGACTCGCTTAATTTATATGTGATTCAATCCATTTAATGATAATTCGTTTATAATTCGATGCGTTTGTGATTTCATACATTTTAACCCAATCTGATATGTTTGCAAAATTTAATTTTTATGTTTAAATTAAAATTTATTATATATATATATATATTTTTTTTATTATGACTAATCCATGTTAGATTTTATAGTATTGAGAGGCTTTAATTTGGTATAAAAATTATAATTTTAATTTAAATAAACATCTATTCAAAAATATCTTAACTAAATATTAAAAATTATCCAAATTTTAAAAAGTTCATAAAATTAAAATTGGAAAAAAATTGATTTGCAATATAAAAAAAACTGAATCATGTGCTATTCGAAATAATATAGGATTGTGTTTTTAGTAGGTCTATACGGAAGAAAGTCCCTTACATCTACCATTATTTTAAAAATAATTATAAGATAAAATAATAAATAATCATAAAAAAGTTAATTTAATCTAAAATTAAAATGATATAGGATTATTATTATCTAAAAAATTCATCACCTCCTGTACATTTATGTATAAATTATAATATAGATATAGATAAATAAAAAAATAAATGAAAAAAAAAAGAGATTAGACAAAAAGGATTATTGATTTATCGCATAAATATGAGCTCATCCAAGGATAGTTTCGTAATTTGAGAAGCAAGAAATCATCGATACTTTGTTGAAGCTGGAAATGTCCATGTCAATACGTGTGAACACAAATAGCAACAGAAGATTCCATGCAGAGCTTGATAAATTCACCGCTAGTCACACAGGCTTTTCCTGCACCCTACATTCTGATTGGTCCACGAGGCACGTGGCATGCACAGCACCACTTGAAGCCACTTCCATATTTCTGACTATTTTATTTCAAGCTGCAATTTGATTGGTCTAAAGGAAAGAGTCTGTCTAATAGAAATCAGCCACGTGGGAAAAGCACGATGTTGACCTGACTTCCTTTGGATTTGATACTTTGGAATTGGGATAAACCTAACATAAAGTGACGCACTCAACGCCTGTTTCCCGCCGGATTCACGTGCAAAACTTCGAATTGAATGGTTGAAAACTGAAAAGAAAAATTAGTAAAAAAAATCAATTTGGAGCAAGGAGTGGAGATTTAAATAAATAAACGTAAAATATAAATAAATTAATTAGATTATTATTATTATTATTATTATTATTAGTATTATATATTGCAAAACTATCACATAATTAAAACAATTAATTGATGTTTATTTAATACCCATGCTGAAAATTTTTATTATTCAGTGATAATCCAATTATGTAACTCGAATTCTTAAGTTTGAATTCAGTTCAAATTTTTTGAAAATATAAAAACATTAGTAATTGATTATTAGGGACTGTTAACTAGTTTAATATATAACATCCTTAGACACTATAAGCGTGACATTTAAGCTTCACTATGCACTAGGTAGACTACCCCAATACACTCTTACGAAATTAACCATTTAACTAGTTAGCATTATTTTTATTCATATGTTTTTCGGAAAATTATACTCAAAATTTAAATTTACATATTTTACAATGGTATGTTTAGAAAAAGGATTGTTGTTATAGTTTTTTTTTCAATAATAGAAAAAGGGATTGTTAAAAAAAATATGTGTGTAGATCATTATTAAAACTCATGTAATCTCACTTTTTCTAAGATTTAAGCCATCTTAAAAATTTATTTAAAATAAACTCATAACCTAATAAATATTTCGGTTTGAATTTTGGGTGAAATTTCATGTAAAATAATACAAAAAAAATATCATGTTATGTATATATATACACACACATTGAATAGTAATTTCATGCGTACGTGTATTTGGTATGTGTATCTGCACTGTTAGATTAAGCACGTTTTAGTGATCGAACGGTTAAAATACGCACACACTTAATTACTTCTTATATACATTTAGATATTCAAAAAACTATGAATTTTTTTTACAATTTTTTATATTTTTGTGAGTTTTACGATTATTATGGTCATGTTTGATTTTCTGAATTGCATATGAAATAATATAATATAGTAAAAATTAATACAAATACGATATTTAAAAAATTTTCTAAAAAATTAATGTGGAGATAATATAATACACCACATCAATGTTTTGTTTTTTGTATTGCACATGAAATAGTATTGTATAATACAAGTACAATGTTTAGAAAGGTTTTTAAAAAAATTATTGTGGAGATAATATAATACATCATACCTTATTATCTTACATATACCGTATAAAATAATACACCACAAACCATTTGATTTGTATAATATAATAAATATCGTATTAATACTAAATACTGCACCACCACCACCATCAGCCCGTTATGCGCTATTGCCACCATCACAATCACCGCCCCTACAACCACACTGCCACCATTATTGCCGCCATCATTATCGCCGCCCCCACCACGACACCACTGTCGGCACAGAAGCCACCATATCACCACTTCCATCACCATTGCCGTCGCCGCTCCCACCGCCACACCATTGTCGGCACAGAAGCCGCCACCATCGCTAGAGAGTTAATAAGTTTGCTTAAATGACAGGTATTAAATTCGTGAGTTTTGGATACGTACCTATTTTTAAGTTATTTTTTACTTTGTGGAGACAATTATTTTGCGCGCTTCATAGTGTTGGGAGTTTCAACAGCTTTTCGCATGTTGCAGCCCTTTTTATTGCTGTCTCTTTAAGAACTCAAAAATAGATCTTTTAATAGTAAAAGAAGTAATATTAAGACGGACTGGCAGTCCAGCGCTTATTACAGGGGAATAAAAGAACATTTAAATTCAGTACAAATGCCCTTTTTAAGAACTCAAATTATAATAATTGCACCTGATTTTGCCGTTATTTGCTGATCTCTTTAATTTGTCTGTATTAATCTGGTTTTTGTGCTGATAGTTTTTGTTTGAACCAATCACCTCTTTTCCATCGTTAGACCACTTACAGGAGCTTTCACGTTTGTTGGTTCGAGCATTCGACAGCGTTATATAATTCACGACTTTTATCGCGGTCTCCATTGTTTCTCCTCTTGTTTGGACATTTTGGGTCGGTTAGTTTTTTCATATTTTCTCTTGGTGCCCATTGGCATTTGGGAGGAACTGGCGTTGAGGGGAGTGGAGATCCCAACCAACCAATTATTGTGGCGGTCAGGTTTGTTTCGTTCGTCCTCATTTTTCCTCTTCATAATCCTCGAGAAGATCAACTAATTAAGCTTCCCTTGTAACGCCCCAAAAATAAATTTGGATTGATTATATTTTCGGGTTTTAATTTAATAATGGGTAATTAAAACATATTATAAAAGTTAATATATATATATTAATAATAATGTTAAAAGGGTAAGATTTAAAAATTGTGTGGTTGATATTTAAAAGAAGAAAGAGAGAATTTGTGGGTTATATTAAAGAAGGTTGTGTGGTTTAAAAGAAAAAGAAAGGAGTTAAAAATAAAATAATAAAAAAAAGAAAGGAAGAGAAATCGGGAGGGAGAGGGAGGAGGAAGGGGAAAGGCAGTGATGGCTTGGGTCCCGTCGGCTGGCCGCTGTTCACGACACCTGCGAGGAGGCTCCGATCGCCGCCGTCGTTCTCCATTCATCTCTTTCCCCCACAAGTGCCATTCTCCTTGGCTTTTTCTTCCGATTTTCCCCCACCACTGTGGCTTCTTTCTCTTTTTCCGGTGATTCTCGGCGGCGATTGAGGGAGCTGATTGCACCAGTGGGATCACGAGGCTGAGGCGGATCTTTTGGTGCCCTCCGATCATCCCCACTCGCCGGCGAAGTGCAGATTGGAGCACGTGGCAGCCGGCGGTTCTAGGTGGTTTTTCGGCCAAATCATGATGTTTTGAGGCGCGTGAAGACCACCGGGAAGTTACCGGCAGCTCTGGCTTCAGGTGGGAGGCTCCGACGGGTCTCCGGTGAGGCACCGACGAGACTCCGGCGGGTCTCCGGTGAGGCTCCGAATAAGCAGATTGGAGAGAGCATTCTGGGCTTCGACACTATGGTATGGGAACTATGCTAAAAGTCTAATTTCATGTATAATATTAAAGTACGATTTGTTTAAGTTTTCTGAGATTATGATAGTAATAGGGTATCTGTTCTTGCATGCAAGCCCTTAAGGTAGTGTTGAGAGATAGTAGAGTATACAGTAAAATTAAGAATTGGAATTATATTGAATGATAGATTCAGGAGATTAAAAGGCTGTTTCATGTGAGTGTTTGTACAGACTTGTAAGAAATTTATGATCCTATTCTATGTGCTGATTCAATTACTAGTATGTAGCTAAATACCTGCCAATGCCTGATTGCAGGTGCCAATTGAAAATGTCTATCAATTTTCCTAGTATAATACACTTAGTTACTTTTGATCATAGTAAAATTTCTGTGAAATTCACTTTTGGTAAATATTGGTTGTTTCTTGTTAGCTTTGTTGCAAAGCAGCCTGGAATTATTAATTTGTATTACTTCCTCAAAATAAAACTCTTAGGCTGCCAGAACTGTCCTTGATTATATCAGATTTGTTTTGTATAACTGGTAATAAAATGATTTATTCATGAATTGGAAAGAGAATTGAACAGTGTATTATCAGCTTTGTTAATTGTCCCTGTAGGGATTATCTGTGAAAATTCTGCATGTCATGGAATGTTAAACATAAGAAGGAGATAATTTTTGTTTTAAGAGTATAGTGAAAGCCAATTATTTGACCTTGCATGTCTACTCTTTTGGTTGTAGATTTGGTTTACCAGAAAATGAATGATGTCTTGTCTTTTAACTGTTCTCCTTCACGTTATTAATTATGGTTTAAATACAACTTTTAGTTTATAAAAAGGGGCTTAGTTAGTAATGGAATCGTTTTTGTCTTAAAAACTAATTGTTTAACTTATAACGATATAATTCTTGAGTATTCTAGCAATATGATATAATTGGAAATATTAGTGATTATAAGCCTATTGTTTAGTTAGTAAGGAGATTTCAAGGTGAAAGTTTGAAAAAAACAGGGTCATCGGGTGTTGGTTGTCAGTTTCTGTCCTTATTTAAAAGTAAAATAATAAATAGTTTAGCCAAAGTATCAATTTTATTAAGATTTTTCTTCAATAAGTTCAACTTGATATATGATGACATAATGATATATGGAATTACTCTAGAATTTTAGGGTTTGATAAAATTGATACTATAAGTAATATGTCTGCTTTAATAATAAGAATTTATATCAAATAGTCGTAGTAGCTACCATTTCATAATTTCTAATTTAGTAAAAGAAAGGTGACTAGAATATGATGGTTAAAGTCTAAATAAACTAGTTACATGCACAACAAAAAAACTGCCAATTAGCGACGGCTCAATTTCCGTCGCTAATTTTGCGACGGATTAGCGACTGTTTTACCATTGCGTCGCGAGAATGATATTTACTATTTTTGCGACGAAATAGCGACGGAATTAATAAACAGTCGCTAATTATTGGCGGGAAGAGTATGCGTCCTATTTTGCGACGGAATTAGCGACAAATTTTCCGTCGCTAAATTTTATAATTTTTTATTCAGGAAATTAGTTCCAGAAATTTTAGCGACTAAAATTTTAGCGGGAAAATTTTGCGCCTTTTTTGCGACGGTTTAGCGACGGAAATATTTCTGTCGCTAATTAGTATTTTGTTGCTGTAATACGATTAGCGACGATAAATTAAAAAATAAGTTTTTAAATTTCACTCCCATGGTTTATGTATAATTTCAAGTAATTTTAATATACACCATATAAAATGAATATTGTTTTTTGTAACAGAAAATTATAAATTATTTTATAAGTTGGTAATAATTTTTTACCAATTATTCCAAAATCTAATGTTATTTATTTAGAAAATTTACATTTTTAATCATAATAATAAACTAATTGTTATGATTATTATATATTTGCGTGTTCAAGATTAATAAAAATAAAGATTTATAAAATTTATTATTTCATTCAAAATAATAATAAAAAAAATTTGTAATTTATTTTTATTTTAAAAAATTGAAATCAAATATTAAATTATTAGGAATTAAATTGATTTGTTTATCAATTATCTCCAAATATAAACTTATTTATTTAAAAAAAATACATTTTAATAATAATAATAAAGTAATTGTTATAAGTATTATATAGTCATATTATGAAAAATAATAAATATTTATATTTATATAATAATAATATAAAGTTTATTATTTCATTTAAAATGATTATGAAAAATTTATAATTTATTTTTATTTTGTTAAAATTTTGAGCAAATTTTAAATTATTAAAAAATTTAAAATATATATTTATAAAATTATCCTTGAATACAAGGATAAAATGATGAAATTTGGTAGGGGCATTTTAGTAATTTCAAAAATTTACCCTACATATAAAAATAATATTTTATCTTTCGCGATATCTCTCCACCGTTTCAATTTAATGCGTATATGATTTTAAGCTTAATTTATTATTTAGTTGAATAATACAATAGAGTTCAATCCAAGACTTAAACTCATACAAGTCAAAATGACTAAATTTTCTAATTTAATTTCTTCAATTTTATTTCTATTATTTTTCTAAATGTTCAAAACTCCATCTAAACTCATCCTTACCATTTAACTTCACTATCGTGGTTACTTAATTGAGTGGTATGGAAGACTGAGAAAACTTACTGATTTGAAATTGGAGAAATGGCTTTGAAATTCTAAACATGGCCAGATTAATAAATAAGTTAAGATATTATCTGATAAATCCAAATATATAGTCCATTTGAATCTGCATGTTTACAGTTTGGTTGGATCGTCAAATACAAATTGAACAGCTTTTATACGAAATAGTGTAAGTAAAGATTCAATGGCTAAGTATTTGCCGTTAGATCGGCCTGATTTTTGGTGAGTACATTCAAAATTTCTTATTGTTAATTTTTAACGGTAAAGATTAGTTTTTAGGGTCTGTAAGTTCAATTTTTGTTGCAAAAAGAGGCTATTTTCTGGATTTTTTACATAATGACCAATTTTGTATGTGAAGACAATCGAAAAATCATTTGCCGTTAGATCGGTTTAATTTTTGGTGAGTACGTTTGAAACTCCTTGTTGTTAATTTTGGACGGTAAAGATTAGTTTCTAAGATCTGTAAGTTCAGTTTTTATTGTAAAAAAGAGGATATTTTTTGGATTTTTTACATAATGACCAATTTTGTATGTGAAGAGGATCAAAAAATTATTTGCCGTTAGATCGGCCTGATTTTTGGTGAGTATGTTGGAAACTCCTTGTTGTTAATTTTGGTCGGTGATGATTAGTTTTTAAGATCTGTAAGTTCAATTTTTGTTGTAAAAAATAGGTTGTTTTCTGAATTTTTTACATAATGACCAATTTTGTATGTGAAGACAATCATTTGCCGTTAGATCGGCCAAATTTTTGGTGAGTACGTTGGAAACTCCTTGTTGTTAATTTTGGACGGTGAAGATTAGTTTTTAAGATTTGTAAGTTTAATTTTTGTTACAAAAAAGATGTTTTCTGGATTTTTCACATAATGACCAATTTTGTATGTGAAGACAATCATTTGTCGTTAGATCGGCCTAATTTTTGGTGAGTACGTTCAAAACTCCTTTTTGTTAATTTTGAACGGTAAAGATTAGTTTTTAAGGTCTGTAAGTTCAATTTTTATTGAAAAAAAGAGGCTGTTTTCAGTTACCTGCCATTCTATTTGAGCCATTAAACAAAAAATTTGATAATATATCATATATATTAACCCACCAGCGGGTTAATGAGTTATTTCCTGCACAAAAGCCATTTAAAACCATAAATCACCCAATAACAAAAATTCACATATAAAAATCATTTTTTGTGAGAGTTTTTATATATTATTAATATTAAAGTATTATATGAACCCTTTATTATTATATATTATAATTATTTAGTAAAGATAATAATGTTTGTCAATTTCCCCCAAATATTAAATTATTTGTTTAGAAAATTTAAATTTTTAATAATAATAATAAACTAAATGTTACAATTATTATATAATTATATTATGAAAATTAGTAAAAATAAATATTTATAAAATAATAATATAAAATTTATAATAAATTTTGTAATTTATTTTGTTAAAAACAAATATTAAATTATTAGGAATTCTAATTATAGATATTTACCAAACCATCCTTAACTATAAATATAAAATGTGAAAATTAATAGGGACATTTTAGTATATTTGAAAATTAACCCTAGGTATAAAAGCTACTTTTTCCCTCCTCCCTCCCACCTCCATCTTTCCTTCTTTCCTCCATTTTTCTCTGAAGATCCAGAAGAAACCCTAGGAACCGCTATTTCATGAAAGGAGAGGTGAGAGAAAGACTCAGCAGAGTTCCATAGCCATTTTACATATTTCTCTCACTTCATTCTCTCTCTCGGATCCAAATCCCTGTTCAGGTGACTTTCTTTTCTCATTTATTCATGTGTTAAATGATCTCTTACCTTTGCCTTTAAAGAGTAAATGAAGATGTTTCTTCTAGAGCTCTCTAAATGCAAACAGCTTTAGATGTTTCTGATGAATTTTATTGTTAAATTTGATGAAAGGAATACTAAGTTTTATTATTAATGGTTATGTGGGTTTATACGGGGGGACCTTTTATAGAGGGAAATAAATAATAAAAAAATTTAACAGCAAAATAATAGAAGAGAAGGGGTGGTGGGGCCTACGACGGTAGAGATAAAGAGAGAAATGCTGAATTTGGTGGATCGTCGATGAGGATTGCGGCGAAAACGAAACCGCTAACGGCCGTTTTTGAATTGCAGGTGTTGGTATCTTAAAGCAATCTACGCTATTTATTTTTTTGGGCATATTAGTGTTGTGTTGTGTGCGCTCTTGTAGGCGTGAAAACTGAAATAAAAAGAATTTCTATTGGACAGTTTGTAAGATTAAAATTTCGGTGATGACAGTTTGTAAGATTTTATTTTTTTTGGTTGATTTTTCTGATGAAAGGAATACTAAGTTTTAGATAGTTTGGAGTTTGATGTTGGTTTCCATTTTCAGTATGTTTGGGATAACTCTAACCAGACTATACTACATTTTCTTTGCAAGCATTGATGTTTTTCTATCTTTATATTTGGAAATGTTGTTTAAGATAACATTTGGCGATTATCATTAGTGTTATTGTACTGAATTCTTAATAAAAGTTGTGTTTTCTAGGAACTATGTCAATAATATATTTAATCTTTAAAGGGTAAAATATTGATGGGTTTTCTAGCTTTTTCTTCTTAATTGAATTGATTTTTCTGTGGTATATCCTATTGGACTATAACTTGGCTGTAAACTGGGAAGGGAATCTTCATATTATTTAGTGACTTTTTGTCATGGCAATCATAGTTTCTCTTTTTTAAGATGAGTTATTTTCCACATCATAAAGTAGTTTGAATATTTGCTTTTCAGTAATGTGTGAATTTCACAATGGCTCTGCTTTGCTTTTGCTTCACAGTTACATCAGTAAGATCTGCTAGGTAGGTAATTGATGCATTGAATGTTGAGGGACCGAATATTGATATTATACTCGGTGAAGTTGACTTTCCTGTGAACAAGGGCATGAAGAGGAGGCGCATGGTTGGTTTGCTTTCACTTACTAAGCTAGTTCATGTATAAGCATAGTTCCATGAGAATGCATGCAACCGGATTTTAGCCATGGACATTTTTCTCAAACGTTTATCAGAACTAAAATGCCCATAAAGGGACAGAAGCAATATTTGCATGCACTGTTGGGTTATTGCTGAGGCATTATGTGCTTTTTGATTGAGAACTAATGTTATTTTGACCAGCTTCATGCATTGAGCTTGTATAAGGAATCTGTGCCTAACTTACTTAAAATAACTGAGAAGCATTACATGATTTTGAATTGAGAACTAATCTTTTTTCACTAGCTTCATGTATTGAGCTTGTATGAGGAGATCTTAGCCTGCTGGTTTTCTTGAAAAGTAATTAGTTTTTGTTGAAATGTTAGAGTTTATTGAAGCTGGTGGTTGAAATTTAACAGTGTCAAATTGAGGAAACGGATAAGCTTAGGCATGGGTACAACATGACACTGTTCAATTGGGATAATAACAATTGATTATTTCTGGGATTTGTATTTCCAGCCCATAGGATTCTTTTTTTTTTTTGGTTAATGCCTATAGGATTCTACTTATATTGGAATAGTTGCTAGCATTGCAGCAATTTAAAAAAAGAAAAGGAAAAAATTAACATGATATGATTGAAGGGAAATTAATTCTCTATTATGTACTTTGATCCAATGCTGCTTTAAGCTGGATAAATTCTTTTCAGGGTTAAAATTATATGATTTTATATCCCAAAGGGAAATAGATGGTACAAAATTGATCCTGCATGTCTAGTTATTATTTGTTTCTAATTTTATGTTTTACTGCGGGTTTCTGTTAAGTGTTCTGTTAAATGCTGACTGTGGATACCATGGCGACATTAATGGTGTGATTTAGCATGTGGTAAATTATAGAATATCAATGAGTGTTCCCCTTCCCCCTCCCTCTATTTTTCCTATTAATTTGTGGTCTCTGTTCTTACTGTGCTAATCTATGTAATGTTTGGATATATGGTCATGCAGTGCGAAAATTGCAAAGAAAGAGGACGAGGAACAACTCCGGCTGATAGAGGAAGAAGAGCGGCGGAGTTGTAAATTTATAAGAGGAAGAGGATAGGCTAATTTATTTAGTTCGAATTTTTTTCTAATTATTTGTAAAGTATTGCACAATTTAATTTACTTTTATGATATTATATTTTTTAAATTAAAAATATTTGAGAAATTTTATTTATATAAATTAAATTTTGAATGTTATAATAATAATAATAATAAAATATTATAAATGAATTGCGATGAAATTTGATGTTATTTTGGGTAGTTCATTTTCAATTTATTTGCATTTTATGAATATTTATTAGCGACGGTTTAGTAACGAAAATTTTGTCGCTAAACAATTATTATTATATTTATCTTGACTAATTTAAGAATTTATTTAGCGACGGAATTAGCGACGGAAAATGCAGTCGCTAATTATTATTATCATAATTTGGCGACTAATTAGGAATAAAATTAGCGACGGAAAAAAATTAGCGACGAAATTTTCCGTCGCTAAATTAGCGACTGAATTTGAATTTTGTCGCTAATATATTAGCGACTGTTCGTCGCGGCGTCGCTAATTTATATTAGCGACGAAAAACATGTAATTATCGACGGACAATAATTTACAGTTTTTTTGTAGTGATGTGCAGTATTTGATCAAGTCAAAAGGAAAAAGAAGTTACTCTTGGAAGATAGTTAAAGATAACTTAAGTTTTATTCTCATTTCTTACTATAAACCTTGTAAAAGTATTGGATTATTCACTACTGTAACTTTATATATGCTATTATCTTTCATGATGCATTATGCTAAGGTATTAAACAAGGAAGTTACTTGACAAGTAAGAGATCATGATAGAGTAAAAAGATGATTAATTGGGATTTAATAGACAATAGTTGAAAGTTATAATGTTATAATACAAAGCAAGTAAGAATGTAACTAATATAGTGACAAGCTATTGGTTTAAATGTGACTCATTTACCTCTCTTGATACATTTTTGTCTGGTACGTGAATATTCATTGTGAGCATTATTACACTAAATGGAGTGAATATAATGCTATGTTATGCTTTTAAAATGGTATAAGAAATTGATGTTAAAAACGTTATGCTTTTACACATGATTGCCATGGTATATGACTATTAAGATGATATAATGATATGTATGAGCATGATAATATATATATATATATATATATATATATATATATATATATATATATATTGACATCTCTATTAAGGGTAATACATTGAATACCTGTATTGAATATAGTATATTTGATAATTAAATTAAGTATAATGGAGCATGGGAGATGGTTATGATGAACCATACAGGTACGTCTTTCTGTCATACTTATGTGTTTATATGCTGATTCACGAATTAATGATTTAGACAATTGTATATGAATTCATTCCTATAAACATAAAATAGTTAGATATGAAATATCAGGATTAGTACAAGTATTGTCAATACATGGCTATTTTGAATGTTAAAATAATTTGAAGGAATTTATATAAAGTAGATTCCTTTGATGACTGAAGAGTAATTTAAAGATAAATTGCTGAATTATTGTACAATAATTCATGACATAAGTGAAAGATGGTTCACAAACTGTACAAAATATTGAAAGTTCTGAATAACTGTATTTTTTGGATTGAAAGGAAATTGAAATGATGAGAAATTTGATAAATGCTTTGAAAGTAAGTGAAAAATTGTGCCCTTAGAAATAGTATGGCAGTAAAACTAGCTCAGGATATAATTGGCTGGCCATAGGGATACCTGTACCGTGGTACAAGTCATGACGACTTGCTTTGTTATGGCAGGATCATTGATCTCCATTAGGGGTGTGCAGAACCGAACCGGAACCGAAAATCGAACCGAACCGAATTGATTTTGGTATGTTTGGTTCGGTTTTATCGGTTCGGTTCTTAAAATTGAAAAACCGAAGGAACCGAACCGACCGAACTTACATCAAAACTCACCGTTTCGCGTAGTGTATATATACACCCCTACACACAGAAATCCCTAAATCTGCCTCTTCACTCGATCTTCCTCCACGACCTCCGATCCGTCGCTGTGAATCTTACTGCCGAGAATAATGGTTAGTGTTTCGATCTCCCTGTTCTTTATTTTCATTGTTCTGTTCTTAAGCTTCTATCTGCCCGTTCTTTAGTTTCATGTGATGTCCCTGTTCTTCAGTTTTCATCTCTCTGTTCTTTAGGGTTTTGTTCCTTATTTTATAGTTCTTATAGATGCTAATGAAGAAGTATTTATTAATTAGCAATTGTTTGTCATTTTTGAGTTAGTAACTAACATCTCTATTCCGTTAGCTTAGCTGTTAATTATATATAGATGAGTTAGTTCGGATTTTTTCTAAGTTTATTTTTGTTTTGTCATGAGGAATACGATTTTTTAAGAAAGTTAGTTATTAACGTCACATAATGTTATTGCTTTCAACTACTTGTTTCTCTTTTGTTTTTTTTTTATTTTTTATTTTGGTTTAGTGAGGGTGATGAGCATGCTTTGTTTCTATAGAAGTCGAGTATAATTATAAAAGCTGTGCAATATTAATTGTTCATCCATGGCTTTTCACCACCTCTTTAGCTCCTAATTTTCCTCTTAGTACATGAGCAAGCTTAATGCCATTACAAATTAAAGGTTGTTGAAACCTTACAATGCATAATAAGAGTGGTGAACTGTGCTTTCTTAACATATTTTGTTATTTAAGAAGACCTTATTTTAATGTTTTCACATCGTTTAGTGTTGTAAATGATATATTTATAAGTAGGATCCTCATGATATGGTTATGCTTATTCTGAATATTTGTTTCGTTTTGTGGCTGCTGTTATGTGTTATTTTACTTTTGTATTTTGCAGTATATAATTAACCTAAAATGGGGAATTAATTAGACTAATGATAAGTATTATTTTAATGTTTTGTTCTTGTAGCATATGTTTAACCTGAGTTTTACATAATATCAAACCCACTAATCTTTAATATTGGACAGCGTCTATAAATGTTCAGTCGTAAAAATTTCCCGCTTGTATTCAATATAATTAAACTCAAGTATTTTTGATGAATAACCTTTTTATACAGTACAATAAAAATCAAACTTGTATAAATATAGTCGAAATTGTTAACGATTACTTAATTATGTTAATCAAGTCCGCACTCTTTAAAGGAAAAATAAAAAGCAGAAAAACTATACGATTTATTAGGACATCCAAAGTCAATATTAGAGTCCAAGTGTTTGACTCGGTTATTTTTATATGCTCTTTACGTTTATTCTCAATTGCAACTCATCTTGACTCGGTTACTTATTTCATTCAACATTTTAGTTGTCTGGACCTTTTCTTTTTTTCTTGTTATTTTGATACTATATAAAGTTTATATGAATTTATCTTTTTGATGAATAATTTTCTATATCTGTAATCTATTTTATTTTTTCTTTAGGCCTCTGTTCAAGATGAGACTCAAACTCCCACTACTCAAGATGAAGATCCTTTTCAAAACCAGTCCGGTACCAATCAACCTAGAAGTGCAGAGGCAACATCAAAAAATTTGAAGAGGAAAGCTATAAGGCCAAGATCGGAGGTCTGGGATCACTTTGTGAAGTTTACAAGTGCAGAAGGCGAGATAAAAGGCAAGTGCAATTATTGCTTTAAAGAATTTTTTTGTGATCCTAAGAAAAATGGTACAACATCACTTAAAAAGCACATTAGTGTTTGTAAGAAACGTCCTGAAACTCAAGAAACACAATCACAATTGAGTTTTAATGTTGATAATGAAGTTGGGGGTGTTGGTACTTGGAAATTTGATCAAGAAGCTGTAAGAAAGGGTTTAGCTGAATTGATAATTACAACCGAATTACCCTTAAGCTATGTTGACAATAGAAAATTCAGAAAATTTATGGCTTTTGTGCAACCCAAATTTAGGATACCATCTAGATTCACAATGTCTAGAGACTGTTTTCAGTTTTATTTTGATGAGAAAGCTAAACTTAAGCAATACATTGAAACTAGAAAACAGAGACTTTGCCTTACTACAGACACTTGGACATCGATTCAACAAATTAACTATATGTGTCTAACATGTCACCGGATTGGCGATGACTGGAAATTACATAAAAGAGTTTTGAACTTTTGTCCTATCACTAGTCATAAAGGTAGAGATTTGGGCATCGAAATTGAAAAATGTTTGAATGATTGGGGAATTGAGCGTGTTTTCACTATTACTGTGGATAATCATGTTTCAAACGAACTAGCCATAAATTATTTACGGGAGAAATTTAATGATTGGGGTCATGGTGTTTTGGAAGGAACGTGTTTGCATATGAGATGTGTTGCTCATATACTTAATTTGATTGTGCAAGATGGATTAAAAGAAATAGGAGATTCAGTTAAAAGGGTTAGGGCGGCTGTTCGTTATGTGAGGTCATCTTGTAAAAGACTTAATCAGTTCAAAGAAAGTTGCGAGTATGAAAAAGTTCAATGTAAGCAGTTATTGTCTCTAGATGTCCTAACTAGGTGGAACTCCACTTTCCTCATGCTAGACACAGCCCAAAAATTTGAAAAGGCTTTCAAGCATTTTTGTGATGTTAACCCATACTTTAGAATTGATTTGGATGGAACTGAAGGGTGGTCGGGTGTGCCTGAAAAAACTGATTGGGATAATGTGAGAAGAATGCTTCCCTTTTTGAACCATTTTTATGAGCTTACTTTAAAAGTTTCTGGTTCTGATTATGTGACATGCAGTGCTATTTTTTATGAGATTTATATGATGTATCGTTTGTTGGAAGAGTGGAAGAAAAGCTCAGATATTCAGTTGTCATTGATGGCAACAAAAATGAAAGTGAAATATGATAAGTATTGGGGAGATCCAAAGAAAGTTAACCATGTTATTTATCTTGGTGTTATTTTGGATCCTCGATATAAGCTTCAATGGCTTAATTTTTCTTTCAAGAGGATGTTTGGAGCGGAAGATGGTGAGGTGATGGTAGTTAGAATTAAAGATTTGTTGGATAGATTGTATGAAGAATATAAAGATGAAAATTCAATTTCAAGTTCAGTCAAACAGAGCCTATGGAACAAGATGATCCTATCAGTCTGATACAATTGGATGAAACAGAAATGTTGAAAAGAATTGTTGAATCGGAATACAAGAGTGAAGTTCTAGGTGGGAATTCAAGTAAGAGGACTGATATTGAGAGATATTTGAGTGAGCAAATTGAGTATGCTGACAAGGAAAAATTTGATATTTTAGAATGGTGGAAAGTAAACAGTCCTAGATTTTCTGTTCTCGGCAAGATAGCTCGTGATGTGTTGGCTGTTTCCATCTCTACTGTGCCTTCAGAGGCTACATTTAGCTCCAGCGGAATATTACTTGATGCATTTAGGAGTTCATTGACTCCTAAAATTGTGCAAGCCCTTATTTGTGCTCAAGATTGGCTTACTGACTCATAAAAACTTGAAATAGCAATGGGAGAAGCTGATGTCATTCAAATGGAGAGAGGTATGTGTGTGTGTGTGTGTGTGTATATATATATTCTTTATTTTATTTATTTAACTTAGTTCTTATAAAAAATTAATGTTTACATTTTATTTGCAGATTTTCAAAAAATGCATTTGGAGGCTAATATTGATACAGTAAAAATATTTCTATACTTTAATTATTTTGTATTATTTTTCTTCAATTTCATTGAATTTATTTAGTTATTGTTCGTTTATATGAATGCAGGTCTAAAAAGTTGAATTCGCGAGAAAAATCCATCGATCATTATGTTGTTGACTTGTATTAATTTGTTGGAATGCTTTTTAATTATGTGTTGTTGGAATGCTTTTTAATTATAGGACATTGAATGCTTTTTTAATTATGTGTTGTAAAATTTTTTAATTTTTATTTTTTAGTGTAATTTTTAAGTTATATTATATGTATTTTTAATTGGTTTTATTTTATTGAATATATGGGTCTATTTAGGTTAAAAGCCCAATTAAAAAAAGCCAAAATATGGCCCAGAACCGGTTGGACTGAACCGAATCGATCGAAATTATTTCGGTTGGTTCGGTTTTCGGTTCTATATACTTCGGTTTTCGGTTCGGTTCCTAAAAATCCTTAAGTTCGATTTTCGGTTCGTTCGGTTCGGTCCAAAACCGAACCGAACCGACCAAATGCTCACCCCTAATCTCCATAGCAATTATCTGTCTCTGTTATCTGTTCTGTGGAGAAATGGTCCCTTGGGGTCATTTCTCAGTCTGTTGTGGCCCTGTGGGGTCTACATCCCGTGTATCCAGTTTGAGTATTTCTGTCGGCACTGTACTAGGGGCATTAATATGAAAATAAGTTAAAAAGTGTAAAAGATAAGAAATGTTATAGTTTAGAACTATTTTGTATAAGAATTACCCTCTTATATATGTACAGCAATTAGATAATGAATTGAAAGTTATAATATTGATGAGCACGTGATTCTTTAAATCTATATAAGCATTATGTATCTATATATATATATGTAGGTATGTATACTACTCTGTTATCGATCAAGTACATAATATATGGCACACTATGGTGTTAAGTAATATATTGTTCACCTTGTTAAGATTATTTGAATGATTACATGAAAGTGAACTTAGAATGCATGCTATGTTTTAAATGATGTATAGGTATGAAGGAATTATGCCAAACGTCTTTTGAGGTAACAATTAATGATGAATTGCCTACTGAGTTATTAATTTTTGTTGTCTATATGAATAAGATATTCTGTTGCTTATGCTTGTGATTTATTACTGAATGTCAGAACTGAAATCTAAGAAAATTGAAGGTATCAAATAGCAATATTATTAACTTTGTACTTGTGTAATTGATGTTACGTGTTCAAAAGATTAGTTTTAGATTATATTGTTCCCCGCTAAGCTTTATAGCTTAGCACGGGTTTTGTTATCCGTGTAGGTAACAGGGTAAGCCTATTTTGGGTTAAGCAGCTGCTATGGCTCAACTATCAGAAGAAAGGATTTAGTGTGGGCAGATCACCATCGGGGTTACTGTTGTAACGAGGCAATTTAAATGTAATTTGTTCTTTACTTTGGAATGTTATAGTGATCTAAGAGTGTTATATGTAATATTGAATCATCTAAGAAAAGATGAATAATAATAATGAGAATGGATGTATAAGATGCTTAGTGAAATTATTTTTGTAATGTTGTGCCCCGGAAGGGCTGATGAATTGTCTGATTTTCAGGTGGATTAGATAAGTTTTTAGACGTTATATTGCCGGATTTTTATTTGGTAATTAGTTACTTGGACAATTATAGTTTATCGGCTTACTTAAGTTATAAGTATTTCCTTTTTGGACAAGCCTGGGTCAATGGGATAGTTAAGATTCAAAAGAAAAATTTTGCTGATTTTGGAATTGTCACTCAGTGTATTGCTCCTCAAAGGGTCAATGACCAGTATCTGACGAATGGTCCTTGGACAAAAAAAAATTTCCAACTTATCACTTGTTTCAATTAGACTATTCAGTAAGGGTGTTACATCCCTTCTGCTCGATCGAATGTGGGGGCTCTGCAGAATGGCTGACTGTCGGGGTATTGCAGTCTGTCCATTACATTAGTCTTTCCGATTCTATTGGATTTGAGAGTATCATCTAACTAGATATGTTGCCTGACTCTATCCATTAGGTCGGGAAAACTAATCGGTGGCCTTGCTGTCAATGATTCAAAAAATGGATGATCCGTAACGCCTTTTGCTAGAGCATTTGATGCTAACTCCACGCTTAAATCCCCTATTTTCGACATTGCAGCTTGGAAGCGAACGATATAATCTTTGAGACTTTCATCGGTTATTTGGTAAAGGTTGCGTAGGCCACTGATCGACTTTGATGCGCATGTTTGCACATGAAATCGCATCATGAACAACTATTTGAGTTGTTTGAAGGAAGCGATTGATGCATGGAGGAGTCCAAGGAACCATTTCAAAGCATCCTCTCCTAAGGTGGTTGGGAAAACTCTACAAGTAATCCTTTAATCGAAGGTGTAGACCTGCACTTTAGTCAAAAATTTTGCAAGGTGAATGGCAGGGTATGTTTACCTATATATTTATCCATCGCCACATCTCTCCATCTGGGAGGCAGCTCAACCTCCGTAATCTCCCTGCAGAAAGGGGAGGTGGTGTTATTATCGGTATTCTCCTTGAATACACCTTTCCTAGGTTCCATCAACCCGAATTGCCAAAGCTTTCGAGCGAACCATTTACCTTCCCTTCGTCCACCAATTGTGGAAGCGATCTCCCTTTCAGGTCTGTAGGAGCAGTTGTGGTTGGGTGTATGCATAAGGGATGAATCATTACCAGCGGGTAGGGTGGATGGTCTACTGAGGATGCAATGAGTATTTCTTCTTGATGACATTATCCGCTTGCCCTTATCGTACCTCCCTAGGACTCTTTCTCCCTGCATGGCGAGATCACAGGTTTGCAGCTTCTCCATAAAAGTTTCCCTATTTCTTTTTCTTCTGACGTCTTCGATCATGAAGTCCATTTTATGACCTCCTTCAGAAGCTCTAGGCGTGATGTCCCTTCCCAGAGTTTGGACCACGCTTTTAGCAAGGTCACTAAGAATGACATACATATCTCTGATAGAAACAGGGGCATCCTCCGGCTGTCTCACAACCATATCATCGATACTTGGGGGGAATTACTCTTGACTGGTGATCTGAAAGGTCTCTCTCTTACCCCTGAGGGTTTAGATCTGTCCTGGTTGTTGTAATGATATTTTCTAAAAATTGTGTGCTCGTTGGATCTTGAATCTGCCATGACTCTCAACGAAAGCACCAAATGATAAAACCTAAAATGTCTTTATCTTGTAAGAAGTAGAACTGATAGTTGAAGGGCCGATCGGATGGATGGACCTGCAAGAAAAAGTGCTCGATTGAACCCAGGCGTTAGCACTTCAAAGCTTGAGTTAGTAGCTTTTAGAGAAATAATGCTTAGAAAGAGAGTCTTAGATGTTCAATACCTGGAACCATTGTATTTTAGGCTATTTATAGGATTTATTTAGAGGGGTACTCAAGCACCTTGGGGAGTGATAACTGGCAATTAGAGCAGGTGAGTGGCGATGTGACAGGGAGCAGGTGGAGAGCATAGGCGTTGGCTTGTGTCAGTGGGCTGACAGGACGTGCTGTCCCATCAATTCGATCTGACATCACGCCTCGCTATGCTGTATTCCAGCTCATGCTTTGCCTGTTTGCTATTAGGTTTGGGCCCTGCCAAACATTGTTGGGCCAACCTAATTGGACCTATGAAAATGTATTTTTCATAGTTATCAATTATCATATTCAAGTATAATATACATAGATACTAAAAAAATGTTGTAGAATGTTGAAAATTGATCAAAACATCACAAACTCGACTCTTGTTCTCAAGGAAATAAAACTCAGGATTAAAGATCACGGCAAATATGAACTCTACTGAGGGTTTGGTGGGCAACTATTGGCAGCAGAGACTCTGGAACCCCATTCCAACAGTTCTTTGCTAGTATCATCCTTACGGACTATAACCTCAATGAAGCACAAACAATCTTTCTTTGGCCCTGTTGCATTCTCAATTGCTTCTATCAGTTGTTCTTTGCATAACACCTGCAACCACATAATGAATTAATTGTATCAGAGGTTTGTGTCTGATCTCAATTGGCATTTATCAATTCATGTTCAATGCTATGATTAATTGAATTGGGTAACGAAAACTGTAACACCCCAATACCCGTTCCATGAAATGGGTCGGATACGAAGTGTTACCCTGTTCAACATCCAGAATAAAACTTAGATAATGTCTCTAACGTCACTTCAATTTCAGAGCTTTAAAAAAATTTCTCAAGAAAACAGACAGAGTTTCCTCTATATGGGTCTCTATCCCCTGTTAACAAAGAACCAATAATATCTCTATGAATCCACTATAACATCCATATCATATAATCCATTACTTCATTGATCTCAAGTCGATACTCATGACGAGATCACAACTAATAAGCTTAAATAGGTATACGAGATACAAAAATAATTTCAACATGCATCTCATACATCCATTCTCATTATTAATCACATTTCCTAAGATGATTCAATATTACATATTACACTCTTAAGTCACTAATACTCCAAAATAAAAATAAATTACATTTAAATCGCCTCGCTACATCTGTGAAACTCGAAGGTGAATTGCTCGAACTAGATCTCCTCTTCTGATGATTGAGCCATAGCAGTTGTCTAACCAAAAATAAGCATATCCTGTTACCTACACGGATAACAAAACCCGTGCTAAGCTATAAAGCTTATTAGGGAACAACAAAATATTCTATAGAAGAATTTCTTATAAGAATTAACAATTATTGCCTAAGTATTAAGATATACAACAAATACGTATAGCAGTTACAATTAATGATGTTCTTATATATACTGAGCTTATAGTATGCAAATTTTGGATAACTCACATAACCTTACCAGTTACCTTATTAAAAACTATTTCTTCTTTATCTGCATAGCTATTACCAATACATTGATTAGTTTCACTTTGTTTACTTATAATTCAATCTTATGTAGGTCAATCATATATATGAGTAAAATATCACATGTCAATTTCTCAAAGTCAAGCAAGACATATAATTATACCTGAAGGTATTGTCATGCACAATTCGCAGTGTAAATCTTATAAACCCAAGTATAACAAATCTTCCAAAACAAAAAACATATCAGTGTCCATATACATATATAAATGCAGTAATTAAACCACCATCTCTGCATGGTACATTATATGTCATGGTATAATATGTTACCCCTTATATCAGACATTAATTCATAATATAATGATATAAGGATCAATTGAGTATATAGTATGTTTACATTTTTAAGTCTAAAATAACTATCTTTCATGAGCCAAGCACCAATAATCGTGAGCATAAACTAAAGAAAAAGATGGTAAAGGTTTCTATATTACAGAAATAGACTTCACTGCAACTTAAAATAGCTGGAAAAGCATCATTTGTAGAAAAAGGAAAGAAATAGGGAGATGCACAAACCTTAACAAAAATTAAACCATCCAGAGATGCACCATAGTCAAGAAAAACATCAGGAAGCAAGCAGGCAATAACTTGAAATACTAAATAAAGATTAATTTATCACATGGCATCCATTTACCAAAAAAAAAGGAAAAATGCTGAGAAACATCTTCAAAGAGTTAAAACCTACAAACAATTTTATATGCATACCTTTGCAGATTCCAAATACAACTGAAATACGGGATATGCACTGGTAGTTTAGAATACTTATACTTTTACATCATATTGAAATTAGCCTGCCTAAGTTTCAAAAGTGGATAACGGGATCAAAAGATATCCGAAGATATCAAACAGAGGATATTAGAAGATATCAAACAAAGGATATCCGAAGATATCAAACAGAAGATATCTGAAGATATCAAACAGAGGATCCCTACGGGATCAAACAATAGTCCAATAAGGACAATCAGAAGTCCACGAAGGACAAAGACCCAAATGGGGTCAACAGAAGAAGGTGCAATATCCCTATAGGCGCCTATTCAATCCACGACTGAACTATGACTGCAGGCTAACAGATACATAACTTTCTTTCCAAAAGCCTTAAATATCATTTAGGCATAACATGGCCTGACAGCCAATATCGGTATATGTATATACACCTAATAAAATCAAATCTCTGGAAGCATTTATCCAACTCTAAATCGTGCTAATACAAGGTTAAAATATCGAGTCAAGCACAAAACACATTAAAATTACTACTTTATAGAAATAAAAGCTTTACATATTACAAACATGGAGGAATCTATCACTTAATTATGCCTCTAACATGTTCTCTGGTCTAGATTTATACCTTTACGAACTTTAATTATGCCAATCACCCAACATAACCTTTAAACATGTTATAATTGCATCAAATAATCACTTAGTTATGCAATATAATTTATATAAAGAGAAAGCCTAAAAGAGCCTAAAATATCATATAAAGGATGTACCTTCTCTAATGCACAATATACATAGGCGCAATTCACATAATGCTTTATACAATTTTTCTTGTAAATAATCACATGAAAGGATACACAGTTTGATATGACATTTCATGCATACTTTTCAACATGATTTCCATAAATAAACACGGGTCACTATAGTTATGTACATACACTAACCGATGGCATATGTGCATAACCATGCTATTTCAATTTAGAAACAATACATACTCATTTATACTTTAACCTATGACATGCCTTATTTTCAATGCTTTACAGTAGTCCCATCACTTAAACATCAAGTTAAATCACGTTTCTTCGTGCTGTAATACTCCACATTATTATCCTTGTAGCCATACATTTAATATTTAACACACATAGATATTTGTTTTCATGTTAACTCAATTAAGTAAAACAACAATATATATTGTATTTCACAATTGCCATATATACAAGCTTCATCAATTAATTATGCTCATTGCTTTATAGAATAAGGTTATCTTATATTTCATGTACATTTCTTTCTTAATACGTTGTTCCAAAACCTGCCTTAGGAATTTAGGGACTTGTTGGGTGTATTTCCTGAAATCATATTTACTCGAGCGCTACAATAAAATACTTATGAAAACATACACGTGTAAGTCACACATGCATGAGATATTACTCAGGCCTAACATCACAGTATGGAAGCGTACATTCTAGTCCATTAAGGCTATCTTCCATGCCCCATGGTACTTACTTATCTCATCTCCCATTCATGCTCAATTAATACACTATAAAGTCAATTAATACACCATAACTAATTAAAATGTGAATTATTATTATCATTTTATATTAATTTTCATAATATGTTTTAATTAACAATTATTAATTTATCCTTGCAAATTTGTATCAAATAGGTACTAATTACCAACTATAATCAATCTGAATTTTTAGGGCGTTATAAAAACCCTAGATCCAATCATCGAGAGGGCGAGGAGAAGGATCGATTTTCATAGAGAGAAATAGACGAATAGAAATAGTTCACGATTTTCTGCAAATAGTTTAAGGAAAGACGGAAAAAAAAAGGATCTGCTATAGAAAAATAAAGGGCATTTTTGAAATAGATAAAGCCAAATAATTGAAATAGGGTATTTTTGAAATATAAAAATACAAAAATGGAAGTTTCAAAAAACGATTGGGTATTTTTGAAAAAGGATCTGAAAAAGATAGCAATCCATGTAATTTCCTCTTTATAGTTCACAAAATTTGATGATCAAACTCGTCATGTTACGGCCCAATTTAAACCAAACTATCTAAAATTAATCGTGGCAAAAAGCTGTGATTCAAATTCCACGTTATTTTATTGTTTATTAGTTAGTTGAACTATTCTTGTAACTGGGCTGAGTCCAAATTGATTTAGTATTGGGAGTCTCACAAAATTACCCAAAAAAACAAAAGGATTCTTCTCAAAAATACCTCTTTCTGTTTTTTTTCCCTTTTAAAATTATCTCTTTTTTTTAAATACACATTTTTAAAAATACCTCATTTAACTTAAAATTTGAAGAACTTGAAAAACTGCAATGACAAATAGGAAAAGTGCAACGACATAAACGATAATCACCAATAGTTTAGATGCATTTTTGCTTCTATTCTCATTCTAATGCGTGTACATTCCTTTATTTTATCTGTAAATTTCCTGGGCATTGCTTTGCTTGATAAAAGATTGAAATGTCGGTAAGTCCAATTTCTTCAACAACTTCTTCTTCCCCTTATAATATTCCATTCTCCATACTAAGCTTTTTCTGCATGATTTATGGTATTGTTTGTTAGCTATCAGTTATGAACGCAAACTGTAGCTATCATCATGTGCCCAGAATTGATATTTTAAGTTTCTTTGTCTTTTAGGTTTTGATGGGATTAACCTATTGATTTCGTGGTTTCTTTTTGTTTCTTGGTGAATATATAAAGCATAATGTTTTTCTTGTTGCTTAATTTCAGTTTCTTACAGTAAATCCTGTAGAATTATGAATGTTTCTTTCACTGTTAGTTGAAGTGAAATTATTTATTTCGCAGTTTAAATTCTTCATGGAGGTTTTACTATCATCTCATCATCACTCAATCGTAGGGATGATCACGGGGAGGGGATTCCCCGGCCCCGGCGGGGAATCCCCGAATTTTCCCCCCGCGGGGGCGGGGACGGGGGAAAAAAAATCCCCGTTATAAAATTGGGGACGGGGACGGGGAATGGGGTATCCGCCCCGCAAATTTTTTTTTTTAATTTTAAAATATAATATTTTATAAATAATTATAATTAAAATTAAAATATAACTTAATATTATTACTTAATTTTAAATTTATAAATGGTTAAAATTTATATTATGATTAATTTTAAATTTTTTATTTATTAAATGTTATATTTTAATTTTAATTATTTATAAAATATTATATTTTAAAATTAAAAAAATAAAAAATTCGGGGATGGGGATCCCCGCGGGGCGGGGGATGGGGGGGATTTTCTCCCCGTTCTAGATTCGGGGGCGGGGACGGGGAATCCCCGACCCCGCGCGGGGCAGGGAGTGGGGATGCAATCCCCGGCCCCGCCCCGTGAACATCCCTACTCAATCGGTTGCATACTGAACAATAATTGCTTCCTATTAATTCATCCAATACATATTAATAAACTTTATTATATTCAATTTTCATTCTAAATTTCAACTTTATTACTTGCCTTAGGTATATCATATTTCCTAATTTACTGTTTTGAATCTTTTTGATATATATTCTTTACTGAACATAATCACAAGACCTGTAAAAATGCTGCAAAATAGTCAATATTTATATTTTTTGGATCTAATTGGTATACTATACAAAAAAAAAAGAAAGAACATAATTTCAATTCTATTAATTAATACAAGAAAAAGGACCTTTTAAGTATAAAAAATCCTTAAAAATGCAAAATTGATCCTTAAAAGTTCAATAGGGATTGAATATCTGATCCTTAAAGGTCCTGCCACCAATGACTAACGCGAATGAAAGATGACAGCTGAATCTTAAAAGTTTTTAAGAACTAAAAATATTCTGATTCTTAAAAAATATTAAGGATCAAATTTTTTATCCATATTAATTATCCTCACGTGACCTATACAACTTTTAGGAACCAAAAATCTGATTCCTATATCATTTTAAGGACGGAAAATAACTAGTGTCTAAAAAGTATTAAAACTGGATTTTTTGTTCCAAATTAGCTCACGTGACTAATCAAGCTTTTTAATGACCAGAAAGACTAGTATTTTGATCTCTAATCTGATTATTAAAAGATAAATAATTTCTATTGATTTCAAAATAAATAATTTTTTAATCCTGTAAATTCAATTGTATTATACAATTCATAAATAATAATCTCAGCATTATATATATGAACAAAAATATTGTTTATACAATTCCTTTCCAAAAAATTAACACCTAGCAAAATAAAATGATTTACATCTTACAATTTCCTAACAAAATAGTCATCAACATTTGCATGAAGTTTTCAAACCTTCATTATCAATTTTATACTGTATTTTGTTACTGCAAAAAAAGTACAATAAGAAAACAAAATGATTTAGTGAAAAAGAATATACATAGATCTATTGATAATAATTGGTTGAATCCAAAAAAAATTCCATTTTCCATGAATCCTTCCAATCAATAAATGACTTAGATGGCACATGGGTAGCAGAAAAAGATAGCTTCCACGTTTGGACTGCAGGCCCCATAAAGAAAATCACATTCCTTGATCTGTGGAACAATAAAGAAAATAAAAGTATGCATAAGCAGGTGTTTGAAAAAGTCAGGTAGCTAGCATGATAAGGGCATTTAAGATGAGTTATCAAGCAAAGACACTTTGAAGGATCAAGACTCAACATACGCAACAGACCAACCAAAATAATAGAGGCAGAGAAGACTAGAAGCTTATTATGCAAACAGATCTTGCTGAAACATTCTAAAACTACATTTGTCACTTTATCTAGCGCAACTTAAACATCCTTTCCAGAGCACTTTTCAACCATATCCAATTCTCCACGGCCAAAAATTACAGTAAATAAATCATGTCCAGTAAACTCTAATTTTTGGATAGACTCATCTCCTGGATATTTATCCACTTAAGCTAAGTTGTGGGGGGATCAGATAGTTCGCACTAAAACCAATTTCAGAGGCTAGTCACAATATGAGGAGACAAGCTTACAGCGAGCACACTACAAAACAATTGGGTTTTAAAATAGAAACAGCAAATGCATAAAGCAAAACAGGAACAATATAAGTTGTAAATACTTGCAGTAAAATATCATTCAGGCACTTCAATAATACCTTTTTCCTCTTAGTGGCTTATTTACTTCAGCAACAAGACGTTGGCATGCTGCTTCCATCTCATCAACCATCGCTCCTAGAACTTCTAAAGCTTCCGGGACCAGCATTAGAAGCCCGATTAGTACATGTATGTTACAAATGATAACCTTTAAGCAAAAGAGATAAAGCTTCTGGCTTTTCTGTTGACACTAACACTTCTACATTCAAGAAACAGACACATGACACACTAATCAACAACACTGTTTATTTTCTTCTCATGTAGCCATTTAAGCACCCAGCATTCACATCAACAATGATAATCAATTTAGACCCAGATAGGTCAATGAAATCCATCACCACCACATTTCCCAGCGCATGCACGGTACCAACACATATAACTGGCTGGCTTTCTCAATTTGATTTAGCGTAACTCATAAAAAGGACAAGCACTTAAGCTCAAATATACTATTTCAACAAAATTTTGCAAAGGATCAATCTTTATAAGTAATCTAAAACACCCTAATTGCCTGAGTTACTACATTTAATGATTACGATATCCATATATCATGATTGTTGACACTGCAAAAAGTGGATTTACAATTGCTACAGCAATGAAAGAACAAAAAAAAAAGGCACCACACGTTACTTATATCAATTTATGCATATTATTATGACTCTTAAATCTTTGTGCAGTGACCAATAAACAAATTGTTTGGAATTCTTTGTAATCCACAAACCAGACATACACAAAGCTCAAAAATAAGCATGTCAATTAAAAAATTGTTCATGTGTTATCAACATACTCTGAATTATGAAAACTGCAATTAACATCTCCAGTAACTGAGCTGTCCTTTTTAAATGCAGAAATGGAACAAGCTTTGGTTTCTGCATTATGTAAATTAACAATCAGGCTTTCACACTTGAGTCTTATAATTCCTGCTCGACATTTTACTCGACAAACATCTTCTTTTAGCATTGAAAAGTTACTTAAGACTAGATTCAATCAATATATGCAGACCCAACCAGTAAGATTGCTCGAGAACCCAAAATAAAGAGACAAACAAGTAAAATAAAAATGGCCCCTTTCACTGGTCCATCAGAGCAACGCCGTAACAATTTTTATATTCAATCAAAATTTAAACTTCGGTTATTTAAAAATTCACCAACTATTTAAGCTCCAGAAAGAAAAGATTTTACAAATTCCACCGAAAATCCAGCAAACAATAACTCAATTACAGAAACCCAAGTACTTAAAACAGAAAACGAAGATACCCAGAACAGAAAATCATAAGAACAACAATATTCGAACCAAAATTGGAGTAACGGTGCTTAATTACCTGAGAAAGAAGAAGGGAATGAGAGAGAAGAGGAAGAGAGAAACGAGCAGTGAAGAAGTCCAGAGCGAGAATTGGAATTGCTAAGAACATTAATAGAAAAATTGTTTCTTGGTCTTGAACCACTGATGAGAGACAAAGAAGCTGATGTGCAGCGAGCAATTTGTAGTCTTCGACTCGAAATCCATGGCGGAGATAAAGATGCTAAGGAGGACAGTGAAGTTGTCATTTTTTATCTTCGCTGGCTGTTTGCTGCGACTCTCTCTCTCTCTCTCCTTGTTACAGTTGAGATTGTCCTGATTTCAAAGAGAAAAATCAAAGGTTTAACTAAAGAATTAGAACTGTCAGAGTTAAAAAAAAAAGCAAAATCAAAATTTGAATTAAGAAATCAAAAGGTTGAAATTGAATAACCAACAGAAATCCAATGTCAAAACCAATCAAAACTGAAACTAAGAGGAAAAAAAAATAAATAAAGAATCAGAAAAGCACCATTAGAGAACGGCAGTGGCCATAACAACGAAAGAGAAGGGAAGATGGTTGTTATGGCTATCGATCCGAATCACGGTTTACACGAACAAAAAGAGCAGGCGATGACTATGTGGGCGAATCTCGCATAACGACCCAAACAAACTTGGAGAACGAAACCGGATTAGGGATGAGAAACCGACTTCTCATCATAAATTCACCATTTGTTGCTCTTTCAGGAGCTTCAAATTTCTTATTCGAACATACCATTTATACTAATCCCAATATAACGAACTTCTCTATTTAATTTACCAAATAAATTTTTATCTCATTTAAATTCTTAATTACTCTTAATCATTTTCTCAATTTTACAATATTTCCTTAATTACTTACTTTATTTACAGTAGTTCTTTACTTTAATACTAAGAGCCTGTTTACTTATAAAAAATTGCTCCAATTTTTCAGAAAAATTTTCAACGAAAAACAAAAAATAGAGATAATGTTTATTTTCGTCAATTTTCTAAAATAAAAAACAGAAAATAAATTTTTCAATTTTTCAAAATAAAAAAGAAATTGAAAAACTAATAAAAGATATTTTTCGAATTTTTTAAATAATATTAATACAAACACATATATATATGTACATATATACATATACATGCATATGTAAATTTTTGTATGTGCATACATACATAAGCATATGCATGTGCATGTGCATGTATATGTATATATATATGTAGTACATGCATACATACATACATATGGATATGTATATATATATATATACATACATACACATACATATGCATATACATATGTATACATACATATGTATATGTATGTATATATATGTGCATGTATACACATACATATGTATATACATACATACATGCATGCATGCATGTATGTATGTATCTATATACATAAATATACATATAAATATGTATTTATGCATATATATATATATATATACATATACATATACATATATACATATGCACATACACACACATACATATTCATATACATGTATCTGTATGTGCTTGTATGTGCATACATACATACATACATATGTATATATATGTACATACATATATATATATATATATATATACACATACATACACATACATGTACATATGTATGTATTCATAAATACATGTGTATATATGTGCATATATTCACATACATATGCATATATATATACATACGTATGTATGCACATACGTATACATATATATATACATATGTACATACATACACACATACATATATAAATGTATGTATGTATGCATACATGTACATGTAATATTTGTATGTATGTATATATATATATATATATACATACGTGTGTGTGTATACACACACACACAAATAAATACTCCAGTTTTTCATTTGTTGATAAATAAACGCATTTTCTAAATTTTCTACAGAAAATAAATACTCTAATTTTCTAAAAAAACAGAAAACAGAAAACTATTTTTTTGTAAGTAAACACACCCTAATTATCCCTATTATCCTTAATTTAGAGTAAATTTTCATTTTTAGGTCCTAATGTTTTCATCTTTTATCAAAATTATATTTATGTCCTTATCTTTTGTCAAATTTACATCTAGGTCCTTAACTTTTATCAAAATGACATCTAGATCCCATCTTTTATCAAAATAACATCTAGATCCTATCTTTTATCAAAGTGACATTTATGTCACATGATTGTGTGAAAGAATTCTCAAGTTTTGAATGTGATTATTAACTAGACTAAATTAATTAAACAACTAAGATTGTATTGTTAAATCGACCTAGATAAAAAGTTTTAAAATAAGACTGAAATATTTTCCGGATTAAGATATTGAATAACTAAGATAAGACTGAAAAATATTCCGAAATTTTTTTCCAACTATTTATTAAAAGTTTTGGGATGAATTAAAAACATATATATTTTTTAAATTTTTAGTTGTTTCTTATATAACTATGTCAAGATATGTATATCTTAATTTTTCAAAATATAGATAGTTGAACTTTTTTTTGTAGAACCTTTTTTTAACAAATACTTTGAAAGGTCGAAAATATTTGAATAATTTTATTTTTTTCCATCCTAACATTTCCAAGGTTAACAAATGCTACCTAAGTGAATTAAACACAGGAAACAAAACTAAAATCAACTAAAACATAAATTAATCAAATTGATGATAAATTAATGACTAAAACTCTTTTGTGAAGGAACTATCCACCTTATCTTCTACTGAAATTGACTTGATTTAAAGTAATATAAGCTTGTTATGGAAAATCAAACTAAGTTCAGATATCTTATTCAGATTACCCTTCTAGAATATTAGATTTTTTGATTAAGAACAATCAAATATCTAGCACAAATCCTGGTTTTAGATTCCTAAACTTTGGTTAACTCTCCTCTTGAAAAATCTAAATTCCATATATTCATAATTCAAATTCTTAAACTTAATATACTTACGATAATAAAATCCTATCTTAATTTTTTGAAACACAAGAATATATTAACATGACCATATAAAAGAAAGAGCATGCATATCATTGATCAACATCCAAATTCACATTTAATCACCTGTTTAAAACATTAAACATAAATCCAAGCATTATAAAAGACATGGATAAGGAAAGTAATTATGAAATAACAAATTTCTATTGAAATTAAGTTCAATCGAGAGTCATAATAGTAGGAAAACGAGGGATTAGTTTTTCCTAAATAAACTATTAATTGTTCATTATCAAAATTGAATAAAATAATGCAAAATCAATTACTTTACTCGTAAGATGAATTCTGACTTGATCTTCGGTTCTTGAAACCAGCAGACAAAACTTGAAAAATAACTCTCAAAGAATAATTTTGAACTAAGAACTATGCTTGAATGAAAAACCTAAGTCTAACTTGACAGAAAATTAACCTAACTAATGATACCCCCTATTAAAATACTAAAAGACCTAATATACTTGAAGTCCAGCCACCAATAGGAATCAGACTCCTGTTGAAAATCTTTCAATTTTGCACAAAACATTAAAGTGACCTGGCTGAACCAATAGATGTCCTAGCGGTGTCATCAGGTTCTGCCTTCTACGAATTCAAGGTGGCCCAGTTGAACCACAAGGTGTTCGAGCCGGGTCACTAGGTGCTGAAATGAATGAACAATTCTTCAAGTGACCCTGTTGAACCATCCTAGCTCTACTCTCCATCATTTCAAATCACGACAACTTTCAACATAAAACACACCAAATTAACACTATATAACTACAAAAACACACCTAAAAACACTCAAAAGAATAGGTATAATTTGAAAATATCAAGGGATTAAACTGTAATTTGGGTAAAAGAAATGAATTTAAGGACTGAAATGGAAGAAATCGTAACTTATAGGTTAAAAATGTAAAAGTATGGTTAAATATGTTTAAAAAGGGGAAATTAGGGACTTTTTCTTTTTATTTTATATACATAATTGACTTTATTTATGATGTGAACACCTTTAACGACCACCATTGAATTATTGCATTGTGATATAAACCAATTTTCATTTGTTCGTGTCATTTGAAACAAAAATATATAATGTCAATCACCGAATTGCTTTCGTTATTATTCCATTTCAACACTCACGCATGTGCACATAAAAAATAATTTAAAATATGTACACATTTTTCAAAGAACTAATCGCATGATATATTAGATTAAATTCAATTTTATTTCTAATTAATGTCAAATAAATTAAATTCTTAGTTAAAATTTATATGTTAATTGGGTATTTAAAGGAGTTCGGGTAGTATTTAGGTAATTATAACCGTATTAAAGACAGATTTGAGTATGCTAATATATAGGGGTGTTCATTGGGCGGGTTCGGGTCATCCCGACCCGAACCCGAACAACACTATAAATCTCAATCCGACCCTACCCTATTAATAGTTTGGGCCCTTACCCGAACAACCCACAGTTATTCGGGGCCCACTCGAATAACCCGAAATATATTTTTAAAATAAAAAAAATTTCTCTTTCTATTTACATGACAAAAATTATATTAAAATCCAAATAAAAAATTTACAATAAATAAAATCCAAATAAATTCTTCAATCACACATCATATAATAAATAGCAACTGACAATGTAAACATTTTTCAAACATACATTATATAATATTTAACAACTAATAATTTAAGAATTGTTCAAACACACATAATATAATAATTCAAAAATAATTATCCAAACGCAAATAATAAAATATGCCATAAAGGAATACCATCATCTTCGATCTTCAATTACTTCATGTCCATCTAGCATATAAATTATATATATAAAATTATAAAATATGAAATTAATAACAAATAGCAAACAAAATGCAATCTAAATTGTGCTTAAATTAAATTTACCTTACTATTAATGACTCAATCATCTAGATTAATATTCTCCAAATTTGTTAAAGATGTTCTTTTGTTAACGCTTGATGATGTTTCTTGATTAACACTTGATGAGGCCTCCTGATTAGCTTTAAGTTGACTTTCATTAAATTTCTTCAACTCTATAAATTGATTAAATAATTATAAAATCAATAATCAACAAACAATAATATAATATATTAAATCAAATAAATAAAAAATACATACCATCCTCAAGTCTTTCAATAACATCCAAATATTCTTCGATCTTTATGTGTTCATTAGATCCTCGAAGCTAATCTTGCATACATATCAAAGTTTCAACAATTTTAGGAGTCAGTGAACTCCTAAATGGATCAAGCACTCTACCACTAGTGCTAAATGCTAACTCCGAAGCCACTGTAGAAATTGGAACTGCCAGAATATCTCTAGCCATGTGAGAAAGGATAGGAAATCGCTCTGAATTTAGCTTCCACCACTTCAACAAATCAAAATCTCCCTTATCATCTTCAAACACTGCTTCATTTAAATACAAATCCAACTCACTTTTTCTATCCCTGCAACACCACTTTCTATCCTTGCACACTTGATTCTCTCTTTTAAAATTCCTCTTTCCCCAATATCAGTTTGACTTGAAATTAAGCTTGTTCGAATTCCAATTTCTTGATTACAATCAGGTTGCATTTTTTTTCTTATATTCCTCAAACCACTCGTATATGATAATTTTCACACCATCAAATATATACTTCCCCCTTTGCTCACCATAAATCATAATAAGTACATCCTCCATGTACTCAAAAATTTCTCTTGGATCCAGGATAGAAGCCATATAAATAATTTTATTCATTTTATCATATTCTCCCCAATACTTGTCAAATTTAATTTGTATTTTCTGTCCCATTTCCTTCAACTCAACATCAGTGCTACTTTTTCAATCACACAACTTAGCATATAAATCACTAATTTCGGTCCAGTATGTGTTAGATGTGACGTACAACGAACCTAAAATGCGCAAAGTAGCTATATAAAATTGTTTCAACATTGATGAAATTCTTTCTACAATCTTCCAATCAACCCAAATAGGCACACCACCCAAATCATTATTTGCACCCAAATCCTTTTTTATCCATGCATCCAATTCAATTTTAAAGTATGGATCCACGGTCTCAAAATATTCAAAAACCCTTTGATATTCAAGTGCAGTGGTTAACATTAAATATGTGGAGTTCCATCTAGTTGGCACATCTAAGCACAATGATTTTGAACACTGCACTCCCTCAACCACACAACATTCTTTAAATTTTTTTAATCTAGCAGGTGATGATCTAACATATTTACAAGCATTTTTAACCCTTTTCACAGAAAGTTGAACATCTTTCAATCCTTCTTGGACAACAATATTTAGTATGCGAGCAATGCATTTAACATGAATATATTTCCCCTCTGACATAGCAATTCCCTTTGCAACAAACTTATATTTCAAAGTGTCAACCATCTTAACGATTGTTTTTGCATTATCTACTGTTATGCAAAACACTTTATCAAAAATTCTCCACTCCTTACAACACTTTTCAAGGTCCTGTGCAAGCATCTCACCCCTATGACTACCGACTGGACAAAAGTTCAAGATTTTTTTCTGCAACATCCAATTCTTGTCAATGAAATGAACTGTCATACACATGTAATTGATATTATGTATAGAAGTCCAAGTATCGATAGTTATACAAACAGAATAAACATGCTCTTTAATGAAAGCTCTCAAACTTTTTTTCTCATCAATATACAATTGATTAACATCACGTGTCACAGTCGATCTAGATGGCATTTTGAGCCAAGGACACAAACTAGCAACAAATTTCTTAAAACCTTCTCCCTCGACAAAACTAAAAGGAAGTTCATCACGTATGATCATCAAAACAAGACACTTTCTGCTATAATCTTGATCAAATTTCCAATTAGCTAATGACCCAGTAGAGCTTCCATCAACAGAAGAAGTTGGTTGTAAAGACAGTTGTGTTTGTCTTGTTTCTACACTATGTGGATGCATTTTACAATTATTGATATGATTTTTAAGTGTAGTAGTGCCATGCTTTCTAGGGTCACAATAAAAGTCTTTAGCACAATGTTTACACTTGCCTTTTCTGACGTCATTAACATCATATAGTTGCTTGAAATGCTCCCAAACAATAGATCTTGGTGGGGTGGCTTTCTTTTCTTTGCACCAACTACAGAAGCGCTTGTCACATCAAGCGTATTGCTTTGTTGCTCGGGTGCAACATGTGTCTTGAATTGTGTTGCTAAGGGATTGTCTTCATGAGATTGAGCCATCTACAGATTGAAAACATAAAAAAATTAGAATTATTTATGAATACCCTTGTGTTGGAGTAATGAATAGACAAAACAAATGAAAAACCAATTAACTTCAAACCAAGAATGAAGAATCGGACACAAAAACGTAAAAATGTTACATCAATTGCATGATTTATAAGTATCCATAAATAAACACCCACTATTGTTGAAATACAATCTTAAAAAAAAGATTTAGAACATATAGCTGATAGAGTTAAGAGTTATTATATATTATCTCATCATATTATTAAATGAATTAAATTATTAAGATTAAATAACTGCTAATAGCAGTAGCAAGTTATTAATATCATAATGCAGGTTAGTTATATATGGTCAATTAAGAGTTAAGAGTCTAAATTGCATAATTTAGTTATGGGATTATTTGTTTATATATGGTAAATTAAAACTTCATATGAAACTCATTTACCTAAAGGATTAACATAAGAATTTCTTTTTCTTTTTCCCCATTTTAGATTATAACGGCACAAGCAAAAGGCAAATTTCAAGAAACAGACAAGGATTGTTTTCTTTATTTTCAAGTATTACGACATTTCCTTACATAGTAAGTCTAGGATCTCAAAACATGACATGAAATGAAGCTTGAAGTAATTAAGGAAGTAGCTTAATTTAAGGAAAATTATTTATTCTTAAATTGGGAAAAGATGAAATGTGAATGATGAATTATCAGAAAGCCATGAAGGACGAAAAATGATTTCACAATTAAAGAGAACAAAAATGCCAGTACAACTAACAAACACATCATCAACTATGCCTACTTTAAAAATTAAAATATATATATATAGAGTAAAATGGGTAATCAATAGCCTGCTGGAAAATTCCACCATTAGGGAAAAAAAAGGAAGAAAATATATCCTGAAAATTTCCAAGATTATACATTTTTCAATTTCATTCACTTTGTGGTCGGTTTCTTTTATTTCTTTACTAGAAGTGCATTCTAATATCTATCCCTAATCCATACAATCAATTGTTTTACATAGAGACAGAGCCATATTCTTTCTCTCACAGATCAAGAGAAGCCTAATCAAGATACAGAAACAAACAAAATTAAAAGGACCTATCAAGATACAAAAACAACATCTCAGGCATAAAGAAACTGTTTTTGAGTACAGAACAAGATGGAGGAGAAGCGATATCAAATTCTATGCTTTTTTATCATAAAACAGAGCACTATCTGCTATATTGTTTTCTCCACCGAACATATGGTACTGAAAAGCAAAACCCTAAAGATGCAAGTGGTTGGAAATTGAAAACTAATGACAACAAGAGAACTTACACCGGTGATGAAGAAGTGAAACTCGTCAAACAGAAATGGGAGGCGCCGACGATGAAGAAGTGAAACCCGTCAAACAAAAATGGGAGGCTCAGGCGATGAAGAAGTGAAACTCGTCAAACAGAAATTAGGAATTTTGGTTTTCAACTAGTAGAGAACAAATTAGAGATGAGAAAATAGAAATGGTGAGTTTTGAGTTTTAATCGGGCGGGTTGGGTTAATCAAGGTTTCACCCGACTCGAACCCGAATTACTCCCAAACCCTCAACCTTATGCTACCCTAATAATCCTAACAACCCTACCCAAATAGCTTGTTCGGTTCGGGTTGTTCGAATTATTCGGGTCTGTTCGGGTTTTGAACATTCCTACTAATATATATAACCGGATTAGGGTATGGACATACGTAATTGGATTCGGGTTCAAAAATGGTATTGTTCTCATGTATCTTTGGGCTCCGTACATGTCAAAGGAAACGAAGCGTTTTTATATGATGGATTAAATTATTTTACAGATCAAATAGATGAAATTATAGATAGATTATTGATGGTTGGAATTAAATTTAAATTATATTTTTATAAATAAATTGAATAAAATTTATAAATCAAATAAAAATTTACTACCTCTAACTTATTATTGGTATTGAAAATTAATTCTTATATGTACTCGTTGGAAAAAGTCTCTCCCTCTCTCTCTATATATAGCTTAATAGCCAACCATATTTTCAATTTAGTAATATTGTAATATTTATTTGTGGAATAATTGAAAATCATATATAAAAATAGTCCAAGTGTATTAAATGATACACGACAAGACATATATATTCAACAAGCAACGTGATTAGGTATGTTAATTTTTCTAATTTATATTCATTTCTTTATGGCTTTTCGGTAATTATAGTATTAACTATTAATTACTAAGCTTAGTCACCTGTAAATGCTCAAAAATCCGACTCCAATTTTGTTAAATGACTTTTAATTTTAATTTAATGTTGTACATATCATAGAAATATTTATGTGAAAGAAAATGGGAAAAAAAATAAATTCAAACGAATTTCAACCATCCGATTAATGCATACGTGGCATTTAGATCCCAGGTTGGCTTATCGAAAGGCCAAAAATAAAGATGACTCAAAAAATATAAACCGCCAGATCTAAAAATTTCCACGCGGCAACCCATTAAAGTGCCAGACGAGATGCCCCAACCGGAGAGAATCCAGAAACCGAACAGGAGATTACTAACTCTGAAACGGAGCGGACATTTTCGTAAATAAAAGGAAATCCAGGGGTAAAAGAAAGTAGGGTATTATATTTAAATGATAGGACAGCGACGCAGAGATAAGAGAAAGCCAGCAGCCAAAAAAGCCATCCGAAGAAACGACACGAGCTTTGCATTCTCTCTCTTTTAAACAGCTTAACCTGTGGTTTCCTATCTCTGGTTTTCGCGTTTCGTATCTCACCTTAGCTTCATCGTCGTAGACTCCCTCTCTCGATCTCGAAACTGTAAGTCTTAAGAAACCCCTAATTTCCCAATCGTGCCCGTCGATCTTCGACTTTTTATTAGGATCCCTAATTTTTCTTTTCCAATTTTCGTTGATTTTTTTTAGGCCATTATTTTGATTTGTTTGTCGGTTCTGAGTTTTTATATGTTCTGCATGTTACTGATTAGGTTTTCGTAATGGTGCAATTTTCTGGATTATTTTTTGTTGATTGATTGTTTTCTTCGATCTGATTGTTTTTGCGTTTTTATTTCATCTACTTGGTCGTTGTATCCAGATGGATTTAATATAGGCGACTTTTCAGTTTAAACTGTGGTTTTCAGTTGATTGGATTGGTCACTTTCCGTGGTTCAATTTTTTTCTTTCCTTGTAACTTTCTTGTGATCGTTGTAATGTGAATGTGGAACCATATAATAGCATTAAGTTGCGATGGCTATGTGGTAGCTGTTTGATTTACGTTGGGAGGGCAGGAGGAAGCAGTGAGATGTAGTGAAACTATTAGCACTTTTCGTTTGGCCCCTGTTAGCTTCATAATTTACGGGAAGCTCTTTTGAATTTTTAGTTCAGTGGTGTTTCTGGGTTAAAATTGCATATTTTATGTTATATCAGATTCTTGGAACCATTCCTAATTTTGAACTGAATTTTTTTTAACATTGTTTTTTGTCATTTTCTCTCCAACTGTTATATTCAGGGCAAACATGAGTGACGAAGGGGAAAGGACCTGCCCACTGTGCGCTGAGGAGATGGACTTGACCGATCAACAATTGAAGCCTTGCAAATGTGGTTATGAGGTTGGTGACATCATTTCGCTAGACTATGCTGATATCATTGCTTTCAAGTAGAATAATAGTTTGTTTCTTAAGGTGCCATATGTTCATTGTTGTGCATTCTAACCTTTGGTACCAATTAGTTATCTCTATTGCGTTTTGTTAAATATGGTTATTTTTCACGAAGAAGTTCCTCATATTACTTGTTGTCTTAGCAATTTCACCTACATTGAATGGGCAAATGATGGAAACGTGCTCTTCTATATTCTTAAAGGGCCTTTTCAATTGTTGTGAAGTTTCAGCTCAGTTTTCTTTGTCCACTTCTATTTAAATCACATTCTTGTGGCTGTCATCTCATCTGCATCATGACAGATATGTGTTTGGTGTTGGCATCACATAATGGACATGGCAGAAAAGGATGACACGGAGGGCCGTTGCCCTGCATGTCGTGTCCCTTACGACAAGGAGAAGATAGTAGGGATGGCTGCAAACTGTGAGAGGTTGGTTTTGATGTTACTATTTGTGCTTATGTGGGGTTTTTATTTATTTATTTAGAAGGTTATGCTGATTTCTGTGATTTATAATGGAACTTTCCTCAAAGATTGGTGGCTGAAATCCATATGGAGCGAAAGAAGACACAGAAGTCAAAAACAAAACCAGCTGAAGGAAGGAAGCAACTCAGCAGTGTGCGGGTTATTCAACGGAACCTTGTGTACATAGTTGGGTTGCCCCTTAATCTTGCAGATGAAGATGTAAGCTCGCTTTCTGTATAATTTACCAATTAGTTTTTTCATCTTTCTCTCTCTAAAAATAATTTGCTGATGGAGTTTTCAAATTTCTGAGCAGCTTCTCCAGCGCAAAGAGTACTTTAGCCAATATGGGAAGGTTCTAAAAGTGTCTATGTCCCGAACAGCAGCTGGTGTCATTCAACAGTTTCCAAACAATACTTGTAGTGTGTGAGTTTAAAATAAATGCCGTCCTGATGTTGACAATGTTAAGGGTCTTTTTGCTTTTTGGTTAATGCTATTTTAGCAAGGTCAAATGGAGCTTCCTGTCGAAATTCCAACTTCCAGTTGGACTTTTCTGACTTAAATTTCCTTGACTTAAATTTCCTATGCTTGTGATTATTCTTTATAGTAGTAATTCCCTGTTTCCTCAGCTTATTGGTTCTTTGTACATTGTACAATTTTTTGACCAAGTAGCATTGTTTACTTTTCGACTTAGATTTCCTATGCTTGTGAGTTTTGTTCATAGTAGTAATATTCCCTATTTCCTTTGTTCCTTGGTTCTTGTACATTGTACATTTTTTGACCAAGTACTGTTTATTTTTTATTCCCTGTTTCTAATTTGTATCTACTAACCTGTTAATGTCATTGATTTCTCTCTGTTTTTGAAATATTTAATAGATATATAACTTACTCGAAGGAAGAAGAAGCAATTCGCTGTATTCAGTCTGTACATGGGTTTGTGTTGGATGGTAGAACATTAAAGTACGTTGTCATTACACATATGAGCTTTTTTCTTGCTAGTAGTGTTGCATTAATTCTAATAACTTGATTATTTTTCAGGGCTTGCTTTGGTACTACAAAGTATTGTCATGCATGGCTCAGAAATGTGGTATGGTTTAAATTTTGAACTTTGTTTGGCATTTGCACCTATGAGTAGTTTTCTATATGATACAAAATGGATTGAAATATGTTGTAATTGAGAATTAACTTTCTGTTCATTCCAGCCTTGCACCAATCCGGATTGTCTATACTTGCATGAGATTGGTTCTCAGGAAGATAGTTTTACTAAAGATGAGATAATATCGGCATACACAAGGTATAGTTCAATGGAGCATATTAGTTCTGTCACTCTTGTAAGCCATCGTTATTCTAAACAATGATTATCTTTATTTACCTCGAGGAAAGGATTTCAGAAGAATTGCTGCTAGGCTCTTTTCATTTAGTCCCTATCTGAACTCCCCAACTTATTTAGAATCTTGAACATTGAAATATTGTAATTGATGAATAGCTCATATCCGGTTCAAATTAAAGAGTGGCCATAGTCATTAGAGGCACTCTTCAGATTAGGCACTAGGATAGTGTCCTTTGTGCCACCACAGGTATAAGTTGCACATGCTACAGGTGCATTTTATGTGGTTTAGTCATTAGAGGTGCACATGAGGCAAGGCACTTAGGGTAGTATCTCTAGCTCCTCCATAGTGGAAAAGATGGGCACACTTCTACAGGTATGGTTTAGTTGCCACTGTACTTCCATGTTGACAGGCACTGGAAATTCTTCCCTAGGGACTTCTTTGCACTGATTTCTTGCCAAAAGCCATGCGGACCAACATTGATGACTTTCGTTGGGTTATTTGTTGTCAGTTGCTAGGTCTATTTTTGTTATTATAAAGTAATTCACACAATGTTTCTTGAAATGTTTTTTGTTCTTTTTTGGTTGTTAAGTCTCCAAATTTTATTATTTAAGATGTTATTTGAAATTTCTTTGTTAAGCCTCCAGAATTTATTATTTAAGATGTTATTAACTTTAATAAATTCATAACAGGTGATAGACTAATGCTCTGTTAAACCATTATAAATTTTGTTACATGGTTGTAATATCAGGTGCACGGCTGTACCTGGGCTCTAGGACCCCCTTTGATGCTCATTGCATCTTTATTAACTTGATTATACCAGCATATTTACCTGTAGTTTGGACTTTACAACTCAATGAAATTATTTTAAGTATCTCAAAAATGTTCCTGTTTGTCATTCTTCGTGTTCATCAGTGTTTATAGTTGTCTTTATAATTTGTATATTAATATCTTAGCTGAAAGTTATTTGGGCTTTTCTGAGAAATTAAGTGTTTATATCATTCAATGATTAATTTGTGATGGTTTAAAAAAGGAGTAGGGTTCAACAAATTACTGGTGCAACAAACAATATGATGCGGTGTTCAGGGAGTATGCTGCCTCCACCTTTAGATGATTATAACTGTAATAGTATTGTTTCTGCGGCAAAACCCATTGTCAAAAGTACTTCAACTGTAAGTGTTTTTTTTCTTTCTTACCTTTTCACCTCGTTCTTGTTATTCAATAATTAGGCATCTGATTTTGCACAGTGATACAAAAGAATAAATAAATAAATAAATAAATAAAATTAAGCCACTTAGATTAACTGTTCGTCTTAAATCTGTGTGCGCTGATGTTCTCTTTAGCTGATGGTTCTGGGCTCTCTTGTTTTTATCCAACAGAACACAATGAGTACATCTAAAGATTCACCTCCAAATGGAAGCTTGGGTAGATCAATCGCACTACCTGCAGCAGCCTCATGGTATGCCACTTACTTGTATCTTCTGTGCTTTGGTTTGGTAGCATGCCTCCTGATTAAATATTGTATTAGGGGAACACGTGCTGCTAATCAGCCACAAGCTGCTAGTTCAACAGCATCAAATGGACCTACTAAGCCCAAACCAGACATAGTTAATGGCACGTTAGCATTCTCTTCAGCTGTTGGAAGCTCAACTCAAGTTTCAACATTGCATAGTGATGTAGGGAAAAGGTCAACATGGAATGAAGAGGGTCAAACTGCTAATGGTAAAGGAAAACCGGATATTATGAAACCTGTAAGACAGAATATTGGAATAGATAGGAGAGTCAATGTCCTGGATAAACCAGATACTGTTGCTACTTCAACTTCAAATAATCAGTCGTTTAGTTCTCCAACATCTGAGCATGATGTCTGGGCCTCTGATGTGGTGTCAAATGGCACAAGCTCCTTGGTTCATTCTGAGCCATCTTGTGGGTCTGAGAAAAGGGGGATTGCTGCTGCTGCTGCTGCTGATATTGCATCAATTAAGGTTGACAATAATGTTAGATGTGATGATTCTGGTGTAACCAGAACCAATAGTTCACTTACGGATCACTATGTGATAAAATCACCTGGGAATCAAATGGTACATCAACCTTGTGTGGACCAATATAGAGAATCTGTAGCCTCAACACCAGCTGAGTTGAGTTCTGTTCCTAGGGATCAACCTGATTGGAGAACAGATCCTCAAGTTCTAGCAGTTGCAAATACTGAATTAGAGGAGGATATAATATCTTTTGATAATCAAAGACTGAAGGATCCAGAAGTTATGTCTCGCACAACTTATTTGCCAAGTTCAGCTAACTCCCTCCATGTTTCAAACCATTCTAGGTCTCATTCATTGCAACATAATGAGCCTTTTGGTGCTGCAAATCTAAATTCTGATGCTCTCTTTGTGGATAATAGAATTGGGGATAGATCACTTCTACATTCACCTAGCAATAGCATCATAGCAAATGGATACCATGAGAGAATAATCGGTTCTGCTAGTGTTGATGGAAATATGGATCATGCCTTCTCTCTCACAAATGAAGGGGAAGGAAAGCCCGTTGGAAGATTACAGGGCGATGCTACTGCCCTAGATGTGGGTGAGAGTAGCATAATTTCAAATATCTTATCACTAGATCTAGATTCATGGGATGACTCATTAACATCCCCTCAAAATTTGGCTAAATTGTTGGGTGAGACAGAGAAGCAACCTAGTTCTCTCAAAATGTCAAGTTCCTGGAAAGTCCAAAATAACAGTCAGTCTAGGTTCTCTTTTGCAAGACAAGAGGAATCAAGAAATCAACTAGTTGATGCTGATCCACCATTTAGCATTTTTGGGCAGATGCCAAAGAACCCTTTGTATGGCCAGGATTTTTCTGAAAAAAGAAACGCATATATGGATAAACTTGGGATGGGGAATGGGTTTTCTCCTAGCAATTTTGAGGAATCTGAAACTTTTATCAGTGGTCCTTCAGTGTTCTCTTCAAATAAGCCTTCTGGTGAGTGTCTATTTTCCTTTTAGTTTTTTTTTTTTGGCTACATGTCCCCAAATCGTGGTTATCTGGGCGTGCCAAAAGGTAAATGGGAACTATCATTTATTTACTGCTTAGCATATGGTAACCTGAAATTATAGGATTTATATGAAAGGCCAAGATCAAAGTACATTTGTTAAATGATTTTCATATACAAGTGGGGCTTGTCCATTGGACAAGAATTAATGAATTGCATGACGACTACTCATACATGGAGTACCAAAACTTGACCTCGTCATGGTACCATAATAGTCATAGGGTCTTGTGTAGGATTCTATAGAATATGTGCTGCGTTTTCTTATTATTTGGATTCTGTGTCTGCTGTTGGATTTAATTGTAATGGATGTTTTAAATGGTTTTTATTTGCATCTCTTTTTTCTGTGGTTATTACCTGGAGCAGTTCTCAACTCTCTTTAGGAACAACAAAAATGTTAGCATTTGCTATTTTGCACCGTGTCTTATCTCTTAACATCAAATAAATGCTGCGCATTTTGGGGTTTACCGAGAACTTCATTGTGAAATATGAAGTTAACCATTTTGTTGAACTTTGTGTGCTCTAGAAGGGGAGAAAGCAAAATTTTCAGCGACTTTTGTTGCTGAATTTCTGTGAAGATTATGGTTGTTCTAATAGGTCTTCAATCATATTTGTCTTTTTTACGACAAACCATTGTATTCTGAGGTGCTCATTGGTTTGGGAACCATAATCTTCTTCTTCTTCTTCTTCTTCTTTTTTCTATAATTGTTGATAGTGAGTCAATCTTGTCTATTGTAGAATGCAAGTTCAAAATGCTCTCCTTACTTAGAAGGTGGATGTCCAAGATATATGTAGGTTAAGGCTTCACCTTAAAGATTCTGTTTATACCCAAGTGTAGCCAGATTAATCATATGCTTATTCCAAAATACATCTTTGTTGCATTTGTCTTTTCCTTTTCAAAAGAAGAAATATCTCTTTTATGGTGGTGGTTTTTGTGGAGGAGATTGTGGATAGTAGTACTGTCCTCTGATATAATGGGAAAAAAAGGCTGATTTTGTGATCAATTACTTATTGAACTTTATTGTTCATTTAGCAGTTTCTAGGGCTCAAATATCTGCTCCTCCTGGATTCACTGTGCCCAACAATAACAGAGCTCCACCTCCAGGCTTTTCTTCCCATGAGAGGGTGGACCAGATTTTTGATACATTATCTGGTAAGCGATTTGATTTGTTTTCATGTCATCTCATTTTGAATTATGCCATGCTTACTTCTTCGCGTTTCCTCTCATGTAGGTAGTCATTTGCTAGACTCTTCTTCTTTGCTGAGAAAGTCATACCAGGCACCCCCAACTGGAAATATTAGTAGCAGTGGGGATATTGAATTTATGGATCCTGCAATTTTAGCGGTTGGCAAAGGGAGACTTCAGGGTGGGCTTAACAATCCAGGCATGGACATGAGGTCAAATTTCCCACAACAGTTAAATGCTTTCGAGAATGATGCAAGACTTCAGTTATTAATGCAAAGATCTCTCTCACCACATCAGAATCTGAGATATGCTAATGTTGGGGATAGCTTTTCTTCTCTTGCTGATTCTTATGGAATATCTTCAAGGCTTGTGGATCAATCTCAAATGAGCAATTTATCTCCATATATGCAAATGTCTCTTCAGCATTCTAGGAATGGGTTCCTGTCAAATAGTCACTGGGATGGATGGAATGAAGTTCAAGGTGGAAATAATCTTGGTGTGGCTGAGCTCATCCGGAACGAGAGACTGGGATTAAACAAGTTCTACCCTGCTGGGTATGAAGATTCAAATTTTCGGATGTCAAGTTCAGGAGACTTGTATAATAGAACATTTGAGATGTGAACCAGTTAGGGGCATTTTTTACATGGCTAGCAATGGTCAATGGACAACCTATAAATGATCTATGCAATGATGTGGACGTATGCTGAATGATGGGACTGACTCATGACTGATCTCTGTTTGGGCAGCCTGATGAAGGATGAGCTCCCGAAAATCGGGATCTTGGAGGCAGCAGGTAATGATACTGATTTAGTAGTTGTCCTATTTCTGCTGTGAAGCTTTCAGACGTTAATTAAAATGAACTCAAAATTATTCCCTAGAAGTTGGTATAACTAAAATTATCACCAAATTTGGAGCACTTTCTTACATTGCAGTTGCCGCATACTAATTTATGTTTCCAATAAGACCTTCAGGATCAAATTCTTGTAAAATTTTGGCAACCATATGCGAACAAGTTAAAAATTGAGTAATTTCCATGTCAACTGCTGAGACTAGAGTAATTGAGAAAAAATTCGAAATTTGGGATTGATAGCATGGTCATGCTTATGTCCTGCTTAATAATAGTTTGTTGATTTCACTGGTTTGGGTGCCCATCTTGTTTATTGTGGGTGCAGGTTAAGGAAAGCTGCAACGGACGGATGGATATGAAGATAGTATTGTGATATGGTATATATTGTTAAACTGGCAGGATGATCCTCCAGGACAGAGTGTTTTGCTCCCATGTTATAGGAAAGAGTAAATTTTGGTTGCTACTCTCACGACTAAATAGATGAAATTTGAAATCTCCTTTCCTGTTTCCATTTTGTGTTTCATTGTCTTTGGGCGAGTTTCACACAGCCTAGTGCGAACATTTGACGTGAGTTTGTTGCGGTGTTTTAGTATTATGATTTGTGGTTTTCTAGCAGCGGATCTGATATAACACCAATTATTAATTTTAAAGTCACTAGAGCTTCATCCAAGGTTTCAGGTATCATTCATGTTCTGGTGCCATGGAGGAGCAAATTGATATTTGCTTTGAGTTTCTGATGAGATTGGTACGTGAAGTTGAAAAGAAAATGGGAAATAGCTCGCGTCATCCAAGAGTTAGTTATGTTAGCATTCATGTTGGGGGCGGTGCTGTTATTCATTCCCGGGTTCGATTGTTTTTATGCGGATTAATTAGGAAATGCAGGATGATGAATGGAGAAACAAGTAGCTCGTCAGTTTTTTCTGATTAATCTTCATCGTCGCACCTCATTAATCTGCAAATAATCAAATACTTGACCGAACAGCCGGCAATTAACTGCAGTCCATTAGAGCATGTATTGAGTTCCCGTTCCGCTTCACCAATTCCCTTCAAAAAATTTGACATATTGCATCCATTTAAAAATATATATAATTATATAAATATAAATATAAATTATTTATTTATTTTGTTTAATTGATTCTTACTGTTTTTAGTTTTTTATCTTAAAATAATCTATCATTCCAAATTCTATTGACACAAAATCTACTTAATATTCAAGTATAATGAAATTGTATTTTTATCTATTAAAGATTTATTTTTTCAATTAAAATGGTTATAAACATATGAGTATTGAAATATTTTTATACAATCCATCTATATACAATTTTATTCGTTAAAATCGTTTTTAAAAATTGGAAAAATTTAAATATTGTACTTTTTTTTTTTATCCTAACTGGGAATTAAATAGCATAATGTGAAATTATTATAACTATTATTAAAAAAATTTATGTGACTACAAGTGATTGAAACTCTCCATTGGAAAGGGCTTTGCATTATCAAAGGAACGTTTTATGTGAGGTGGCATTAATAAAATTAAAATTTGTGAGCCTAAAGTATCTGTTGCATTGGACGTACTCTCGCCTCTTGTGAGTTGAATCTTACATAACGCAATTATGAATAATATACTCCCGTCTTTCTGCTGAAACAAATACCATGCAAATACTGAGGTGACAATGGTTGAACAACAATACTTTAATTTCATCTACATATCTCTCTCACATAACTAAAAATTTAGTTTATCTAATAATTTGTATATGAGTTCAAGCATGTGAATAGAGGTGGCAAAATTGATTAAAATTCAAAATTTTATCCAAATTCGTAAAAAAAAAAAAAGTAATTTAAATCTAATTTAATTCAAATAAATATTTATCGAGTTAATTTAAAATTGATCCTTTTACTTTTTAACCTAATTCAATACTCGCTGGTCAATTAAAAATTGATCAATTTTACTTTTCAACCCATTAAACTATTCGCTCTGCTTCTCACCTCGTGCTTTCCCTACTGCCGTTCACCTGCCGCAATGTTACCAATTCTAATACTGTAACTAACCCCTTTCATTCTTCTTCTTTATTTAGTATTGGGTTTGTAATCTTAACGGCCATATGCGGAAGCAGAGTTTAATTGGCTGATTTCTTGGCAGGTGAATAAAACTTCGATCCTTGTAGATGCTTCTAAATATATAGAAAAGGTGGAAAATCTAAATCAAGAAATAGGGAGTTCTGCAATTACTCAAAATCATGAATTACCAGTGGTGAACTGCAATTTGTTGGTGATTTCTTTTCAAATTCTGGTGTTTTTTCTTTTTAATTATGAAAATAGATTGGTTTGTTTTGTGTTGCAGCAAGTCACAGTAGAAGCCCTAGAAAAGGTGCTTACATCTCGAGTTTTTTTTTTTTTTTCCTATGTTGTTGCTAGATTCGGGTGGAACAATATTTTTTTAAGCCTTATATATATCAATTTATTATTTATATTATAATTTTAAATAGATATTATTATTATCAGATTAATTAATTAATAAAAAAATTTTATAATAATTTGCATTAAATCTATGAATTGATTCAAATTCGTTTAATTCATTTGAATATTAATACATTTATAACTTATAGTTTTTTTGATCTATTTATGATCAAACTCATTAATAATGCAATCTAAATTCATCCAATTTACCTATTTACCACCTCTACACGTGAATATACAAATATATATTGTATATAACGAGCGTTGGAAAATATCTTTTTAATCTCTAATTATTGATGGACTCTTTTTTGGTGGAACCCTATTACCATCCAACGATAAGTCACCTTTAAATTCGAAGGATGCTTTTCTTCTTCTTCTTTATTTTTTGGCTCGTTTTAAATCCGACCCATTAGAATTTTAAAATAACACGTAATTGGTCTTCAAGCAATATGATGGGTTTTTAAATAATCGACAAAAGAAAAAATGTTTGATGTTAACTAAACAGGATCAGTCTCTCATTTTTCCTAGTAAATAAATTATGGACATAGAAAATAAATTACTCTTACATTTCAGATTCTGCTTGAAAATAAAATAAACTGCTTCAATTTTTATCTTTTTTTTTTCTCACTATAATTTAAAGGTATAAATTCAACCTTGTAGTAAAATTAATACTTGAATCCATCCTAAACACTATCCAAATCCATCTTAATAGGATACGATAGGAGGGACAATTTTACAAATGGTGTTTTTGGGGAAATTATTTGGGTTTTTGGTGTGTTTTTTAAACTATTTAAATTTTTTTGGTATTTTCTCATTTTCGCTGGGAATGTTAGCAGAAATGGTAGGGATGGGACCCACGGCATGAATTTTGGTATCTCTCATTTTCGCTGGAAATGTCAGCAAAAATGACAAGGATGGGGCCCACGACGGATTTAATTAAATTAATCATTTCTATAATAATAAAAAAATAAAATATGTCTCAATTTTTATGATATGATCTTAATCTTTTTCCGTTTAAAGAAAATAATACGTAAAATTGAAACACAAACTACAAATTCTGAGTTTTTCCAATTTAATCTTGGTCCATATTTCTAATCAAATAAAATCTAACAAAATTAATATCATTAAAATTTAAAAAATAACAGTGAATTAAATTAATTAATCTGATTAATCAATTACTTTTTTTTCAATTTATCAATTTTTTATTTAAGTAAATAAAATATTTTTATTGATATAAAATTAAATTAAAAGTCTAAAAGTCACAAATAAATAAAATTTATCAATTTGGGGTTGCAATTGATGAGTTTTTTTGTCTATTAATACAATTAGAACTTAATTTAAAAAAATAGTCAACCTATATCTTGAATCAAGGAAATAATTATCATAATTTTATGAGATTACTGGCTAAGAAAAATAAGAAATTAAAAGAAAAAATAAATATACGAAGCAAGCTTGACCTTTGATATATAGTTAAAATATCAATAAAAATATTTTTTTTACTTAAATAAAAAATTGATAAATTGAAAAAAAAATAATTGATTAATCAGAATAATTTAATTCACTGTTGTTTTTTAAATTTTAGTGATATTAATTTTGTTAGATTTTATTTAATTAGAAATATGAATGAAGATTAAATTGGGCAAACATTAATCAATTATTTTTTTTCAATAAAAATATTTTATTTACTTAAATAAAAAATTGATAAATTGAAAAAAATAATTGATTAATCAGATTAATTAATCTAATTCACTATTATTTTTTAAATTTTAGTTATATTAATTTTGTTAGATTTTATTTGATTAGAAATATAGAGAAAAATTAAGTTGAGCAAACTCAGCATCTGTGATTTGTGTTCCAATTTTACATATTCTTTTTTCTAGACGAAAAAAGATTAAGACCAGATTATAAAAATGAGACATATTTTATTTTTTTATTATTTTTGAAATGATTAATTTAATTAAATCCGTCGTGGGCCCCATCCCTGCTAATTCCAATGACATTTCCAACGGAAATGAGAGATACCAAAATTCATGCCGTGAGCTCCACCCCTGCCATTTTCGTTGACATTCCCAGCAAAAATGAAAAAATACCCCAAAAATTCAAATAGTTTGAAAAACACACCAAAAACCCAAATAATTTCCCAAAAACACTATTTTTAAAATTGTCCCACAATAGGATGCCTAAAAACACCAGCCCACTTCTATTCCTACTTTCCTCATGAATTTATTTTATTTTATTTTATTTTGTTGTGTCAGTAAAATAAAATTAGGTATAATTATTAAAAAAACTCCTAAAGTTTAGGCAAATTGACAATTAAAACCCTGCTGTCTAAAACATAATAATTGGATTTCCAACGTTTTATAAATATTTCAATTAAGTCCCTCCATCCGTAATTCCGTTAAAACTAATAATGAGTTTTCTATTCAATAATTAATATCATTCAAAATTAATGATAAATCCTTATTATTTTTAATAATTAAATTTTGCAACTCTCATTATGTTTTTCCAACTAAAAAGAAAATCATAATTAATAAATATCTAATTAAAATGTTAAGTTGAAAAATAAGAGTCTTAAAAATATAAAATTATTTTGCACAAACTCAAATTATATTACATTGCATTAATTTGGATCTCGTAAACATTATTTTCAAAAAATAATATAATATTTTAAAATATGATATTTTTATATTTAAAATTTAAATTCAATATTTTTTACGATAATTTTATTTTAATCTAATTTGTTAGGTTGGATAAAATAAAAGTTGTTTTCAAATATATAAAGAATTTGGTTTTATAAAAAAAATGATTTAAAATGAAAATTTATGATTTATTTTTAATTTTATTTTTTTTGGAATTTTAAGTTAATAGTTAAATTTATGTTTTAATTTAAATTGAATAAAAAGTATTATCATTTATCAACATGAACAATAAAAAAAATATTCTATATTTAGATATAAGTTGTAAAATTGAAAAAATAAATCCTATTGAATTATTATTAATAATAAGAGAAATATATTGTTAATTTTTACCTATATTAAATATTAAAAATAATTTTTAAATACAAAATAAGTATTTTTATTAGTTTTAATGAAATTATTGACGGAGTGATCAAATTAAAATATACGTAAACGTTAAAAGTCCAATTATTATATTTTTAAATGATAAAATTTTAATTGTAATTGAATTAAAACATTGGGGTAGGGATGATCACGGGACGGGGTGGGGTCGGAAAATTCTCCCTCACTTACTCCCCCGCCAATGGCGGAGATTCTCCGCCCCCGCCACCAATATCGGGGAGAAAATTTCCTCTGTTCCCATCCCGCGGGAATCTCCGTCCACCAATTTTTTTTAATTTTAAAATATAATATTTTATAAATAATTAAAATTAAAATATAATATTTAATAAATAAAAAATTTAAAATCAATAATAATTTAAAATTAAATATAATTTAAAACTTAATAATTATAAAATTAAGTTATATTTTAATTTTAATTATTTATAAAATATTATATTTTAAAATTAAAAAAAATTTACGGGGCGGAGATCCCATTTCCCATCCCCGCCCCTGATTTTAGGACGGGGATCTTTTTCCCCCGTCTCCGTTCCTTCGAAGGAAAATTTTGGAAATTTTCTATCCTGAACGGGATGGGAGAATTTTTGTCTCGCGATCATCCCTACATTGGGGTTCTTTTTGTAGTTATCCCATAAAATCACATTGAAATCTGTTAAAGACAATAGATAATAAAAAGCAATTAAACTTCTGACCTATATGTGTACTATGAAATAAGTGGTCCAGCATCAGCATATAATTAAGAGCTTTATCTGATAAAAGTTACCTATTGGTGAGACGGACGGTGTTGACATCTACCGGTAATCAGTCAATTAAACAATTAATGCGGAAAAATTAAAAATTGAAGAATTTAATATATAAGTTTTTTTTAGGCCCTCCCATCCGCTCTATTTTAAAATGTAATTTTATATTTTTTTACATAAATTACGAAAATAATTAAAATATTATAATTTTATAAAAAAAATTATAATTATTAATAAAAATATTTTTTATATTTTAAAAAGTTTTATTTAATTTTAGTTAAAAGTAAACAGTGATAAAAAAATATTTAATAAAATATATAATAAATATGAATATAAATATAAACTTATTTTTTAAATTTTAAAAACGATATTTAAAGTGTAACAAACTAAAATAAAAAAAAATTGCAGAGATTTAAAAATAGATTTTGTTTTCATAAATTTACTAAATATAACTTTTCTACTCCACATGCCAATTTTCAAGATTTTTTTTGTTCAAGGTTAAAAAGTATTAATCGCATATATACTTTATTTTAATTTTATGTTTATATTAAAAAAGAAATAATTAATAGAGCATAAATATATAATAATACAAAATAAATACAGTTGATTGATTTACTTAATTTGCATGGGAACTTTAATTAAGTGGATAAGATAGGAGAATAGCATTGTTAGATTTCTGGTCTCCTTAAAAGAGGTCAGTGCCACCAACTCTCAGACCCAACCACCTCAATTAATAATTAGAAAACAGACCAATTGGGTTGGTTGAGCTTTTTCTTTAACAGAAATCACTCAATTAATTTTGCAATTACAATACAAAGACAAAAGTTGCATCTATTTGGGTGTCTTATTTAGTGCCACATATTATATAATATTTTAATACTAAAATCCACCATCATCTGTTGGTCCAAAAATCTCCATAGCCATATATATATATTTATAATGATACTTTGTATTTATGTAGATAATCAAAGGGACAATAAAATCATTTATGACATGGGGCAGCTAGTTAGCACAAAAAAAAAAAAAAAAGTGGGTCCACAATGTAAGTGAGAAAAATCCAAATGGATATGGGCCCACCTTGTGGTCCAAAAACCCTAGTGAAATTTAAGGTGATCTTACTAAGCCCATTCAATGATGAGTCACAAAGAGAAGATGGCCATGAGATCTTTTATATATTTTTTAAAAAAGAAAGGGTTTGTCAACAAGAAAAATTCTTATTTAGATATGACTAATTATTTTTTTTCATGAATTAAAATAATTATGAAATGAATGTTACAAATAGTAATCACTATTTTACTATTTTTTCAATTAATATATATTTTTATATAAATTTGATACATAAAAAAAAATTATAAACCGAATTTAAATGGATTATTTTTCCTTCTAATAAATGCTTTTCTCTTCTAGTTGAAACTTATGCCATTTATATGGCAGTTGCAGAGTGGTGGGCAAAAGATATGGGTTTGTGATTTTGTTGAACAATGAATGATTTGATGTCCTGCCTTAATTTTTATTTTATCCGCTCTCAACATTTTGCTGTGTTTTAATTCAAGAACAACAATTTCCTTCACAAATATAAAAGTAAAATATTTTAATATATTCCATTAGTTTTAAATAAAATCTTTAAATATTGAAATGCAAGTAAAAAATTAGAGTTCGATTGCAAGATTTTCTTTAATTTAAGAGTTAAATTTAGGAAAAAGAAAATAAAAAGTTTAAGTTACTTATTAACTCCTAAAATAGACCATTTTCAGTATTTTTTTAACAGTTATATCAACTCCTATTATCATTTGAAATACAATTTAATAATTAAAAGGTAAAAAAACTACAGTATTATTTTTAGTATTTTTTAATCTATTAATGTATCATTTAAAATACATTCATTATATGATTAAAATGCGAAAAATAGAGCATAGTTAAGAAAAATCTATTAGCCCATAAAAAGAGCCATGAAATTCTTATATTTGTACGATTGTATTGACATGTGTACGTAAAATAGCAATTGTCAGTACACTCTCACGTGGCTTTGCCCTCACCTATCATTTGCAATTTTTATTTTTTGAATTCGTGGTCGCTATTAAATTTTATTTAGCGGTCAATATTTAATATATTTAATTATTTTTAAATTGCAATTTGCATCATGAGTATGGACTTCAATATGTTGTTACCATTTCTTTGAATATATTTACGAAAATAATTGAGTCTTTAATTATCTCCAAATCAAATTTCAGATGTTTAAAAATGCTCTACACCATAATTAATTTTAAGGAAACTTGTTTTGGTATCGCAATGTATGAGTCCATTATTAACTCTAACCTATTGTGTTGAGACACACAAAGCATAAGTAAATACAGAAAACTGAATTTTCTAGGCGTAGAAAAAGTCTTGAAGTAAATTCCAAAGACACAGTACGAGGTTTTTTTTTTTTTCCTTTTAATTTCTAGACTGTCTAAAAGGTAAAAAAAAAAACATATTCAATACATCATATGTCCAGAATTAAACAAGGTTTTTGTTGATGGAACAAATTTTGGGAAAAGTAGAAAGTGGTGTCACTATGCTGAATTAACTGATGTGTGAGTTTTAGGTATATAATATGGGCAGTGTGACATCGAAGGACAGTTTGACCGAGATCCCATTTTCCCCCCAGTGGCAATTTATCCCTTTTTCTACAAGATTTCTATTGCCCTTTTAAGGTTTCCAGCGACAGGAACCATAGAATCTCGAGGATTAGTCCTTCAAGTTTGGAAAGGGCAAATGCCAAAATACCTATATTGTTTAATGGGCAACAACTTTCTCAATTTGGTTCCTTTCCCACTTGCGCAAAGCATTATGTCTGTCTTAGTCTTAGTCTACGTCTACCACTAAAAATAAAAAATGTTCCATGCGTTTTAGTTGTACTTCAAGAAACTTCATACTTTTGTTGCCAGTAGTTAGTGGAGCATATATTTGCTATTGTTACGAGGTATTGTCCCATAATAAGTGGGGCACTTGAAAGATTGTCCCAGGTTGCAAATAAATCAAGATATTACCAAAATTAAGCACATTTATTTCTGGGTTCATGAGGATCCGAAGAACTTCAAATAATTCTCAATCAAAGAACAAAATCACATAATAAGAAAATTGCACCAAATTTCCCGATGAACACTCGTGTATGGGATCTGTACCTACTCATTTTGAACATATCAAAAAGAGCATAGTAATGGTTTATCATCGAGTATCAATGCGTGCATTAAGGTATATTTCGATATTGAATTTGATTATCAATGTTGATATTCCTTTTCATATCTACCTCCAGTGCTAAAGATCAAAGATTATGGTGGAGCCTGCGGCGGCTTCACTGGGCAATAGAAATGAGAAGCACCGGGGGCCATGGTAGCTGGCGGAGTAGAACAGAGATTGTGAGCTGCTAGGTTGAGAGGTTTTGAAGGAAGAATAGCAGCAGACGGAGGGGTAGCTGAAAATGAGAATCCTGATGATGCTGCAGTAGAGAACATTGTCATTGGGGTAGCAGTGACCTGACCATGCATTTGCCACGCCCAGCTGGGGAGTCCCTGTGAAGAACTTAAATCAATTCTCTCTTCTGTTGCCCTTTCCTGATGAAAGAATTCAAGCCTTGGTCAAAAAGCATTCAAGATGGGAATACTAATGACAAGATCTAATAGTAGTAAGAAATTGCTTATTTGACAAACATATTATACAAACTAACATAATATAGTTTTGTTTAATTTGAAGCCTAGACCTTGCAGGCAAGGAGACTTCATTGTACTTCCCTCGCCAGCAAAAATTAATTGCTGGAAATTTCAAGCAAACCGATTGCAGTGAAACCATCAACTAAATGTTCTCTATTTTTTCAATCTCTGAACACTAATGTGTTGGAAAAGAAATAAAATTATTATATATTTAAAAAAAAAATATCATGGCAAATTCAGCTGCCAATAATGGATAAATATGCCAAGTTCACAAGTGTTTTGTCTGCAGAAGGTTAGAGATAAAAAGGAATACCTCATTCGGAAAGAAACTAGGATAGAAGCTGTTCCAAAACATTGGATGATCTGAAGTCCTCACTGCTTCTTTGAAAGGTGGATCCCCCACCATTGCGACTGCAGAGTTCTCCTGCAGAATCACATCACAAAGAACCATTGACATCTTCGAAATGAATGGAAGGCAGATTATTTTTCTCATTTACATTAAGGAACAAAATTCCGGTCTCAGTGAAAAAAATTCAATACACACATACATAAACAAAGGAATGTTAAAAAATTTGGTGCTAAATACAATACGTATGGACAGAAACCACTGGTTAAATTGTACCCTTGAACTCTTGCTGTCCATATCATAAGGACCCAAGTGGTATTGCAGATGCCCCTCATTCTCCTTAGCAGCAGTTCCAAGAGAAGCCAACATCCCTAAGTTCAGATCAAGATTATGTTCGTTGCCTGCAGCAGAAATCCATAAACTCATATTAACTCAGCACTAAACCCAATTCCAGATCACAGATTTAAAAACTAAAAATGATGCATCTAACAGCTAATCAATGAGTTAATACCTTCATTGCCAGCCTCAGACACCATCTCCCGTTCATATGTACTTGGCTCAAAGTTGGTCACTGCTTCCCTTCCATTGCATTTGATAGCTGCCTTGTCATAAGCCCTGATTTCCAGAAAATCAAAAGGGAGACACATGTTGGATGGAACGGTATTCAGGTTGAGAATTCAGGTAATAAATTGAGTATCAGAAGAGTGTAATTCATGATCATTAGGACCTTGCAGCCTCTACTTCACTGTCGAACAGCCCAAGATAAATATACCTGCATGCAAGCATCGTTATCTTCACGATGAAAACACCATTGCCAATCATTTCTTCTTCGAAATAGGTATTTTCAGTAATGTTTTTTCCGTATAGGAAAAAACAAAAAAATCCCCATTTGAGAATTTATAAGAAATCAACTCTCAGTTTGCACGTAGAGGCCCGTAACTAAATATTTAGAGCAACATGGAAAAAAAAAAGTTCTAAATTCCCTAAAAATGATATCTCACTTTTTGCCGAGGAATTGTCCCATTCTTGCTTCCCATCTGCCGCATTTATGCAGTGTCACCCCTCGATACTTTGAACTCCCTCTAGAGAAACCAGTGCTCTGGCGACGGAGTATGTGCACAAATTCTTCTTTGGTCAGATTCTTCATCTGCCAATTGATCAAAAGTTAGATAACTTAATTAAACAAGAGTCCAGTTAACCACCGCGAAAACAAATTGAATTCACACACATTGACATCCTGATCATCCAACCTGTTTCAGATCCTCCTCATACTCTCTGAGACTGAAATTGATGTCGGCATCAAGGCCCCTGAATTTGATAGCAGCTCGATCATATGCTCTGTATGCAAAACTTCAAGTTAGGAAAACATAGCTTGAACCGATGGGATATAAGCCCAAAGCACAGGTAGAAAAGATAGCTGGGTAAGCTAAGGAAGGAGAATCAGAAGACCGTGATCCAAAAAAACCGACACAATAGCAATCTTTACCTCGCCGCAGCATGAGCAGTGTCAAATCCACCTAGACAATTCAGCACCAAAATCAATTAAAAGATCCCAGAAAGAAACTATGATCTCTTATGAACCAGTAAAAACTTAATTATGCTCATATAAAACAAACCACATCGCGTCCATACCCAAGTAGACTTGTTTCCCGCAATCCCTGGTCAAATAGTAAACACAAAAACGATTATCCAACGAACTTGCTATCGAAATTAAGGGGGAAGGCAAATCAAACTTACTTCCAGAAACAGACCAAACATAAAACACAAATCCAATAAAGACCCCAAACACACAAATTATTCAATGCACCCACAGTCCAACACAACCAGGCTAAATCTAATTTCAACAAAATTTGACCTCAAGTAAAGAGAACCATAGTCAAAGCCCCATAAAATTCAACGGAACAAAAATTGAATCAAGTAAACGGAAAAAACCGAAAAACGAAAACCAGAACCTTAAGACCACTAAAAGCAAAAACAATCACGATATAGTACCATATATGAGATTCCCATCGCCCAGTCCTTCTATAGAAGGTGACTCCTCTATATTGCGAGCTTCTAGACCTAGGTCCTCTCCTACTCTTCTTAACCTGCTGTGCCGGTGGCTGCATCACCCGCACCTCTCCATCACCAATCTCTTGCTGCTTCTCAAAGGAAAGATCGATCCAGTTCCTCGAGGGGCCTTGCCCCGGTTGGCCAAAACAATTCCCGTAATCCCCACCAACTCCCTTCTCGTTACTCGCTGGAAAAAACTCTCTCGTCACAGCGGCGTCGTTTTGGTTCTCATTTCCGTCACCACCGCCCACTTTCAATATATCGAAGTTGAAGGTGTATACGTTATTAGCATTATTATTACTGATATTATTATTACTGGTATCACCGCCGGTGTAGGCGCGTGCGGAGGACGAGTCATCGTTGCTGGATGCGTCTGCATTCACTATTGAAGAATTTGACGTCCCCGATCCTTCCGGGTAATGATACTGCTGGTACCGATACTTCTCCATCAAACTCACTGAGTTCTGAGCCGACTCGGCCGATTCCACATTCAGATTAAGATCCAACATATTAACAGTTACAAACTATCTTTTCTAGAAAAAAAATACACTGTTCTTCCTTCAAATTTAGCTCAAAAATTATTTCTGAATCCTTAAAATTTAGTTCAAATAACTACAAAAATAAACAAATTCAGCTTTCAGTAACGTAAACTTTTTCTTTTGTCCAAAAGGAAAAGAAAATCCAACACTGAAGACCGATCGGATCAGGTACTATCAAAAAAATAAAATAAAATCTGAAGAAAATAAAGTAGAGGAATATAGACTGAGGAAAAGAGGGAAAAATATGCAGGGAGTTCAGAAAAGAACCGCCGGAGGAAGTTTCCGGTAGCCGGTGAAGTGAAGAACATAAATTAGTAAGCTAAAAAGAACGACAGCGTTTTGCAGAAGGCAAGAAGCTGAGTAAGAGGTGTAAATTGCATTAGCGAGCGAATCGGCCGGTTAAAGTGATCGACGACAGGCGGATTCCATCAACATTAAGAGAGGAGGGAGAGATGGGACGTGTGAAGGAACATTTCAGAGACTGAAATTGATTTTTTTTTTTTCTCTCTTTAAGAAGATGAGGAAGAGGCCATGGAGAATATATAAACATTTTTTTCTCTCACGTTTTCGCTTGGCTATCCTAAAAGATTACCCGTTTGGCCGGTCACGGGTTTTTTTGGTTGACGTTGCCAAGAGTTTTTCTTTTAATTATTATTATTATTGTTATTTTTTCCTTTTTTTTTTTGTGGGGGTTTATGTTTTTTTTCCTTAACTCCGGACCAAACCCGCCGTCCATATAACTAACCATTTGCAGATATAAATACAAAACGTGTGTTCTTGTAGAGTTATGCATCAAATGTTAATTTCTTTATTTATTACTAATTTTTATAACATTTTCAAAAGCTTCATTTTTCTTTTTCTTTAAATAATAATAATAATAATAATAAGTGATGGATCGCTAGCTCACCGATCAGATAGGAGGTCTTTAGGCGCTGGAGCCCTCGTTTCGCGTATTCGATGGCGGGGGATCCGATCGGGGAGGAGGATTTGATCGAGCTCTGCATATATTGTTCGCTTTGGGCTGAAATCCTCACGATTTTGTTTCTGGGGACCTATTCCAAAAGGTCTATGCAGAGAGAAGGTGTCCATGGCCTTATAAGATCCACTTCCAACTCATCTTCAGTCGATATGCGATAGGACAAATGATAGATCGCTCGCTCACCGATCGGATAGGAGATTTTTAGGCGCTGGCGCCCTGGTCTCACGTACCCGATGGTGGGGGATCCGATCGGGGAGGAGAATTAGATCGAACTCTGTATATATAGTCCGCTTTGGGTCGGAGCCCTCAACGTTTTGTTTCTGGGGATCTGCTCCAAAAGGTCTATGCAAGGAGAAGGTGTACATGGCCTTATAAGGTCCACTTCCAACTCATCTCCAACCGATGTGGGATAGAAGATAACGTGCGTTATCACTATTCTTCCTTCCGAGAGGTCTACGAGAGTAGAGGTCGTCGGCTGTGCCCTTGGACTATGCCTGGTCTCATTTCTCTCTCGCTCTCAACAAAAGTACCAAATGATGGATCGCTCGCTCATCGATCGAATAGGAGGTCTTTAAGCGTTAGGGCCCTTGTCTCGCATACCCGATGGCGGGGGATTCAATCAGGGAGAAAGATTTGATCGGACTCTGCATATATTGTTCGCTTTGAATCGGAGCTCTCACGATTTTATTTCTCTCGGGGAGAAGGTCTATGCAGGGAGAAGGTATTCATGGCCTTATAAGGTCCACTTCCAATTCATTTTCAGCCGATATGTGATAGAAGATAAAGTGTGTTATCAATAAGAGACTTTCAAGTTTTGAGACGACAAAGAACAAAAATTTGTTATTAATAATAACGTTAGTATCATATGATTTATTTTATAAATTCATTGTTGATATATTATTCCCTCCTCACCAATAAATTGCCATTTTTTTGGAAAAAAAAAATTTATCATGCCTAATCGCTACTTTGATAAATTTAAAATAATATTTAATGCATATTTTTTAATTTTATTTTTTATATAATATTAATAAAATATTTAATAATTTAATTAATATTTTATTTTTATTACATTTTACTATAATAGTTTAAATTAAAAGGGGACATTTTAATTATCCTATATATTTTTTAATATAAATTAATAAAATCAATTATCACTTTAATGTTGATAATTTAGTTGGACAGTAGAATTATTTTTTAAAATTATATTACAATCAACCCTTTAATTAACTAATAAAAAGAGCTGTTAATTTTTTTAATAGAAGAGAATCGAAAGATGATGATTCGAATTTAAAATTTTTTAATATATGGACGCCAATTTTACGATTAAGCAAATAAAAAAAGAGCTATTAATTGGCGTTTTGTCTATCTCTAATTCACTGGCCTTAGGGTTGTCAACAATAATATAAATTTCTTTAAAGAAAGATAAGAATAAATCCGAAACTTTCTTCCAAGACCAGCCACTTGGAAAATTAAGGAGGAAAAAAATACTCTTTTTATGATCTTCATCCTGTTTTTTCTTAAAAAAATATAAAATTAAAGTTTCATATAATGTTAGGATACCCACATATGTCCATCTTTTTTATATATCTATAATCACGGTATATTCAAAATTTATTGGTACAATTAATTTGAATATATATATATAATCTCTTTAACACATTACGTGGCAATTACCTTTTTATTTTACTTATAAAATTTATGTTGTAATTTTATTTTCTTTAGTTATAAATTATGATTTCACGACCATCTAAAATATTGAATTTCTTGAGGTGTAAAGGCCATTTTTTTTGGTTAACGAAACAAAACTAGTATGGTGGCAGTAATACAATAATGTAAACTGCTTTTTTAATTTTTGGTGAAAATAATGTAAACTTCTTTTAATCTATATGACATGTGAGGTATGAAAAATACATTTTCAAAGGTTCAATTATTGTGGCCCAACAGCATTCGATAGGGCCCAAGCCCAATAGCAAAAAGGTGAATCGTGATCGAAAAGACAGCTCAGAAAAGCGTGATGTCCGATCAGACTAATGGGACAGCATGTTCTGTCAGTCCACTGATACAAATCAGTGCCCATACTCTCCATCTACTTTCTGTCACATCGCCGCTCATATACTCTGACTGCCGGTTATCACTCCCTAAGGTACTCAAATACCTCTCCAAAGAACTTCTATAAGTAGCCTAAAATACAATGGCTTCAGGTATTGAATATCTGAGACTTTCTCTTTCTAAACATTCTTTCTCTAAAAGCTATTGACTTAAGCTTCGGAGTTCTAAAGCCTAATTCCGACCGGGCACTCCCTTTTGCAGGTACAGCTATCCGATCGGCTACCTCTGCTGCCTGCTCTCCTTTTACAGATAAAACGTTTTAGGGTTTATCATTTGGTGTTTTCATTGAGAGCAAGGGAGGAGTGAGACCAGGCACGGCCCAAGGGCACAGCCGACGACCTCTACTCTCATAGACCTCTCAGGAGGGAGAATAGTGATAACACACGTTATCTCATATCCCACATCGGCTGGAGATGAGCTGAAAGTGGACCTTATAAGGCCATGGACACCTTCTCCTTGTGTACGCGTTTTGGGGCAACACTCCAAAAATAAAACTGTTAGGGCTCCGGCCTAAAGCGGACAATATACACAGTATCCAATCGAATCCTCCTCCCCGATCGAATCCTCCACCATCGGGAATGCGAGACAAGATCTCCTACCGATCGGTGAGTGAGTGATCCATCATTTGGTACTTTCATTAGAGCCAAGATAGATCCAAGATATGGTATGAATGTAACTCCCGAAGACCACAATCTCACCAGTCAGGGCGGATCCGAGCCCTCAGGGAGTAGAGAGAGATCTCCCAGATCACTAATTAGGGGTAACCTTCCCTCGAATTCCAACGCCACAGTCATGAGACAACCGAAAGATACCCCTATCACCATTAGGGACATACACGCCATTCTTAGTGACTTCACTAAAAGCATAGTCCAAACTTTGAAAAAAGAAAAAATGCCCAAAACTTATGAAATAGGCCATGAAACCGACTACATGGTCGAAGATTTCGAAAAGAGAAGAAATAGGGGAATTTCCATCAACGAGTCAAGAGCTCATAATAGTAGGAGGATGAGCGCCAGAACCCCAGGCAAGTATGACAAGGGGAAGGGCACGATATCCTCAAGTAGGAATTCCCCGTACACCCCCAGTAGATCCCCCACCTCATCTATTGGGGATGATTTGTCTTTTATGTGCACACCAAATTGCAGCCGCACCAAGGGACGGCGAGATGAATTTACCTTAGCTACCTTGGGCAGGGAAGACAAATGGTTCAAGCAGAAGCTCAAGCAGTTTGGCTTGACAGGCTCTAAAAAATGAGTGTTTGAGGACAACACCTATGGCAACACAGCCTCACCATTTTGTAGGAAAATTACAGAGTTAGAGCTACCCCCTAGATGGCGAGATGTAATAATGGACAGGTATACAGGTAAAACTGATCTTGCTGAATATCTAGCAAAAGTGCAGGTATACACTTACGACGAAATGATCGCCTACAAGATATTCCCTACCACGCTGGGAGGAGATGCTTTCACATGGTTCCACGAGTTCTCGCAGGGTTCAATAACCTCTTTTTGATAATTGAATGAGCTATTCACTACACGATTCATTGTACAGATGCGAGCGTCAAAGTCGGTGAGCGATATGTGCAACCTCTACCAGCGGACCGATGAAAGTCTTCGAGACTATATCGATAGATTCCAAGCCACAATGTCAGAGGTAAAGAATGTAAGCATGAAAATGGTGTCCACCGCCTTAGCCAATGGCACTATTGATAGGCCATTATTTGAATCAATCACAACGAGGCCGTCCGTCATCTTTTTCAATTTAATGGAGAGAGCTAGGCAACACATTCAGTTGGATGACGTCCTGAGGTCCAACCGAGGCTGAAGGAACAGCGTTATGGACATGTTGCAGCACCCATATGGACGATCATTCGATCGAGCTCCATCATCCGGATGGATTACAAGGAGCCCGGAGAGAGCTTCCACTTCAAGAAATTTGGGAAAGAGAAAGGAGGCAGAACGATCAAGGTCCGATCGGTATATTGGTCAGCAGACTCGGACTTTCACCCCACTCAACACCAATCATGCTCAAGTATTGATGTGGATCAAGGAGAATAATCAAACGGTCAACTGGCCAAGAAAGATGGATGAGAAAAGCAGAAGGACCAGGAACTATAATAAGTATTGTAAATTCCACAGGGATGTCGGCCATACAACCAACGAATGTCACCAGGTGAAAGAAGAAATCAAACGACTCCTCCAAAGAGGGCACCTCAAAAGGTTTGTAGGTCCCACCCGAGGGGCGAGCCCGTGCAGACAATCGAACCATAAGAAAGATGATTCCGATGATGACGATGATGACGAGCAAAGAAGGCCAAAAAATGCGGATCCACATCGACCATATACCAAAGTTATAAATATGATCAATGGCGGATCATCTTACGGAAAGGATCTCACCAAAACAAGAAAGGATAAATGTGTCTATATCACCCAGACATCCGAACGGCCAGCCCTAGTCACCATATCCAATGAGGATGCACAAGATGTATTGTTCCCTCATGAGGATACCCTCAAAGCTTATGAAGCCATGAGTCTCCCGATCGGAGAACTTAAATCAAATGCCACACCACTGATAGGACTTGGCAACGTTATCATTCAAGTGGTAGGATCGATCAAGCTTTTAGTTGAACTTGGCCAGGAGGCTCCAGTTTACACCTGTAAGGTAACTTTTATGGTTATTGATATGACTTTTGCCTATAATGCCATTTTTGGTAGGCCTCTACTCTGTCAAAGTGGAGCTATCACCAGCATTCGATACATGGTGATAAAGATCCCGACTAGGGGAGGAATCATTGTCCTAAGGGGTGATCAAAAGGTATCCAGGGAAGCATATATCGCCACAATAAAGCACCAAAAAGAGGCCATGATGGTAGGACGATCCATACCAATGTAGGAGTAAAAAAAATTCATGATGGTAAGACGATCCATACCAATGCAGGAGTAAAAAGAAGCCATGATGGTAGGACGGTCCGTACTGGACATCTGGCATGAGTAAAGGGGTCGAGTAGGCTTCCATTCAAGTTTTGGTGACTCACCGGGCATTCTTTTTCTAAACAACGGAGGACGCCACCATATTTAACCCTAATATAAGGATCCGGCTTATATGCCGATCAGATAGATGCCAACATTCAGATGTAATAGAAGAGAAAGGGAAAGACGCCTATGCCACGATTGCTACCTACAAATAAAAAGTCGCTAAAAGACGCAACTCAAAAAGACAAGAGCCCTTAATATGATTACTCTTGTGCTCGAAGAAACAGATATAGGTACGAAAATGCCAAAAAGGGGAAGCTCAGACCAACTCCAATACCTATAGACCCAGGACTCTTGAAGGCTTGGACATCTCTAGAAGCCAAGATATCGCATTACTGAAGAAGCATTGAGTATAATCATGTATAACTTAACATTCAATAAAGAAAGTAGGCTTTGTTTCTTCTTCATCTTTAAAAAAAAAGGTATGCTTTCATTTCTTTGTTTGTTTGGTTTAAATGTATATTTGCAGGATATCTATTTGGCTCCATTCGACAAAATTCACTACTTTTGATTTGAATAAATTCGATCAAAATTTGATGATAACTATTTGTTAAGTTCGACGTCTATTTCAAACCAAAAGTACAACTAGTCATTCTTATCTAATTCGTCAGGCTTGACACAACCAAAAATACGAAAGTTGAAATGCATTCGCTTATAAAATAAGTCCCTCTGCTAAGCTCGATGTACATTCCGAGCTCAAGATACGAGGCACACTCGTTTAAATTTTTATCGATCTACTCGCTAGGTTCGATGTTCATCCCGAGTCCAAAGTACAAAAATGCTTCTCCTTAATAAGTTCGTCTGCTAGGTTCGATGTTATTCCCGAACCAAAGATGTAAGACACCTTCATTTAATCTTTGCTAATTCACCCGATAGGCTCGATGTCCATCCCGAGCCCAAAATGCGAAGGACGACAATCGAGTTAATTGTACTCCCTCAAAAAATGAAATCGCCAAATCTCCAAAATAAAGCAAAGGCCATAGGCCTCCTCCAAGATAGGAACAAATCCTTAAGGGTAAGCCCACTGTGCCGGCCTGCGCTGAAAGAGGATAATATATGGTGCTCTACCACTGAACTATGAAAGTACTCAGTTGGAAGTGAGAATGGAGTTTTATCTTTAACCATAGACCGAAAAATCACTCGTCATGGATGACTCTCCCATAAATAGCCGATTGGCTGATATTTCAAATAAATGCTGACGAAATTGCCTAATGCGCCTAGTGCGATAAATTAACAACTCGCATTGAACAAAAAGGTTAAAATTTGATCGGATCAATCGCTCATAAAGAGTTATGAACTGCAAATGTTTGAAAAGCATGATAAAATTCAGGAAGTATTCTCCTTAGAAAAGCATGCTAAAATTCAAGAAGTATTCTGCTTAGTCAATTTTATGCATTTTTCATGTTTAAATCCCTGAAATCTCCATAATTGATAAATGTTTATTCTCCTTTTGATAATTTCATTATAGATTTTGCCTAAATTGAAATTGCATTATGAAGACAATTGAAAGAAAAGCGCTTTGACACATCGAATTTTTCAAATATGGAGAAATTTTTACAAGTCAAAAAGAAAAAATCTAAGTCTTTGTATCTACAATCTCTACAACTGTAGGAGGCGCATCCATATCGGCTAAAGATTGTGGAGACTCTGAGATGTTTTTAAGAGCAGGGTTTGTTGGTGCTGAAACAGCCACAATTGGACCGATTGGTTCCACAGGAATAGCCAGTGATGACTCGGGATTATGTGGAGCATCCTCTTTATCTTCGCTGAAAGGGGGGTCGAACAAGATTCTCGGGTCCTCCATCCAGCTAAGGTCAGCCTCAGAAAAGTATTGCTCGGCTGCATAAATCAATCGGGTCAATAACTATCCTTGGACCTCTCCCACCTGGTCCATTAACTTTTCTCTCTAGGCGGCAAGATCGTCATCAAGCTTCTTACCCCACGCCATTTCTCTTTCGGACAAGATGGTTTTCAATGATGCCCGTTCGCCCTGCAGAAGGTCATGCTCCTCTTTGGCCTTTGAGCAATCAGCAAATAGACGTGTACACTCCTCCCTCAGCCTGGTTGCCTCTTCTTCAAATTTGTGCACTAAGACGTTCTCAGCAGTCAAACGGGCCATGTCCCTTTTAAGATGATCAACCTTTCTCTGCTGAGCTCTCAAGTCTCGAGAAAGACAAGTGGCCTCCTCCTTTAATTTTTCAATTTTTGACTGAGCACGAAGTGATTCTCTTCTAGCAAGTTCATACTTATCTTCTGTTTCTCTTCTCACCCGATCGAAATCTTTCCATTACTTCTTGCAAAGATTAGCCATGCCATACAAGCGCAAACTCCTCTTTATTAACTAAAGAACAAAAGGAAAAACAAAAGGGTCAACTAACCGAAGAAATAATGGTAAGATGAAGTGAAATCATTAGAATTATTCAGAACGAATATTTGAAAAAGATACCTCCAGACTTTGCTGCTGAAAAAGGTTGCACTCTCGGGATAATATGTTGGGATCCCCCATCACCTTAAAATCGCTCTCCTGAAGCATGCCTCGGCGTAAATAATTTGATACGACCTTATCATCAATAGACCAGCCATCACCAAATTGATTTTTCAAAACCTCTCCTAATGATGAGGCCCGTCTTTCGATAATTCTTGCGATCACATTTTGAACGAGCTCCTTACTTCTAGCAGATATTCTTGCATCCACCACGGCTACCAAGTCGGCAACTTTCTTCCTGGCCACCTCCTCGGTCCTCCTTTGTGCATCTTTATCCGTCACGAACGTATTTATCTGGATCAATCTCCTCTGATGTTGAGCTATTCGCTCCTCCTTAGAATCAGTCTCATCCTTCGAAAGCAAATGCTTGAGGGAACGCTGACCCTCAGACAACGGTCGACCGGAGGAGGACCTCGGAGAGGTATGAGAAGGGCAGGCAACATGAACTGCAATATCACTAGAGGCAACAGCAGGAGCGGTTGTAGAAGGATTGGAAGCTTGAGCTTCTGAAGGAGGCACGAGCTTTCTCTTTTTGGATCTTCTTTCCTCTTTAGCAGCACGATCTGCCTCAATTCTTGCCTTGGCCCGATCAATTAGTTGCTTGGCGACATCATCCCCTTTAGCCATCACTCCCGCAACTGCATCACAAAAATAAAAACATAAGTGTTTCTCCAGCTGATACACTTTTCATAAATATGCAATGTATAATTATCTATATGTATGCTTCTCCTACACTCCAAATTACAGTGCCCATGCTCCGCATCAATAGGCAGCGTCGGGGTTCAGGTACCCTATCGGACTACCCAAAAGGTCGATCGGCTGCTCGATCTTTCAAACCTTGCAGAGAAGGCGGTACATTAAACAGCTTCCTCTATGATCAACTGGGTGGCATCACCCTCGCCACCTCATAGAGGATCCTGAAGCGGGACATTGCTTCCCATTCGTTCGGATAAAGCTAATTAGGGGCAATTCTGTAACCTTTGAGAATTGCAATCTCAATAGCATCAAAAGGAAGCCTCAAACCAACATCCAAGCTCCATAAATGGTAAATGAGCCACTCTTTATTCTCATGGCTAAAAGGTCCCCCTATCATCGACATGAAACTTGAGCAGGCCATCACGAAGACTTTTGTGGGGAGGTTGTATCAAGAAGAAATTTCAGTCATTTCTCTCTCTGTGAACTTTAAAGGACGAGCCATGGTCTCACAATCTGCGTAAGCTCCAAAAAAATTTCTATCTATAGACTGGCTGCTACTCAAAGTCATCTTTGATGGAGGGGGAGAAATAAAAAATGACGTTATGAATAAGGAAGAGAAATCAAAAGCAAGGATTGATTACTTACTTAGGTATTCTTGCAGAAATTCTGAAATCACTAAAATGGCAAAGTCCACGCAAAAAATTTGACAGAGTCTCGCTGAAAAATAAGAAAAATCGCCATAAGAGTGCTTATTTATAGGTAAAATATTTCTAGAATACTCCAAGCGCTTATCCATTGGATGGTCGCCACATGTCTAATAATGGCTACAGAGAATGAAACGTCGCCCTTGACACGCGCACCAACAATAAATGCGTAGCGGCTGTCCAAAATGAACAAACACGACTTATCAAATTTGAGTCGATTCAAAAATTCCGCCAAGGAACCAAAAGTCTTTCGTCGGACCTTTCGGGGGGGACAAGTGATAACTATGAAAAATACACTCTCAAAGCCCAATCGTTGTGACCCAACAACATTTGATAGGGCCCAAGCCCAATAGCAAAAAGGTGAATCGTGATCAGAAAAAAAAGCGTGATGTCCGATCGGACTGATGGAACAGCATGTCCTATTAGTCCACTGACACAAGCCAATGCCCATACTCTCCATCTACTTCCTGTCACATCACCGCTCATCTACTCTGACTGTCGGTTATCACTCCCCAAAGTATTCAAGTAGTACTCAAGTACCTCTCTAAAGTATTCCTATAAGTAGCCTAAAACACAATGGTTCCCGGTATTGAATATCTGAGACTCTCTCTCTCTCTAAACACTTTTTTTCTAAAAGTTATTGATTTAAGTTTCGGAGTGCTAAAATTCGGTTTTAACCGAGCACTTCCTTCTACAGGTCTAGCGATCCGATCGGCTACCTCTGCAGCCAGCTCTTCTTTTGCAGATAAAACGTTTTAGGTTTTTATCACGAAACAAAATTAGTGTAGCGGCAATAATACAATAAAATAAACTGCTTTTAATTTTTGGTGAAAATAATGTAAACTTCTTTTAATCTATATGACATGTGAGGTATCACAATTTAGTATGTATATATATTATATAAAAGGGGGACAGAGAAAAGAGGGGAAAACCCATAAAAGGATAGAAGAGGTTGAATAGTTGTTCTCAACAAAAAATGGGTGTACCAAGTTTCTCCAAAAGCGGGTGGACCATAGTGGCATAATTTAGGTGAGACCCTGAAATACTTTGTCTAGATTTTTTTTTTTCTATTACAAAAAAATATAATATTTAATCTGTCCATTATTAGAAATTTTGTCATATGTTTGTACAACTATTTTATTTGCCTAAGGCTAGTTTTGGCAATTTGCTCATCACTCCCAATTTTCCTTTACTTATTTTATCCAGGCACAACAATATCTTAATAAAATGCCATTTATATTAATTTTTTTCATATAAATTTTAGGCTTTTAGCCAATGTTCACTTAGTGCATTTATATTTTTTTATAATAATTAATAATTTTTTTATTTGTATAGATAAGAATATTTCTACTTTAATCCAATTTTCAAATAATAATTTTATAATCTTTAAAGTAAAAATTTAAAGTTATTATTATGTAAACAAATTTATCGCATCCCCATGTTTATAAATAAATAATAAAATAGTATACACCTGTGTGGTATGAACTATTAGGCTAATGGATTGTTGGTCGGATGCCGATCTCATAAAAATCTAACGATTTATTTTTTTTATAATTATTATTATTTTTCAGTTTAAATCAAATTGATTTATTATGATAATAAAATTTTTTATTATTATTTTTGTTGTTACTCATAAAATTTTACTTGAAAAAATTGTCGAACCACTTAAACCAATTAAAAGTTTTTAACTCTTAAATTTAATTTCTTTTAATGTAATCCAAAATAAAAGAAATATATGGTATATACAAAGAGTTGTAGACTAATTTATTTATAATGTTCAACGCATAAAAAATCATGGTACTCAAAAGTTGCATTTTATATATTGAACTTATTGAAATTGTTCAATTTAACCCCTCAAATAAATAAGTGGAGCCAGAAATTTTTTCATTCTGAAGTGCTCTTTTGTTTAACGAAAAAATAATTTAATATTTTTAATAGCATGAAATAAAATTTTAAAGCATTAAGATGGATGCATACTCCTATCCTTAAACATTTTATTTTAGAGTTTATTTTATTTGAAATTATGCATTATTTTAAGATTTTTATGCATCACTTATGCGAGTGTTGTACATATTACTTCCCTGTTCTCTTTTATGTGTTATTTTTGAGTAAAATTCAAATTTTATTTATCTGTTACTTTTAAACTTTCAATTCAATTTAATTTTTTTTCAATAAAGTTAAAACTAATTAGATTTGATAATTTAACATTAATCACGTAATTTAATATTAAATTTTATTATATTTATTATTTTTTAATCTTATTAAAAATAATAAAAGTGACAAATAAAAAAAACGAAGGAAGTAACGTTTATTGTTAAATTCTTAAAAAAGACAACCTTTTTCATTAAATTGTAGTAAAATTGATTTTCTCAATTTTAAATTTTCACTCAAAAAAGTTCGATTAAATCAAAAGGCAATTGAATTTAAAGTCCAATAATATTTTCTTTTTCCAAAAAAGGTCAATAACAAGTTTAATCAATATGTTAGGATTAAAAAAAATGCATTTATCACATTAGTTATAGATACAGAAATTATGTATGTGCTATAGCTAAACATTAAAAGAAACGATGAATCTCTAATCATTTTCCAAAAGAAGGCAACGAATTTCTAATCATGATTAATACTTTATGTAAAGGTATATCTGATAAGTGCCAAAAAGCTTGCCAAATAAAAAATGCCATAAGGAATATCAGAACATTAAAAATTCATTTATAAAGATTTTTGTCTAAAAAAATTTATTATAGAAGCAATAAATCAAAATAGGAAAGGAATATATATATATATATTAACGATTTGATTTGCTCATTTAATTGGAAAAAAAGGCTTTAACGGATAAATATGAGTATACAATGGGATAATTGGATTAATTTCACTTATAATAACTTAATTTAAGTCTAATAACGTAAAAATAATTTAATAATTTTTCATGGCAAAATTATTACTGAATTTAGCAATATTTTACGCAAAATTTATTACGACCGATTTTCGGCAAAAAACTATTGCTGGAGTGCTGACGTGGCTATGCACACGTGTCATGCCTCATTATCAGCTGATGCTAGATACTTGTACACATGTGGCATGCCATGTCAGCACTTTAGCGATGATTTTTATCGAAAATAGATCATGATAAATTTTGCCAAAAATTCTGTTAAGTTCAACGATAATTTCATTACGAAAAATTATTTAATTATTTTTACGTTATTTAGGTATAAGTTAAGTAACTATAAGTGAAATTAATCCTAAAATAATGAATCAAAAACCACAAAATTGGGGGAAGAGCAAGAGCCAATAGATAAAAGAAAAGAGGAGGTAGGTGGAAAGTATTAATATAATTAAGAAAGCTAGTCAATTATAATTTCAAGCTCAAATCGACCAAGCTTTAATATTGAATCCAAATTCGGCTTGATTTTATATTTTAAATACGTATAATTATAAATATTTCTCAATTTATCATCTAAATTCTATTACACTCTTAAGGTATAAAATGATGGACTATATGTAACCCATCAAAATTCGTGGGCATTGAGAAAATAAATACATAAATAAAACGAAAAGTGGTGCATCTGAAGAATTTGGGTAGGCGTGAAAGAGGAATGGAGAGGAATTACGAGACGAACAGAAACAGGTGCTTGAAGGGGAAATTGTACTAAAAAAAATCAAAGGACAATCTAAGACTTGTACAACATAGTACTGTAAGTTAACCCTAGCCGTTGGATATCAAATCAAACTACTTGATTGAATAAGATAGGACGGTCAAAAAAAGCATCCGGGCCCACTAAATATACCAGTCTGCGGATTGCAAATCACAGAAAAGATAACACTGTACGTTACGGACCAGTAGGATATCACCAGAGGATTTCATGCGGATCATTACACCCTCTATTCTTCTGCTATTTACTTATTTATCCTCTAATTATTAATTATTTCTTAAAGTTTTAGGTTAAAGGGTCCAGCTCTAATTAATTTTTTTTATAACTTTTTAAATTCACATTATTAATTAATTTAAAATCAAATATATACATAATAGAATTTGTAATTCCATTTAACGAAATTTGAACTTCTTACTATTTGTATCAAATATTGTCGGTAAATTTTAATTATTTCTATGAATACATTGCAAACTTTTTATTTAAAAATGGTATATTGTTTTCATAAATCGCTTTATTAAAAAAAGTAACTTTTATTATTAATTGCATGTTTTATAAAGTATAATTAACTTTTGAAAAGTTCTTGATTACACAAACAAATAAATAGTTGGGTGTAATAAGAAAAATTTACCTGGCGGAATTGTTTTGTAAAAAAAAAAAGAAAAATAAAAGGTATTTTGGAGAAGTTCGCCTAGCAGAGGGTGGTTTGGTAACTATGTGAGAGCCGTAACTAACTTCGTCTGTGAGAAACGGGACGGCAGGGGCATGTCGGGGATTTCAAGCAATTGCGAAGGAGCATAACTTTTCCTTTGCCGAAGTGATCTCCGGGATCAGGTAACGGAAAATAACGGTTGCAGACGTCCTAACTCAGGCAGCGTTTGGATTCAACTTTTTATTTATTATTTTTTTTTTCTGCAGAAGTATTAAATTAAAATTTAAATAAGGTAAAACTGCTTTATTTTCTTTTTGTTTTGGTGGGAACGCCGAGAACTCTTTAAAACAGAAAATGAATAATTACGTCTCTACATACAACAATACAGACACGTTTTTTAGGAGTAAAATTATTGACTAGATAGCCCAAAAAAAAAGTGTTTCGTCAACAACTGTTATTAATAAGGAACTTGAACTCTCGGACCATATATTTTAGATTTAATTTTTATCGTGTAAAATGAGCGTATATTATTGAAATAATTATTTTTAATTAAAAGTCTAATAATATTTAATCTCATAAATTTTAAAAAATCAAAACCAAATTGCCCTATAACATTCCTGAAATTAGTAAAAATACACTTATTTTTCTCTAATTTAATCGTGAATCAGTACATATAATTTTTGAAATTTACATACTACCTGTTGTTAAGGGAAAGAGAATGAAATGAAAAATGAAAAGAGATAAACTTAATGAAGGAAAAATGGAGAAATGTACTCCCTTCGTCCATGTCAATTATCATTCTATTTAGAAAAAATTATCTCATCTAAAATGTCATTTTATAAAATTATGATAATATTTATATTCCTATTTTTCTCCTTTATTGGTATCAACAGTTTATTAATGTCTTTATTGACATTCTTATTTTTTTTATATATTTTCTATTTAATTTAATATAAGAGAGGGTGTTACACTTTTTTAAAAGTATTGTTTTATCAATTAAAAAAAAACTAATGATTATTTTAATATGCATGAATGATAAAAAAATGACAATTGAATTGAGACAGAGAAAGTATAAAAAAAGAAGAAAAAAAAATAAAAAAATAATTTTTGGTGTCTATTAGTTTAATCATGTGTCTAATACAAAAAAAAAAAAAAAAAGATCTGTAATTTGTTACTCAAATTTAAATGTGTAATAGGGTGTTTGCAAAATTTAGTTATATAAAAATATTTCCCAAAAAAATTGATAAATTATATATTAAACTTAATAATAATAATAATAATAATAATAATAATAATAATAATAATAATAATAATAATATCACATTTTAAATTCAAATTCGAAATTCAATAATTGTAGTTGAACTATATGCATTATTTTCTTTTAACGATGATGACGACGACAACAACAACAACAACAACAATAATAATAATAATAATAAAAGACATGGTCTCATTAATTAATTGTAAAGTAATAGCATTCTTAAATCTTTAAACTATTACATTTTTTGCATTGAGCTCTCGTATTTCAAAAAATTAACATTGAACTCTTTTATTTTTTAATCACTTAATTTCAATCTAAATTTAACAATTTCGATTGATAAGACAAGCACGCACTATCAAATATGTATACAATTAAAAAGGGACCTAACATGTATAATTTATTAAAAAAAAATACATCCTCATGTCACTTATTAAAAATTTTTATATATCCGTGTACTTTAAAAATTCCGCATTAGATCCCTTTAATTTTTGAATAACTTACATTGAGTTTAAAAATAACATCTGTCAAAATTATCAAATTTTAATTTAATGGCAGTGATGTGAAAATTAAGGGAATTTATTGTTGATCTCTTGAAGTATATAGATTTAATGCAAAAATATGTAATAGTTTAAGAATCTAAGAGCATGTTTTCCTTTTTGAGTACCATAATGGTTTCCATTTCTAAAATATTTTTTACCACATTCGCATTTTGTGATCTTATCACGTCTATTAAAATTATAAAATTTAAAAATTCAATGCGAATCATCCAAAATACAAGAGAATTTAATGTCAATTTTTTAAAATATAGAAAGAAAATGTAAAAAGAAATCTAATAATTTAGAAACATGAGAATGCTTATATATATATATATATATATATAAAGAGGATGAATCATTATTCATTCAAGATAAAATAAAACTCCAATTACATCATTTAAAGTTCAAAGGAAACTCGACTTTGTTGAGTATTGAAATTAGTTTTGTTGGTCATACGTTTTAATTTTTTTTTTTAAAAGGCCAACTTATTATTATTATTATTATTATTAAAATTGAAGTATTTAAATAAAATTCAAAGTTAATTTCGGATGTCTCTATATGTATTAAGGAAAATAAATAAATAAATGAACATTGCTTTCTCAAATAGCATGAAATTGATAGTGGCATGCATAAGGAATATGAAATTTTGGAAAAAAGTAAAAATCCATATTTCGTCGTAAATTATTGTATGGAAGATATAAAGACACACACACACAAGAAATGGGTTCATCAAAAGAATTCCATGATTGAGATTATACCAACTTCCAACTATTTAGTGGGGTATGCCACTAATTGAATCTAGAATTATATCCCTACATCATCATCATTTTCTTTCAAGTCCAATTTTAATGAAAGAAAATAAATAAATAAATAAAGGTCTAATTTCAATGCATTTTGTTTTCTAAAGTTGGAGATATTCTTATAGATATTTGCTATTTAAAAAAAAAAAATATATATATATATATATATATATATAATTATTGATTAAGAATTCATTATTCACAATAATTGATTGCGATATGATATAGAGAGCTCATCCGATGTTTTGAAATTATTCGATTCGTCGCCATACGCGCCATTAAATATGTATAACAATTTTTTTATTTTACACGTGAAAAAAAAATCAATTAAAAATAATATTCATACCCCATAATTTCTACCCATCGTATTATAGCTGCCGTCTCCTCGTGGCAAGTGATAAAATTCATAGATGTCAACAAGAAGCAACTACATCAAGAAATTATGCAATCATTTAATGGTGAATTAGTTAATTCATGCGCAATTTAATTACTATTAAAATATTAAAAAATGTTTAAAATGTAATTTTACTGTTAATAATTATTTAATGTAAAATAAATATTTATTAATAATATAAAAAATATATCTGAAAAGTATAAATAAATTTATAAAATTTAAAAATATATAAAACGTACAAAACTAATGAAATTTTTGGAATATATGTCTAAATTTTTCGATAAAAATAGTGAACAAAAAACTTAGTCTATTTGTTGTCAATGAAAAAATTCATTTCAAAAAAACAAAAATTTCTATAAACGAAAACAATAACCTCCAAATATGAAAAATAAAGTTGCATTATAAAAAATTTAAATTACATTGAACATTAACTAAACGAATCAGATTTATAAAAATACAAATAAAATCTAGACAAATATAAAAATTAAATTTAAAATAAAAAATTTCAGATATGAGTTTATTGAAGTCAAAATACAAAAAAAAATCAAAATAAATAAAAAATAACGAATAAAATAAAAATTTCGTATCTATATTGATCTAAAAATTATTATAGAGATAATTGAAAAAAATGAAAAAATACACAAAAAATTAAAAAATACAAATATAAATTTAATAAAAAAAGTAAGATAAAAGAGAAAATTTATCTTGTTCTCTTCCATGCCATACTACATTTGATCAACAACAATTAGAGAATGAGGCTAGATATTTTTTTTTGTATTTTACAGTTAATATTTGATAAAAAGTGTAATTATACTATAATATTTCAGTTGATGTAATTTTATTTTTTACATTTTAAAATTATTAAAATTTGCACTTTTTATACTATAGTTTGCCATTTATATGTATACTTGAGTGTTGTGTGTCAAGAAAAAGATAAAATTTTCTTAATTTTGAAATATGTAGGGGTGTGCATCGGTCGGATTCGGGTCAACCCAACCCAAACCCAATTAACCCAAAATATTGAGTTTACCCTCACCCGAACCAACCCTACTAATATCCCAGGCCCCTACCCGATTAATCCGATTATTTTTGGGGTCCAAATCGAACAACCTGAAAACCCAATTTTTAATTTCATTTTAATTTATTAAAATGAAATTTTAAGTAAAATATAATTAAATATCTTAAAATATATTATAAAAATATAACAAACCAACAATTTTAAAATTACAACAAACATATATTACATAGTAAATAATTAATCTATCTAAAGCTTCCTTCATCCACCCATGTTGACAGCAATTCCTCGCATCTGCTACACTCATTGTACATCATAAACCGTAAATTAAAAAATTTTATTTTTAATAATTAAAACAAGAAAAAACAAATAATTATAATAAATACAGTGCGCATACCCATTTTCTCTAACGAACATTTTTCTCAAGCCAAAACTCTAATTTTTGCTTAACCAGCAGAGGGAACATGCACCCTTCATGATACGTATCATATGTTTTGCTTTTGAAACTCCATGTACCTAATTCACTCCGAAACAAAATCATACAACCAATTAATTTAATGCAAATTTTAAAAAATAAAACTATTACTTAATTAATTATATATAAGTAAACAAATAAAAAAAATTACCTCAAGCTCCCCACGAACTCCAGCTTCCTCCAATATCTCTCTTGAAGCTGCTTCTTTTATTGTTTCATCTAATTCCCAACCTCCCTGAAGATAGAAAGTAATTAAAATGAGCAAAAAATAATACATTAATTATATCATAAACTGAAATTAATTAGCTAAAGTGGGTACCTTTGGAAACAACATTCGTGTTCCTTTCTGTGAACTAATTAAAAGAACTTCTATGCCTTGTTCAATCTCCAAATCACTTTGTCTCTCAGTTATATATCTATATGGTATACACCTATAATTAATAGTAATTAATTACTAACCAAGCAAATAAGACAAAATTAACTAACTAATTAAAAAGCAATTCATTCCCCTGTTCCATTACAAGATCAAGAAATTGAACAAATTTTTTAAAGATCTGCACGTCCTTTTCACTCTTTAATTAAAGAAAGAAAATCAAGATTTGAGAGTTGTTTATGTGGAACTAAAGAATATTTTATCAGGAGAGAAATAGAAACCAACCTCACAACTTGGCGACCGCCAGCTTTGGAGTAGCGCTGCAAATGCCTGCCGGTCCTGGAAACCAAAGCTACAAGATATGCATATTAAGTACCGAAAACAAGAAGCTAACAGAAATGCTTACAGTTCTATGTGAACTACAACGCTTCAAGAGTTTTTCATAGATGGATAACTGAGGTGACCAGGCGATGATGATCGCCGACGAAGGCGGCCAAAAAAATCTTAGGGTGTCCAAAAAATTTTAAGGCGGCGGTGAATCACATATTTTAGGAGAGGAAATGAAGAAGAAAAATTAGGTTTCTTCCTTTATATGCTTAGTAATTCGGATTGGTTGATCAGATCGGTTTTATATGGTTTTTTACCCAACCAAGAAATTTCACAAACTCCCAAATCGAACCGATCCTACCAACCCGATTAATTATATCCGAAATTATCAGTTCGGGTCGGATTGATCGGGTCCGTTCAATTTTTGCACGATCCTATAATTATGAAAGATAGGACTGCATTAATTAAAATATTAAAAATAAAGTAAAAAACATCATCAAAAAATACGCAATTATAATTTTATAAAAAGATAAGCAATAATTATTGTTAAGAAAATTCAGAAGAGGAGAATAATGATTTAAAACTTGAAAAATAATAATTCGTCCACTGTAAAAATAGTTTGATCCTAATTAATTAATTAATACTGTATCATCATAATAATTTTCTACAAAGAAAATATATATTATTTTTTTTTAAATAAAATATTGGTGAGAATTTGAGAAGTAATTAACATGAATATTTGCGAAAGGAAAATTAAGAAAGACATCGTTATTGGTAGCCAACTAATTATATCAAATCTTTATGCAATAAATTTTATTATAATAATAATAATTATTATTGTTATTAATTTTTTTTTTTGTGAAAGATTATTTTAATATTACACATGACTAGAAGAACAAAAATGTCCGTCTCTATAGATTCTAAAGGACAAGTGCAAATCCCCATTAGTCAAAAATTACAGCTACACAGTTCTTAAAATAATTAAACAACCTTTTTTAAATAAAACGACAACGTGGTAACTCCTGGTCCTAGGAAACCGATGCCTTTTCTTCTTTCTTACTTTTGTAGATTTATATGTATTTATATTTAATATATTTACGTATACATACTATAGTTGCTTGCCCATTTGCTCGTGCTTGCCAATAAATCAAACCAAATTATAAATTTTTAATATTTAAAATAAGCCTCTTTTACCAGCCTGCCAGATATAAATATAAATTAATAAAATTAATACGTATACTTTCAATACCGAATGAATTATAAAAAAATTAGACTCTAGGATTACGTTTCTTATTTTACATTAGACTTTATAACAAGGACTTTTGAATTTAAGAGTTTATAATCGTAATTGTTGAAGAAGTAATATTAAGCTAAAATAAATTTATTTGTATAATTTTAAATATATTTAAAAAAATATTGATATGATAATATAATATTTGCAGTATACCGATCCGTTAATCTAAATTGGTACTAATAGATAAATAAAAAATAAAATAAAATGATTACTTTGAAGTATTTAAAGATATTTCGTACGAATACGAGATCTAAAGTCTATGAAGGTTAAAAGAAAAGTAGGAGTATTACTTTAAACAAGAGAACACAATAATTGCATGGACCGATAATCTATCCCTTAATTGCTTTTAATGTTTCCTTAAACATACACGTGGCAGCTAGACATTAGGTATTAAAGAAAGGTTAAGGGGTTAAGTGGAAAATAATATGGTATTAATAGTGGGAGTACCTTCCTTTTCAGGTAATCTTATTACCTTAAAACTTGTTATTTGGTTTATCTTAATTTTCCATATTTGGTAAAACCCAAATCTTTAAATCCTAATCCTCAACTTCATGATTGCGACTTCCCAACTCACAATACATTTAATTTAACCGGTTGCCCAAAATATATATATATATATCTAGCCTTTAAAGCCGTCCAATTGCCTTTTGCCACGTGTGTTTCCATGTTCTTCCTTTTATTATGTATTATTCCCCTGCAGCCACTCAAAGTCAATGTTCTTATCTCATCTACCCCATCCAACGGTTCCTATTTGACATTTTTATTTCGCATATGAGCTAGGAATTGAATAAATAAATAAATAAAAAGGAAACTAATTATATATTTGCTTTCCCATTTTCTTTTATTAATTATATGACATTATTTGAAAAAAACAATTATGAACTTGAATTAAATAAAAAAATCAAATCCATCTTTTTGTATAATAATAATAAATAAATAAATAAATAAAATACAATAAAAATATTGGGCTGTCATTCAATTTTTAACGGGACACTTCATTAAAAAACCATGCGAAAGAAAAGAAAAAAAATTTGAAACCAATCTATTTATGTTATATACAAAAATTGATTTTAGTGACGGTAGAAGTTACTAAAAAAAGCGGTAAAAGTTCCATTTTTAACGACGAACCAGAATAACGATCGGTAAAAGTAGTGTTGTTCTTCATATTCTTTTGTACTTAACAAAAAAAGATTTTATATTTTAATATTTAATTACTTTTATTTTTTTTTCGAAATTTATAATTTAATTACTTATACAATTAAAAAATATAGAATTATTCTCACCAATATATAAATTTTAGCATAGTGTCATTATTCTCGAATTTTAGACCAATTTGAAATCATATTTTTTTTAAAAATAAACTATATATTATTTGATTAATAAGTTAATACCAATGAGAATGATTTGAGGACTATTAGAACCCGTCATTGTAATTGATAGGATTATTATTAGTAGCATGAAATCCCATTTTCTATCGTTAAAGTGATTATGAGTTTAATAAGCTTTAATTATTTCATTTCTATATATAATTATGATCTAAGAGGAAAGTTTTGGAAGTTGAATTAACTAGTGATAGATGGAGATTGTGGGCTTTTTACGCCTGTAACAAAATTGACAAATTCTTATAAGATGATTAATTTACAAGCAAATTAACTATTTCTTGAATTATAGCACCAACAAATGCAAATAAGATGTGAAATCATTCATTTGAACAAAATAGTAATACCCAAAAAAAAAACCTGCTTTAAAATTAAACTCTCAACTAATTTATTTTTTTCAAAGGACTCAACCAATTTAATTGAGTATTAATGTCTCCACAGTATTTGAAAATGTGGATGAAATTAATATTTTTTTTGTTATTTTATTTATCTTATTTTAAAAAGAAAGAGTATTAATTATGTATATATTTTTAACTTGCATTTAAATAACTCATTTGCAACCAACATAAGTTGGTCCGATTGTAAGGGGTTTTTGATCGCTTAAACAAGTGGTCACAGCTTCAAATTAATGTGAATGCAGCAAATTTTATTGGGAGAATTTCTCGTAATTATACTTAATAGTATTTCAAATGGAGATTAATCTGAGTATTATATGACTTAAAAATGCTTCCCGTCAGTACGGACTTGTTTATAATACCACAGTAAAAAAACCTCATTTGCAACATATAAATTGAAAAAAAAAAACATTTTTCGGTGGAAATAATGCTGAAAATATGCTCTATTAAATTATATTGTGCCATTTTATGTACTTAAAGCGAGAATCGATTATCGACTTATATTGACACAAAAAGCTATAAAATATATTTATTAATTAATAAAATTACAAATTCAAGGGTCAATTTGCACCATCAAAAGTTGAAAGTGCATGATTCGCAAAATCTCAAAAGTTGAGGTGTTTTTCTGTATATTAGCGTACTAGATATTTTCCCTTTTATAGTAACTATTATCTCCCAAAGGTTAAAAATGATCATCCTCCTTGACAGCATCATTTTTCAACAGCTAACTGTACTCTCTCTCATAGCAAGTGAGTTTCACGCATCAATCAAAAGGTTTCTTCATTTACTTGGGCTCTACTTTGTGGTCCCCTTTAAGGAAACCTCTCACTCATGAATGTAATGTCGCTTTTGTTTAAGTGATTTTCACGCGCTCTTATGCATTCTACCTGGCATTATCAATGCCATTTTAAATATTTTTAAATAATTAGGACAGTTGATTTTTTTTTTATTGATTTCCATGTTTTAGTGATTTACATGTTAAAATATGATCAGTTATATTAGCTTTACAAGAGTGCATTATATACTATTCGATTAAATAATTTTTATTGATTGTATTGACTATTTAATAAAACAGTATATAGTGCACAGCATATCGAAATTATTTTACTGTGCATAATTGTTATTAATATTGATTAATTCATGTGTGCCTTTTATAATGAATGAAATAAGGAGAACACTTAGATATCCATCATCTTATTTATTGTTTTGTTATTTAATGTGAATAAGAGGTGTTTGGTTTCATGAAAAAAGAGCTATTTTTTTAAAAATTTTAATGTATATTTTAATGCAATTTTTTTTTTAAATTTCAATCAATAAATATATAAAAGTTAACAATCCTATTGTTAAACTTAAAAATAAGCAGTACAATTGACATAGAATATCAAATAAAAAAATCAATTATATAGATATTAATAAATAAAACTTACCTAGCTAAAATCATTAAAAAAATTGCTATCACAAATTTAAAAGAGAATTAATCAATGTATATAAAATCAAAAAAATTAACCAATGTCCGTTGGTCAGAGTGGATGAAGACTCCGTCTCTCTTAAACATATCTCAAGTTCGATTCATGAGCTCGACATGTATACAAAAATTGCATCGTTGAGAGGGTCACGCCAACAATGCACTTTTACAGTATTTAATTCAGATTAGTCAGGTCAACCAACTTTAGATACTGGACGGACGTAGCCTTCAAAGAAAAATAAAAAAAAATTACACATATTAAAACAAAATATAGATCTATAAAAACATAAATGTAGTTTTTTTAAAAAATAAATATATATTTAGTAAATAATAAAACCTAAAGCGAATAAAAATAAAGATGAATCACTATTCATGATGGATTATAATGACAGAATTTAATGAAGAAAAAGAGAACAACCGAAGACGGAGAATATATCGATAGGGTTGCGATATCAATTCATAATACTAAATTCCTCACTATCTTCATAGAAGGAACTCCTTTAATGATAATTTGGTGTATTAAATACACCAAATATGCTTAATATGGACCGTTTGATAAAAATTAAAAATATTAACTTTTTATTTAACGATTTATTTTGAACAGTTTTTTTTTGTTAAAATAAATTGTAATATATATATATATATATATATATATATATATATATATATATATATATATATATATATATATATATATATATCAGAAAAGAATATAATTTCTAGAAGCAAAGGTAACACATCATAGCAAATTTCTTTAAATACAAAAGGTTGGAAGTTCTGTAATGGTCTCTCTATGTCATTAGTATCGTTATATCTTTTGCAAGTTCTTGTTTATTTCTTTCGGTTCAAAAAATACATTATATGTAAAAAAGTTGAAAGCTGGATCGATATCTTTCCTTTTAAGTTCCACTAATTAAATACTAGCTAGTTGTAGAATTATAAAATAATAATAAAAAAATATTTTTGGAGGATTTTGATGAGGGATGCAAACAAATTCAATATTTTCTTGACCAAATACAGATTTCTTAAATTTTGATCAATATAATATTCAAGTGAAGGTTACATGATCAAGAAAGGACATACATAGTTATTAAATCTGGACCGGTCGGTTGAACCGATTGGCCAGCCGCTTGATTCAATAACTGAAAATCAGATTGATAAAAAATCAGATTGAATCAGAGAACCAGATAAAATTGAATTTTTTTGCTCAAAAGTGAAAAAAATTATTATTTTTTGTATATTTTCACCTACCCACATATATATATATATTAAATTTTTATTATTTATTTATTTAAAAAAATTAGTATTTTAAATTTTAAATATATCATTTAATAATTTAATATACTTATTATCTATTTGGTTCATTGTAATAGTATATTAAATTGTTAAGTAATATCTTTAGAATTTAAAATACTAATTTTTTCCAAATAAATAAATAATGAAAATTTAAAATATACATATATATATTAAATTATTATTATTTATTTATTTGAAAAATTAGAATTTTAAATTTTAAAAATATCACTTAATAATTTAATATACTTATTATTTATTTGAATTTATTATAATTAACTAACTCACAATTTAATGAAGAAATTCAATTAGATGAACATAGAATACTAAACTAAATAAGTTATATTGAAGTTAGATCATCTAATATATAATTATCTATTCATGCAATTTTCAAGAAATGGAGTAACAACGCAATCAAGTTATGTATTAAATAATTCGAATCCATACGTGGAGGGCTAATTTTTTAATTTTATAACTTTAAAGACAATATTAATCCATTTAAAACTTTATAAATAAATTGTTCTTTCACGTATAAAATTGGTGGACAAAATTCCACGTCCAACCAGCATTAAAATATTGAAATGATGGAGTTAGATTCCTAAGATAATATACAAAAATAAAAGGCTCGCGAACTTATAAAGTTTCAAAATTCATATTTAAACTCTAACTTTGTTTAATTCAATATTTGAAATTACAACAATTTTTATAAATAATTATCTTCCAATCACAATATGTTATTGTTTTACCTACATAAATGATTGTTTTTTATCAAATCACACCTCTGTCTGAAGTAAACCGAAGGTTGAAAAATTATTTTCTGCTTAGATCTTCTCACAATAAAACTAGTGTTACAATGTTTATTTTTATTTGTTTTACAATACTTATATATATGCCGATATGTTTTAATTGTGAAATTATTCGTTTTGTCATTAAAAATGAATATATTATAATAAAAAAATAATTATTTATAATAATTAATATATTTTCAAGCGATGAATTAAATATAATCAAAATTTGAGTATCAACAGAAATTTTATAAATTAAGCCATTATATATATTTTAAAAAATGATTCGATCCGTTAGACCATATTTAGATTTTGGCAAGGTATGCTTATATTAATTTTTTTATTTTTTTTATTGTTAAATTGTATTTTAAATAGTAATATTAGAAAATTTGACAGTAAAAAAGTGGATAATACAAAATACAGACAAGAGTGCAGACTTTCTTCACATTTGTATGAGTTGGATGAAAATAAAAAAAACAAGGCTTGTTTTATTTGTTTAGTAAAAACTAAAGAGTCAAAAGTAAAAAGTAAAAACATAGAAACATACTAATTTGACATATACGGCTCCTTCGTCTTTAACGGTGGGTGTCATGTCGGCAAGAGTGTACGAGGTTTAAACCTAGGGCGACGTGGGTGCTTCATGTCCATTCATTCCACAAATATTTTAATATTGTCCTTTAGTCTAAAATTTCTGTTTCATAATTTTTTATTATTATTTTGGGTTAATTATGTTCTCTGATTTCGACAGCAGCAATTATTGGTTAGTTTGAAATGATGAAAGTGCTCCTACATTATATAAATTATAAATATAATTTATGGTTTATGGTTGAGTTACATTAATGCCCTTATAATAATTACTTATACTCGTGTATGTATACATGCCTTAATGGCTTTGCCATTTTTGTGTTGATGTTTAAAAAAGAAGAAAGGATAAGGTGCAGTCAGTATCAAATATGGTTGAGTTTAAGGAATTAAATATTGTTTCCAATCCAACAACGACCCAATTGCAATTTATGTGAAAAAGGGAACAACTATTCGACCATATACTCATTTCAAACAAACTAATTTCCATAATAATTATAAAGAATAGATTAAGAATAGGGGGGTCATAGGTCACTGGAATTTTTTTTTTTAAAGAAAGAAAATTGCAATTGGTATTTACATTGAATTTTTATGACTGCAATTGGTATAGTATATTGTCAAATAAACTATCATAAATTCCACGTGTAAGATAAAAAAACTCTAGAAAATAAAAAATTCTAAAACACACAATTTCAAACAACCATCCCAACTCTTTTTTTTTTTTTTTTAAATTGAGCCATTAGATTAAACACAGTTTATACTAATTAATAGCTGATATATGATAGAAAAAATATTATATTTATTTAATAAATATTTACTAATTTTTATTGTTGTTTATATGTTAAATTATCGTTAAAATACAATATATATATATATATAATGGGGCTTATTTTAATAATGTTAAAAAATAATTATTTAGAGGAAGAAAGTGTATTAGAAAATATTTAAAGGGGTTGGGGTAGTTTTGAAAAAACGTAGCGTTTTGCTGCGTGATTATCTTGGAAACCGACATGGGCCCCACTTCTGAAGATGCAAGAAGCTGCTGCGGCTTCCATGTGGCAATCCGCGCCTCCCGTTGCAGTCCACATGTCCACGCCTAGTTGAAGACGCAAGTGTTGACTGCGTGGTCAACACTTTCGATCAGCCCCTCTCCCGAAGCTGCCACATGTCGCCCTTTGATGGATGACGTAGATGCCAGCTGCATTGTCAGTTGTCTCCCACGTGGTCCACACTGTGCCGGCAAATCACCTTGACCAGAGATAGGAGAACAAAAAATCCGACCCTCCCCATTTTCACTTCATTTTTTCCCTCTCCTTCTTCTATCTTTCACTCTTTCATTTTTATAGTTTCACCATTTCATCATAAAACTTCACTCTCATTCTATCTTTCACTCTTCTTTCATCTTTTAAGTCCTTCATATATATATATATTGAAGAGTTGATCTCGAAATAATACTAGATAAGTATAATTTATATAAATTTTTTTAAATTAAATTATTAAATACTTTAAAAAATGTTATTATGGATTGTACAGGTTTTTTTGTTGATTATTTTGGAAACGAGAAGGAAAAAAAAAGGCAAGCTAACACTTTAATATACTATAAAAAATTTTATGTTCATATTTAAATTTGATGATAGAAATAAGATATATTTATATTATAAATTTATTAAATTTTAAAGAAATGAATGCATTATTATTTGTGAAATATGTATTCAGTATAAATCAAAATTTGTATTATTAATTGAAATATATTTTTAGTTGTGGACGAAATGCGGATTAGGTTAAATTTATATAAATATTTAATTCGTTAGTATAAATATTCATGCATGTACTTAGTTTATAATATAATATTATTTGTGAAAATAATAATACAATTTGAAAAGTTGCATTATGGGACTAATTGAACCAGGATAGTGTGTTAGAATATTTTATATTTTTGTGTCCTATTTGAAAATTATCATAATAAATGAGAAAAATTAGATTAAAAAAAGAGAATATGTTATAATAAAAATTAAAAAAAATTTACAGTATGTTTTACAATTATATGGTATATTTTTTGCGATTAAAATTTGATATATTATATAATTTATATATTATGTGGTAAATATATTATAGTTATGCGAAATTTTTTTGTTTTAAATTTATAGTTAATTAGTAATAATAATTTTTTTTACGTGCACACATAACACATGCTGGGATATTTGCACATAGATTGCAAAAAATGAAACCTGTTAGAAGATGATAATTTATTAATCCAGAACCGTACGATGATGAGCTTTTAACGTTGAACGGCAAGCACCGAGCTGATGCGATTTGAAACGGAGTTGTAATAATTTTCTCAATGAAACATTAAATAATAAATAATTTAAAAATATATACTATATATATTTATTTGATAAATTTTATTATTTCAGGTTGAACACCAAGTCTTATTTAAACGTAGAACTGGTGTTGATAGTCACTATAGGAACATTGACGAAAGGATCATACCTTACCTTCATTTATCAGGTTTCTATGGTGTGTCTCAGATCGGTAGTATGACTGTTAATGCTGACATAATGACTGCTCTTGTGGAGAGGTGGAGGCCAGAGACACATACTTTTCACTCTTCAGTTGGTGAAGCTAAAATAATTCTGAAAGATATACAGGTACTCACTGGATTGCTTGTGGAAGGACGTCCAATTACAGAGCATTTAAACCATGACTTTCCTGAGCTTTGCGGTCAACTGTTGGGCATTGTTCCCCCTGTAGAAGAAATTAGAGGACTAAAATTAAGAATGTCGTGATTGTCTGAAAATTTTAATCACTTATCGGCCAATTCTACAGACTACCAAATACAATGTTTTGCCCGTGCTTGGATTTTGCATTGTATTGGTGAACTACTATGTCGTAGCTAGGTTAATAATCATGTTTATTTTATGTTCCTGCCACTATTAGAGAATTTAGCTGAAGCCGGTGATTATAGCTGGGGATCAGCAGTTTTGGTATGGCTATACACGGAGTTATACCGTGCAACACGACATAGTGCAAATGGACTTGGCGAATATCACCAGTTAATCCAAATGTGGGCATGAAAAAAACTCCCTTAATTTAGGCAAACTTTTATTCACAGAGTTATTCTAGATCATGGCAGACCGTATAGTGTTAGGTAAAATTAATTTATTATTTGTAATTTTGAAATATTTTTAGTTTTGTTTTTTAAAAAAATATGCTGACTAAATTTATAATTTATTGTGTAACAGGTGACGAGCCCGATTGAATTTAAGAAACAATAATAATAAAAATGTTAACAACTTCCAAGAGGCATTGGACTTGCAGTGCTATGACCAGGTTTATATTTATTTTAATTGAGTTAATAATGTTAAATTAAAAATAATTAATTCCTGCAAATATTTTGGTGATTATTAAATTAAATTTGTAAATGGTGTGGGAACCGTATAAAAATGTGATGCACTTGTTGCCACAATATTGTATTAGTGGACATGCAAACTGGAAAATTGTAGTGCCATTAATATATTTTCATATTATTGAGTGGCACCAACTCGATAGGTATATGAGATAATTTGGCATGGATCAGCCGATTCCTAGCCCTCCACAAAAAAATGATGAGGTGCATTATATTGACTTGAGGGGCCACCCAGAGCAAAATTGGGAATTGAAATTTTCAACATTTATTTTTTAGTGAGACAATAGACATAATCGGGTTATTATGGGTCGTGTTCTGAATTATCTATTGCATCCCAGATCACAGTATATGCAATGGTATATTTAGCGCACAAAAAGGTGGATAACCGTTGTTGGAGTAATATTAGGTTCATCGGTATGTTGTATTATTGCTTATGTATTTTTTTAACTTACATATATTATTGATGACTGTTAATATATTTTATTTTTTCTTGTAGGCTGATGCTGCAAGACGAATATTTCATGAAGGCGATAATATTCGTTTGGCATCTGAAAGTATTCTAGGTGTTGTAGGTGCATATGATAGGACGTCAATAAATTATCCTCGACAACCTGTACCTGATCCTACATATATTTCACCACTTACCACACCATATGAAGAATTTCGAAGTACCCCTCGTAATAGGAGAGGCATGGCTGAAAGAAAGACGATGATGTCTTCTATTCTTATTTATCTAGGTATGCACCAAGTTCTCCAACCTATGCCATGGCCATATTTTTAGGAAGACACTTCCAACTCTTTCAATGTGCTTTCATTCCATGAGAATTGGCAGTATGATACTACAACTAGTTTATCTAGATGTCATGATTATGAAGCTGGGCCTTCTAGATCGAGGCCTTATGAAGCTGGGCCTTTTGGAGCTGGGAATTTTGGATTGAGGCCTTAGGAAGCTAGGCCTTTTGGATTTAATGTTGATTGAATGTTACCTCATTAGAAGGTGATGCAACACCATACAATATTTATGCACAGAGCAGTCATATGAGCTTACATGATGAGTTCTTTAATGAACTTTTTAGTGGTTCAATTATTGTAGAAACTCAGGGTTTAACGGACACACCATCTCAACTTTGAGAGTCAACACCTTCTGATATATCAACTTGGGTTCCTTCAAAGTCAATATCTATATAATGCTCAGACGAAAACATAAAATTACCTTGGCCGATCTCATCACTTGGATGTATTGATGCTAATAGACTGGCATATAGTGTATGTTCGGACCCTTCACCATCACCTCTTTTTAGAGCTATCACTTCTTACATTCATGTCTGCATTTTCGTCTTTCGGATCATCGTTCGGCGATAAGTAATTATTGTTAATTGTAACATCAATGAAATCATCCTCGTCACCCAAATTAATTGTTGCTTCAACCCCACAAATTGCACCAGTGCTACCAGATATGCGATCATCAAACAAATCACCATCTCGCCTACAAGACAGACTGCCTTGGCTGACTAGGAGCATCTTCTGCTATTTGTGACACAAAACGCGATTGATTGATATCTTTAAAATGTGAAACTGAGCTTCTATGTCTCATATCAAAGAAATGTGACACATCACTCCTCTATCTTACTTCTGGTATATGAGATATAGAATGCCAATGACTAGTCAGATCAATACTATGACTGCGCTCAGCATGTGTACCTGAGGCAAAATTTTTATCTGTGGTAGGACTTCCTGACCAATTTTCAAAAATAGATTTGCTTAGAAAATTTCCAACTCTTTGACTGAACGACCACCGAGGTTGACTTATACTGACATCAGAAATTTGGCTTACTTGACTTCGTATATGACCGCGCCCATAATCTACAGATGCCTCCCTTCCAATCAAGTCACCATCCCATCGACTAACAGATTGTCTTGGTTGACTGACAATATTGCCTCCCCCAAACTGAAAAAACATTTCAATGTCTTGTTGACTTACTGACTGTCTAGGCTGACTTAGACCTATATCATTCACGTACAATTGCTCGGCTGTTCCAGTATTTTTCATTTGAAAGACTTCATTTCTAAACTGATAATTGTTAGATTTCGTAGCTTGAATGGATCCAGCTACACCATCTGCTAATATAATGATTAATTCCACCAAGTATAATGTTGATATCTCTTTAAATTATTATATATTGCATCTACGTCATCATCATCTGCTAAATCCACCGCAATCCAACTTAACGATCCTCCATTGTACCTTGAACTCTTATATATAATTTTAGAAATCATGTCATTCATGCCTAAACCTATTTTAACATGAATTTTATGATACAATTTAGTAAGAGTTGTCTTATTTTTTTGTCTTAATTTCCTTGTGATGACATTTGGTGCAGATATCATATTCAAAGCCTGCCGCTCCATAACTTATTTTTTTCCTCGTGTGCAAATAAAATTCAGTATATGATGACATCTTCCGACTACCTATAAGTCAGAAAATTATTACGACTTTTATCCTAAATTATTATGTGCAAAATTACATAATTGATATATAAAATTAAAATTTAACAAAATTACTAATTTCCTAATTTAATATATTCTTTGTGATTTTTCTACTATAAATTATATTTAAATATTCAAAAAATAAATTCTTGTGCACACAACAATAACAAACAAATATAGTCACTAACAAATTTGATTATCACAACAAATTTATTAATCAATATATTTTTCATAAATTATAGCAATAATAAATAATATTTCACTATTGTCAAATCTTATGTTAATATATATGAGAAGAAAAAAATCACTAAAATTAGTAAAATACCTGTTTTCGGTAACTATTCTAGCTGCAATCTTATTATAGCCAATCTTACAACTTACTTCTATTTACAAATAATTAAAAGAAATCATATATTAATCACACTATAATAAAACTTATATGTATAAATTAAACAATAAATAATTAAAAAAAATTACCCATTCCAACCGTCGATATTAAAATATACGCGTGAATCAAATTTTCACCTGCTCACCAATTAAAATATTTCTTCGGCTACTTCAATAGAAAACTCACTAATTGAACAAATTTTGAAAAATGAAACTGAACTCAACATACAAAATTTATATAATCTCGGAGTCCAAATATTTCAATGGCCATTTATCATAAAGTGTTGGAAAGTTGGGGGCAAGGTTTACTGTAGCGCGTGGGAGACAACTGACAACGCAATTGGCAGCTACATCATCCACCAGAGGGCAACACGTGGCAACTTCGGGAGAGGGGCTGGTCTGAAGTATTGTCCACGTAGTCAACACCTGTATCTTCAACCAAGTGCGGACAAGTGGACTGCAACAGGAGGCATGAATCACCACGTGGAAGCCGCAGCAGCTTCTCGCGTCTTCAAAAGTGGGGCTCACATCGGTTCCCAAGGTAATCATGCAGCAAAACACTGCGTTTTCCCAAAACTATCCCAACTCTTCTAAATATTTTCTGACATACATCTTCTCCTAAATAATTATTTTTTTAACATCATTAAAAAAACCTTATATAATGTACATGATACGCATATTTAATTTTTTGTTGTTGTTGTTGTTATTATTATTATTATTTGTGAACATTTATTGATGTAAATAATTGAAAAATTATAACAAAATGTTATTATATAAAATAAAAATGAATTAGTTGTTAGCTAATGAAAAAAAAGTTCCAAGATAGAGTATTGAAATAACATCTTATTAGAATAAAAATCAACTACAAGCAATTTCTTGAAAAAATTTATCAAATAACGTTAATACTAGGGCTGAGTAAAACCGAATCGAAATCGAAAACCGAACCGAACCGAATTAATTTTGATATATTTAGTTCGGTTATTTCGATTTTCGGTTCATTCGGTTCTGAACCGAAATAAAAGATCGATTTATTCGGTTCGGTTCAGTTTTTAAAATTGAAAAACCGAAGAAACCGAACCGACCAAAGTTTATATATATATATATATATTTTATAGTATTAATATTTCAACTAATATAAGTTGGCTTGATGGTTTAGGAAACAAAAACAACTGTCCAAGGTTCAAATCCCACTGCAAGCGTCATGGCTATTAAATTTTTCTTAAGCCAAATGTTTGGCAGCATGGACACAGTTGTGTGTGTATATATATATAAAATAGTAGATTATTGAATATCAAATTCTAACTAATGCATTAATTAATTTTTTTTAATTTGACAGTGAGTAATTGATTATTTTTTTAATTGATGCCAATATATATATATATATATATATATATATATATATATATATATATATATATATATATATATATATATATATATATATATAATAGTAGATTATTGAATATCAAATTCTAACTAATGCATTAATTAATAAATTAAATTTTTTAATTTGACAGTGAGTAATTGATTATTTTTTTAATTGATGCCAAATTTGAACGGCGGAGATATTGATGACTAAATTCAGAAATTAATTCCACGAATTAGTTACCTTTAAATCCTATTTGTCTAAATGTCTAATACTTTATTAAACTCTAAAGTCTAAACGCACATTAATTCCTTTGAAATTAAAATTGAAATGACCATACTTCTCTTTTAATTTCAATTTGGATAATTAATTTTCAATCGAATATTAACAAATCTAACTTCTTAAATAATGAAAAATCTAAATTTTGAGTTCATTTTAAATCAATAATTCAATATATATTTTTTAATTTAATTTGCATTTGAAATATTTATATAAGTTCAATAAACTCGACTAACGGTGATTAAAAAACCAAAATTTTAATAATTTATCTTAAAATTATTAAAAAAATTAATTGAATGATATATAATTTTAAAAAAGTTAAAATTAGCCATGGTTAGTGAAATTAACGTCCATGATATTTGAGTAAGAATGATCAAAATTGATGTGTATATTTAGAAGCTAATATATAGTTGAATGCTTCAAGAGAGTTATAGTTGCAAATAAACTATAAAATTATAATTTAATTGTAAGTATATATTATTTTAAATTAAGAATTTCTTATAATTACCCTTAATTAATTTGATATCTTTATAGTTGAGAAAGTCATCCGCAACTTACAAGTTATACAGTGATATATAGTGTTAAAATTGAATTCAAATTGATAAATTATTGAGAAATTGATAAATAAAAAAATGAAATTTAAATTGATAAATTATTGAGAAATTTATTATAGATATAATATAATAAATTTATGTATATTATTTTAATTTTAGTTATTTTAAATGAATTTATTTTGTTGAATATAAATTAATTTAATTTATGAATCCATATAGGTTAAAAGCCCAATTAAAAAAAGCCCACATTGACTCAAAACCGGTCGAACCAAACCGACTGAAATTATTTCGATCCATTCGATTCTCGGTTCTATATACTTCGATTTCGATTCGATTCTTAAATTTCCTAAGTTCGGTTTTTGGTTCAATCGATTCGGTCCAAAATCAAACCGAACCGACCAAATGCTCACCCCTACCAAAAAGCTACCAAGTAGCTAAAAGACCTGTACCAAACGCTACCTTAATAGACACGCACTTTGATTTTCTATTTCTTGTTTTTTAGTTTTTAATTTGCCCTTTTATAGATAAATTTTGAACATGTTCGCTTTTGATTGAGCATTCACTCAACTTTCATTGCTTCAATCAAATAAGATTTAATGCCATGATTAAATAGATTCAATGTAGTAGCATTTTTTTTTATATAGAGACTTAATGTAAAAAACATATGAAAGTTAGGAAATCTAATCATGTATTTTTCCAAGAACTAATACAAAAAGTTTACGAGATTGAATTGAATGGCGTATAGTACAAATATAACATTATTTAGTCTCAACTAAAGAAAAAAGCAATCGAAGATAACCTACCATAATTAATTGATTTTGAGAGGTAAGTTGACTAACTTCACATGGTCATAAACACAGATGAAGAGAGGGAGATGATTTTGTGACCCTTACTTGGCATTTTATTATTATTTTTTGTCATTTGGCTGTGCAACGGTCATATTATTTATATATTAGCCAAACTAATGTTATAAACACCTGCTATTTAAGGTGAATTACCCAAATCACAACAAACACGTAAAGGAAAAAGAGAAAACGTTAATAATAATAATAAGTGAATCTTTAATGCCTACGTTTCCCCAAAGAAAAGCAATGAACAGATTGCTTTATTATTTTTTTTGAAACTACAAACCTAATTTTCAAAAGAAATAAAATCGAGTTTCATATTTCAAACAAAATCTTGTGTTACCATATCCTACCAGATTTATTTTCTTATTTTTCTTGTCCTTTGGGTAATGGCAGTATCGTTTTCTGATAGACAAACTAATTCTCTAATTCATATTTCGAGAATAACAAAAACAATGCTAAAAATATCTTTTATTTAGTTTTTTTTTTTTTTAAAATTATAGTTGAGATTCAAAATTCTAAACAATTGTCTTCATTTCTAGAGTCTAACAATCTCCTCTCTTAACGCTATTAGTGTCGTTCTCTATGAGTGCAAAAAAATAATTATTTGTATACCATGGAAGACAAAAATAATTGCTGAATAAAACAAAACCGAAAAGGACTCAATGAAATAAACACTCAAAAACCCAACTATGGACCTTTCCTTGTTGGAAAAACAGTGAAAATCGAAAGGCCTGCCGTCAAAATATGATTGCTCCTCCACAATCAAAATAAAAAATTTGTGAAAAAGGAAAAAGTTAGAAGAAAAGGGTGGTAACAGAAACAAAGTTAGGCTGAATATGTCCAATGCCAATGGAATTTGATTTCAGTTTTCCAACAACTATGACAACAAATCATATGATTAATCGATGAAGACAAATATTATATTGGTAATAGCGGCCACTCGATACGATGCCACCAGTTAATATAATAATCACAAATGGGGCAAATATCTTGAATTAAAATATACTAGTTGATCATAAAATTTCGAGGGGATTAAGATGCTAAAACAAATTAATAAACAAAAAGCAGTGACAAATGACAATTCATTGGATTAGGATCAAACCATAATCCATATTAGTTTAATATAAAACTAACATGAATGCATCTAGACTGATTAACAACTAAACAAATTCATTGACACATCAGCCAGCCATGGGCTAGGATATTCTTCAATTTTTTTTTTTATTATTTTAGGACACCAAAAGTCAGGCTCGTGACTAGGTTGGATGATTCATATCAAAATTTTTTTTCTTAAATGCAGACAAAGAAGGATTAAAGTTACTCCAGGTGTCCAAAAGCAATCATACTATATTCAAAACCTAAGAAAGAAACGGAAAGAACCTTAAAAACAAGCATAACCGTTGGCTTCTTCTTCAAAGACTTTTTTTTTTATATCTTGTTTCAAGAAAACAATGCCAGAAGGTTGTAGAGTAGCTTATGTATTCTTTAGCTAATAAAAAAAAGGGTTCACCTTTATATTTTCGACACACATAAATATAAATTTATTTTATCATATAATGTAATAGTTCCTTGGTTCCTACAAAGACTAAACTAATGGCAAATTTGTTTGAATCTTGGTGGAGTACATGCTACGGTATTCTTGTCAAAGATATGACTCAAGCTAGAAATTACAAAGACAAAAAGAGGCAACAATGTAAATGTATGAGAAAATTGCAAGCAAGTAAAAGCATTAAATATCTATAACCAAAGACTCTGATTTTGAAATCTTATGATGATTTTTGTGGGGCTAAATCGAAAAGAAAAAAAGCCTCACAAAGAAGGTATTGGGCTTCATAATGACCTATGCACCAGGTTAAATGCATCCTATAAAACTCCAAAAGAAATTGTGGGTCACTGACCTTGAAATCTAGGAAGAAAATCCCATCCACGTTCCAATCTCCACCTAGTAAAAGAGACAAATAGTACTTATTATCAATAGGCCACATAAAATGAGTACAGTTAGGTTTTTTTTTTTTTTTTTAAGATAGAGGGAAGCAAGAAAACCAAACTTTACTTTTCCAGCATGCATACAAGGATTTTTCAATCAAAACAGAATATCTAATTACGAAGCAAAATTAATTCCAACCTCAACACAGCACAATAACCAAGTTTTCATAGACATAGACATCCATTCACTTCACTCATTGTGACTCCTAAAGCAGATAAAGTGAAGATAATTATAAAAAGAAAATAATTTTATTCTTTATTTTTATTTTGCCCAGACTAATGAGAATCCTAGCTTACAACAATGCACTACTTTCTAAAACCGTCAAGGATACAAAAAGTTGTCATGATATCTTTTCTTTTAGTAAGTGAATGGGGATTGGCTGATCTTGATCTCACCTGCCAGCATAGAATTTAAAAAAATATTAGATGCATAAGCAATTGTGCCCTTTGGTATTATCATCATTGAAAAACATGCATGGTCTACAAGAGAAAGGAAATAGACATAGTTTCAGCACTTCTATATTCAAAAGTAGCTGCATCCAATTGTTATCAGTTTGCATGATGCTCCATCCAAAAACCTTTTCTTTTTAAACCCTCAAACAAGTTCCTTTGCACCCAACGTGATAAGTGTGTTTTCCAATATATCAATAGTCAGCTTAACCACCAAGGCATCCTTATTTGCACCTTTTGCTATAATTGGTGTAGAAATAACACCATTACAGCCAATTCATTGCTAGACATTCATTGAAGCAGAAGAAAGAGAAAATATCGAGCACCTGTTTTCATGTTATGCGCTGATGCAGCAAGGCCGCCAAAACATGACTTGGAAAAAACTACCTGACATCAACACATTATACATGGTTAAACTCAATTTCATTCAGGATACTAGTAGGCTCATTGGGTCAACTGGATAAAACAATTCCTTCAGTAGCTGTAGTTAATAGAGTTTAAAACAAAAACTTGATTCCAATCTGCTAAAGTAAATTGTTCCAAATGGTTAATGTCAATATTCTAATTTCATATCTCTTTGAGATACTTTTAATCATAGGACTATATTAGGTAATTCCATTCTACATTTTCAGCAATAGCTATTTATGTACAATTTCTTACTAGGTTTACAACAACAAAATATGCCATGATTTTGCAGAACTAAATCGGGATCTGCAAGCCAACATGTAAATTATCATCATCCAGATTTCTGATCTTTAGATTTTCAAGGACAGCATGTTATGAGCCATGATCTTGCCTCTTGTCTATGCCAGGGTTTTCCAACTTTAAGTGCATTGCATTTTTCTCACAACTTAGAACCCTGTAATGAATAGAAAGGGATTAGAGACGGGATGAAAAGAAAGAATATTGCAAGTAAGCTTATTCATGAGATGTTTTGGTCAAAGTTCAAAACATAAGTACAGTAGACATGCATATTTATGCAGATAAAATATGCCCGTAATTAACAAAGCCATTAACGTACTGCAAGGCCCACCAAAGCAGAAGTTGGGATGGCAGAATTGGGATTCCAAACTTTAAAATTTTCCATTAAATTTTTAGTATTAAATTGAAACTTAGGAATCAGCTTTCAACTCAAACATTTTTACTGCTGAGTTAGACGGTGACCCCTCTATACATATAATCTCTGACTTGCAAATTCTTTTTCCTACGCATTAGTCATTAATATCAGAAATTTATTGAGTAAGATATTTTGTGATTGTTATTTTCATCATTTAAATTGAAGAAAGAAGACACAGATTAACAACTAACCATTCATGTTCCTATTGTTAGGCAGACAAAGGCATAGGCAAATGGGGTTTGATTCCAAGTTCTTAAATATGTCTAATCCCGAGTTATCTCTTGCCTAAAGTATCATGTCCAGAAGGAAAACCAGCCAGCTAGAACTTTAATATGATTCATCAAGGCTCATGTATGAAAGGGATCTAACATAGAATATAAATTGGCAACTCAATTTCCAACAGGGAAAATCAATTATAATAAAATATCAGTTTACTTCTGTCCTTTATTATTGTAAAGGCAGAGTCAGCTAATAAATGCCTTGATTTCAAGCCTTGTCAATTTCTTCAACAATATTATTTAAACAAGAACGGAACTTGTAGAAAAACTATCACCTCCATTCTGCTTGACCACTGCATGCTTTCCACCATCAAAATTAATAATGTCATCATGGCCTGCATTTTTGTCCTTCAAATGTCAAATGCTTACATCTAAATTTATAAATCAGAAAAACAAAGAAAGAATGAAAAATTTGTAAGAGACTAGAATGCTGAAGATTATGAGTAAGAGCAAATAGTGGATGGTTACTATAAAGATAACACAATCAAGTTTACAATAGAATGAGATAAAAAAAATGGTGCAGATTATCTACCCCATAGGTTACTTGAATATCCCTAATGAATACAGCCTATGACATTGATTTCTTGGTTATCTACTAACAGCAGTTGCACATGTTCAAGACCCAGTGACAAACCTTGATAATGAATTGTGTTGATCTCTTCCCCTCTAAGTTCCATTCCATCATCATCCAGCAGTACAATACCCGATGCTGTCACAATGTAAGGGAAAGCCATGGGTGCTGACATTGGAGATTTTGCCAACTTAATACACCTGTGCCCTGAAACCAAAGGTGTACCATAACTTCATACACAATGATAACTGGGGAACTGACCTCAAATTCACAGGTAAACATTATTCAGAATAGCCAACTAATCAATATAACAGGTCTGATCTAATTTTTACACCTTTGCTGCAAATTAGGTTCTGATGACACGACACACTAAACGAAAGCACCATGGCTTTGGATGATATCTTGTTTGAATAATCCAAATGGAGCCTTCTGGCCCAGCCCAGTCTTTCCTTCCCCAACAACCAAAGCATACCTTCGGTTATCCAATAATCTTTATATTAGAGGTCCTTTCATGCTCTAAACACCCACTAATTTTATCTTCAAATGAATCATAAATTATGCTGAAATGGAAATTTCCATATTCATCTCAAATTCCACTAAAGAGAAATCCCTGGCAGTTTAGGCCCAGGAAAAAATCTATTGCAATGCAAACCTGATTTAGCTTCTAGCACAAGACGGATGGTCACAGCATGAGCCCAGTGAATTCCCAAAGCAGCAACAAGATGAGTATCATATTTTTCAGTTCCATCGCGGCTCTCAGCATTTTTGGGCACTGCACTTGAGAATAAACACATGACATTAATACATCAGGTGGAAGCTTTCACAAATAACACATGCTGAGATACCTTGGAAAGAATACTGGCAAACTTCATCATGGCTTTGAGATCTCACTTGGTTTGTCACCATAACAGGAATTCGTGAAAATTCAGCTAGTGACCTAGACATGTTTCAAAGAAAACCATAAGACATCTAGAGTGTTTACCTCCAAATTTTAAATCCTATTAAGCTGACAAGATTGCTGACTTGATAAAAGAAATATGCCAGCCCAGTGAATGCTGTCTTGGAGCCTCCTGATCATGTTCCCTGAACAAAATGCAGTAGCATTTCTTTAATAATGTTGATATATAGTCCAGAACAGTAAAAGCACATCTCATCTTTAGTAAACGTTATTTAGACGCTACATAATATCTGAACATTCCTCCCTATTTCTGGATAGAATGCTTCAAACTTGTGAGGAATCTTAGAGCAACAACTTTGTCCATTGACCTTATTAGCATAGTTGACATCTTTGATGCAACATCACACACCGCATGAAAACAATAGGATTTATAACTTAACTCGGTCCTATACCTTCCTTGTCAGACTTTCTGATCATTATTTCAGGCAAAATTATGACAACCAAGGCAATAAATCATTTCGTGTTAAAGCAAAAGGTTATCTATGATACTGAAAAATAAGGGGACTATCTGTGTGTTTTACTAAATTTTGAAAGGACAAGTTATGACCATTCCGAAAGATGAATCCCTGGACATTTTCTTTTCTTTTCTTTTTAATGTAATCTTCCATAAAGATGGGAGGCTGTCCCATAACTAAAATCGTAACTCTTGAATCACCAAATCCTGATTATGACTGTCCTTGCTAGACTGTACATGCCATTAACATAAAACGGTTTCCTAATGCTGAGAAACCCTAACTTGAGTGAGTACATTTGGGAAGAAAGGTTGACATTATGACAGGATAAGTTAAAGCTTACCCAGAAACTAGAGCAGCCATGCTATCAATAACTAGCAACTTTACTTTTTGTTGAAGGAGCAAAACTTTGATTTGTTGCAAACTGGTAACAGAAGGATTCTCATAATTCACTGGTCAAATTAAAGAGTTACTGCAAATATAAATTTAAAATGTAACAAAGAAAATAGACTGGCACCAAATGACTATTCCTGCATGGTGGATGAATTTGCCAAAATAATACATGCAATATAAATGTGACTACCATCAACTTTGCTCTAAACAATTGCCTAATATAATGCAAACCTGTAAGAGTAGAAAAAGAAAAGAAACGGGCATGCAAAATATGCGATAAATAGTAAAAAATTTGATAACCATGTGAGTTTTGGTATATGGAGTTAGAAGAAGACTGGAGAGAGTCAATGTGAAAGATGCCATGCAAGACTCCTACATCCATTCTAACATAAAGACACAGTAATCAGAACCATGCAGATCTGCTTCACTTAAGTTCAGCGATAACCCTGAAGGTTCACAATAAACCTACCAGATAGCAACACCTCAGAAGCTCATATAAAAAATCTTCTTAGGTAAAATACAAAAGATATGTTGGTTTTTTTTTTTTTTTCACTGAACAGAAGAACGACTGCTGAACTAAAAGGGAATATGTACAGTATTTTTGGAACAACTGGGAAACTGTATTTGTGGCTCGAAAGTGATTTTTTTCATCTTATTGCCTGCAGTGCAACATTATATTCATCACTAGCATGATTTTTTTTCTTTGCAAGTAAATCTTTGATTGATTTGCACCTCTCAGTGAATTCAGAAAGCGATGCAGGCTGCAAAACAAGGATCCTACCAGCCATCTGCAGTATGCATGTAAAAATAGTCCTTTGAAAAGCAAAGTTAAGAGTGATAGTAGTGATCAGGGTAATTCTGAAAGAATTTCTCATACCTCTTGAGCCATTCCTTTCATCTGAAATATTTCAGGGAAACTTGTTGCACCAATTTCTATTATCCTAGCAAAGTAAATTTTATACAGCATTCATTTCTTGTGAAATTAAATCAGAAAATAATGCCATAAATCTTCAATAAGAGCTAATAATGGGTCAGCTTACCTTCTCGAACTAAATTTGGATTCTACATCAATATATATTACATGGCCATCCAAACCTCCATAGCTTGCTGGGAGTGAAGCCAACAATGACATCTTCAGACAAAACTACATTTGAAGCAAAGCACCGTGAAATTCATTCTATAACATTTCATATAACCCATAATGGATATCGATAAACACATATAAGTATGTCTCATTAAGCTATGTCATCTAGAAATTCCAGAAAAAAAATTACTGAGAAGTAAACGTGTCAATTACAGTATCATTAAATAAAAAGCAAGAAAAGGTCATCCAACCACAGTAAAAGGGCAACTGCAATGTGTTTTCTGTCTTTGTCATTATCTCCAACTACATACAATTATTTTCTTTCCAGAAAATATTGGACTAATCACATTCTTATCAGATAAGTTCTTGAATTATGTTTATCAATGTGGAAACAGCTGCATGTCTTTGATCCAGGACCTGAAAGTCCTCTTCAAACTAGTTATTCCATGAATTAGAAGATATCAATTACAAGCACTGGAGCTAAAGTTTATTCAATTCAAATAAAAAGGGCTTCGGATGCTTCTGAGGTACTGACTACCGAGCATTAAAGATATGCTCATGGCAAACAGAATCAGAGTTGCAAAAGAAAATTAGGATTAACAATAAACATACTATATATAACAAATGTTAAATTGGAAACTATCAGAATGTCGAAAAAACAACGTGAGAATTAGATGGCTAACAAATCAGCAATAAATCTTCCACAGGTTTTAACAAATTATTGTCCTTACAGAATTTCCCCTTCACGGGATTTACAATCATGAAAAAAAAAGTATTTAAACAATAAATGCGATCAAGTGAATTGCATATATTACAAGATTTAGTTAATCAAACTAGACTTAAGTTGAATGAAGATAAAGGATTTATCATTCTGCCAATAGTCTAAAAGCTTCACACAGAATGTAGGAGATATTAATCAATTCATCATGTAGACACACCGATGGAAACTACAACCAAATGGCATCAACAAATTTCAAATTGAATTTAATCTAAATAATAATGGAGTTGTTTTGAAAGGCATACGAGTTGATTTGAAAGGCATACTTGAGTTTTACCAATTCCAGCTGGACCAACTAACTCTGTTAAAACACCAAAAGGTATTCCGCCGAATAAAGCATTATCCAATCCTTTAAGACGAGTAGGAAGATGGCCAGAAAATGGCTCATTTTGTAGCCGTTGCTCCATCAAAAACAGCGCCTAGAGAGAAATCGAGCCATTACTTCAAATGGCAGAGATGTTTAAAAAATATACATATATAATTCATAGTAAATTCTCACAGTTTGATAAGGAGGTGATACGATTGAACTAATGTGAGCCACTGCAGATGTTATATCTGCTAACCCTACATCTAGCAGCTCCATCAATTCGATTTCAGTTAAAGATAACACATCCTGTGAACGAACAATTCAAATAATATAGATAAATTTTAATTGAAATTGAGGGAGAGGAAAGTGAAAATGGAGAGAAATTAAAAATATACCTTTGCAGTTTGAATGTTACGAGCTGCAAATATGTTTGCAATCGATATCGGCAGTCCCATTTCGCTTATCAGCTTGTTCGCCATTACACTTCTCTCTCTGTTTGCTATCTTCCCGCCAAGTTGGGAACCCTAACATCTAACAAATTTCTAGATATATCCGAATAAACCATTTTTTGTATTTAAAATTAATTTTTCTATTTTTAAAATGTAATTTTTATCAATTTAGAATTGTTCGGTTAATTTAATTATTCATTAGTTTATGATTATTTAAATGAAATTTTTAAAAAATAGTCATATGATTTAATTATCATATTACGTGTGACTATTTTTATTAAATATTTAAGAAAAAATATTATATTAATTTGTATTTATTTTGGATGAAATTAAAGAAATTATACTTTTTATTAATTAATTCTGATGTTTGGAACGTATATTTGCAATTATTTTTCAATTAATTTAAAGTTTGGAATGTAATATAGTTTATTGTTTATTAAGTAATTTAATACTTATAAAAATGTTTGGAGCCATATGCTTATTTCGGATTGGATGAAAATTTTATGTAAAATTCAACTCTTGAATTATTTGAATGGGTCATGCTTTGATCCGACTCGACCAATACTCACCGTTAGGCAGCCCATTCCTATCCATATCCATATGGAAAATTGGCCTTTTCCTTTCTTTATGGAATTGAAATTAAATTAAACTATCTCATCCTCTACTTGTTTTTATATGATTGGATGGACAATAAAAGAATTGAAATAATCTATAAATTTATCTCCAAATTATCATCATTTATTTGATTTTCTTCACGAACTAATTACATTTAAAATTATCTCCCTCAACTTGTTAAAAATATCAAATTAACTACTGAAATTTGTTTAAAATATAAAAAATACACCATATACTATTAAAAATGTTAAATTACCCTCTAAAAATTATTAAAAATATTAAATTATTCTTTTATTATTATTTATCGCATACTTTTTATACATTTTTTTTATAAACTGACAAGTATTTATACAGTAAAATAATATAATATTTTCAACAAATTAACAAGGTAATCTAGGAGAAAATTTTGATAAATGATAATAGTTTAAAGGAAAATTTATATATTAATCCAATTGAAATAAAATTTATATTCTTTTATGTTGTTTGGACGTTTAAAGTGAGAAGAGAATCCTAATTTTTCATTGAAATTCAGATTTTTCAATTCCCTTTTAATCTCTAAAATAATTTCAGACTAAATAAATAAATAGAAAATAAGAGAAAATAATCAAAATCTAGAAATAGAAAGACTAAATAAAAATTCATAATGTTATTGGTTTCTGTAAATTTGTAAAATAATAAAAAATAAAAAATCTAATTTAAAATCATTCAGATGAATTTTATCTATTGCATACATATATACCGAGTGCGTGCCATTTATAAAATATTGAACGGAAAATAAAATAATATTAAATTTTGATCAAATGCTAGGTAGAGATTCGATTAATACACGCGAGCAAAAAATATATATATATAATATTAACTTAATGCGGGGCGCATGGAAAAGAGAATGCTAATGTTTATCTCTTTATTTAAAATACACCAAATATTCCTAAAATTCCCTTTTGCCATCATCCACGTCCACCTACCAACTGGTTAGAAACTTTTTCTTTTTTTTTTTTTTTTGAATAATGCTAATGGCAAAATTATTATGGTATTTCGTTAAAGATTAAAGAATTAATTTATTAGCATAATATTATAATTGCATTTTCAGATAAAGAAACGATAGTACTTTTTTTAATTTAATGTAAGTTAGCAAGAGTAGAAAATCAAGATTTGAGGAATCGCATAGAATTCGAAGTGGTTGAGACTCTAAATGCTTTTCACACCATAAAGCCTTGAATATTGATCAGTAAATAGTGTATCTAAAGTGAGGATGTAGTTGGAATAAAATGAATAAATAAATCTTATTTGTAAAGAAAAAAAAAATCTTGAAGGGACACTCATTAAGATGGGCCGTGGTGTCGTGTTCCCTCTTTAAAGGGCATCAATTTAGTTAAATTTTCAATCATCAATTTCCAACATATTTTTTTTAAAGACAATACCGCCCAATATACAAATCTAATTGACCTGACTAATTAAAATCATATATTATAAAAATTTATTATTGAAAACGATCTTTTTAATATTGTAATTTTTATACACATGTTGAACTCGTGAATCAAACTCGAAATATATTTAAAAAAGATGGATCACTCATAGGGATGATCATGGGGCGGGGATTCCCCGGCCCCGGCGGGGACCCGCCCCGTTCGGGGCGGGAAATCCCCGAAATTTCCCCCCGCGGGAACGGGGGCGGGGGGAAAAAATTCCCCGTCCTAGAATCGGGGGCGGGGACGGGGAATGGGGTATCCGCCCCGCGGGGATCCCCGCCCCGCAAAAAAAAAAAAAATATATATATATATATATTTATATTTATTTATTTTAAAATATAATATTTTATAAATAAAATTAAAATATAATTTAATTTTAAATTATTATTGATTTTAAATTTTTTATTTATTAAATATTATATTTTAATTTTAATTATTTATAAAATAATTTAATTTTATAATTATTAAATTTTAAATTATACTTAATTTTAAATTATTATTAATTTTAAATTTTTTATTTGTTAAATATTATATTTTAATTTTAATTATTTATAAAATATTATATTTTAAAATTAAAAAAAAAACGGGGGATGGGGATCCCCGCGGGGGACGGGGATCCCCGTGGGGCGGGGACGGGGGAAATTCCCCCCCGAGATTGGTGGCGGGGGCGGGGCGGGGAATCCCCGCCACTGGCGGGGGAGGGAGTGGGGGAGAATTCCCCGGCCCTGCCCCGCCCCGTGATCATCCCTAATCACTCATCCACTTCAACTAACGCAATTTAAAATCAATTTTCAACATATTAGTTGCCAACAAAAAAAAATGCAGCATATTCAATTTATTAAACAATGGAAATGAATCAACTTCACTTATATTTATTTCAATTCGATTTTGAAATATTTATAACTGGTTCATTCATTTTGATTTTGATGGTATAATTAATTAATTAATTAGTAATGAAACTTTGATTATATCCGTATATTCACTTAAAGTCTCTTTTTTTTTTCTCCTAATACACATATTAAAAATGACTAGAGCATCTCAATATTTTTAAAATATTTATACGTGACTAAATTGTTATTTTATTAATTAATATACAAAAAAATAAAAATATATATAATTTTAAAATACCAAAATAAGAATAAAATATAAAATATTTAATCAATTTTTTCTTAAGTTACTATAAAGTAACACTTAAAATGAAATATATAAAAATCTCTAAAAGTAACATTTAAAGTGAAATAAATAAATTATTATTTACTAAAATTCGAATTGTCAGTTACTTAGTAATTAAAGCAAATCAAGTAAATTGGAAAATCATTTGTAGTAATTATAAAAATTGAGAATCTTGCAATTTAATTGATTAGAATTTGATTTTTACATTTTTCCAAAAAAAAAATTGTAACAAAAAAATAAGCATTTGAATAAGAAAGATATAATGAATAGATTTTTAATGGGAGATCAGTCAATCTTGAAAGCTTTTCTTTTTAATTTTTTAATGGGCCTTTTGCTTTTTGAAAAAAAATAATTTAAGGAATGATTTATTAATTATATTTCGTGTTATTTCGAACAATTAGGTTAAGTTGATTATTATGAGTATAATACTAACACTGTTCATTTATTCTGTATTCCATATATTCACTACCAATATCATGTCGCCGTCCAAGGAGACAGTTGTTGGGCGGTGAAGGGAAAAGAATTGGAAAGTTGGAGCCTGTGAAATTGAAGCAGCCGAAAAGTTGCATCCTTCCAAGCTGGAGTTTTAACCGTTCGTAAGAAGGGATGAAATCTGTGAGCACCCGAGAACTTTCAAGGAGAAAGAAGCAAGTGTTTAAGTTTCACAAGTGCTATTAACCATTTACACACCTTCATAAGTCAATAACAACACATGCATTGACTAAATTGTTATTACAATGAGTTTTGTGTTAATATTACTAAAATATTTTTTTTTGTGAAATAGCATTAAATTAAATTAAAATATTTTATTATTGTTGTTGTTATAAGTAGACTTTATTATTAAAAAAAACAATTAAGTCAGATTGATTTGATTTTACTATTGGGATAAAAAAAAAATTATCGTTCATATTTTAAATTAAATTTTACTTTTTAAGGTCAATACCTATAAATCTAGTGAAAACCAATGAAAAAGGGAAAAGGGAAAAATGAAAACCATTATCATTAAATTGATTTATAAGTATATTCATGAATTGGATATTAAAATTCTACTGGACTCATGTAAATTGAAAACAATTTTCACTCCAAGTAGTGCCCACGAAGGAAAAAACGGAAAAAGGCAGTGCCCTCAAAATCACTTATTTTGGGTTTCCCTTTCTCACCTAAATCTCTCACAATTAGCATATTTTCACTTCAAGGGGTTGCCCAGAAGGACAAAAGAAAAAGGTAGTGCCCACAAGATCACTTTTTTGGGGCTATAAATTGTTTCTGCCTCTTACCCAGCTCTCTAACAATTGCTAAGCCCCTCGCCCGGGGGACTTCTTTTCTCCTTGCTATCTACCATATCTCTTCATAATTCGCTTTCCTCTAGCTACTTAACACGCTGATTCCTTACACAGAAAAACACAGATTCAACTCGTTAGTCTCTTTTTCCATTTGATTCTTTTCTATCTTGATTTTTCATCAAATTTGTGCTCTTTTTACTTTAATTTTTCTGGGTTTTTGGGCTTGTGTTTGATTTCTCTGTTTTCTTCCTTCTTCAATATTATACCTCAAACTCAGATTGCTAGTCCTTTTTTACATCCATTTTTATCTTTATTTTTCTCCTTAATTTCTTGAAATCTTTGTATAAAATGTGTGTTCTTTCTTTGTTAGCTTTATGGGTTTTGTGCTTGTCTTTGATTGCTCTATCTTCTTTGTGTTTTTTTTTTTAATGAATGGTTGCTCTGTTTTCTTAGCTTATGCTTCTTCAATATACCTCAAACTCATGTTGATTTTTCTCCTTAATTTCTTGAAGTTTCTGCATAAAATTCGTGTTCTTTGTTCTTTAACTTTCTGGGTTTTGAGCTTTTATTTGATTAATTTGCTCCGTTTTCTTAGCTTATGCTTCTTCATACTATACCTCAGACTTAGATCGTAATTCTTTTGTTACATCCATTTGTATCTTGAGTTTTCTCCTTAATTTCTGAAGTTTTTGCATAAAAGTTGTGTTCTTTCTTCTTTAACTTTCTGGGTTCTGTGCTTGTGTTCGATTCCTCTGTTTTCATCTTACACTAACTTTTTGTTCCTTTATTGAAAATTTGGAATCAGAGTTTGTATTTTTTTAAAAAATAATTCTGGGTTTTAAGCTTATTATTAATTAATCAATTCTTTTTCTATCTTACAGATTATCGATTGACATGCCAGCTGATCCAAATTTTGCTCCTTTGAAAAGCAAAGGCGCAACTTTTCGTCCAATCCCAAGGAGAGGAACTTTTCGTCGAATCCCAAAGAGAGGGAGGGTCAAAGCTCAAATTTTTGAGAGCTTGGCCAAGACTATCGTCCATGTCGCCTCTAAGGCCGGGGCAAATCTGATCGGAAACGCCGTTAGTGGAAGTTCCTCCACATACTCCTCAAATCTCTGATCATGCCAATTAGAGATCATCTTCCTATTGTAATAAATAAATAAATAAAATGAACATGGGTTTCCTAGTTTTAGCACGGACCATGTCATACAAGGGTGTTTTTGTTTCTGCGATGTCGTTTTGGCCATTTCTTAAAGTTTTAGAGAAGATATGGTTTGATTTAGTCGTTGATTTATTGTAAAATTATAGTGCGATCTGTTTTTTTCATTTTGTATTATCAACTGGGTAATGTTTATTTGTTGTATTTTGTTTATTATATAATGCCAATGAATTTTTATGTTTGCATTTACGAGTTTACTATTTCTTTTTTGAAAAAAATTTACAAGTTTACTTTGTTGTTCTAATTGGTGGTGATGGATTGGAAATTTAGAATAATGAATTGCTAATTTTCTCTTAAATTAATTGGAGTATGTTTTAATTTCTGACACCTTTTATTGCTTTTGTTTGGATTTTTTCTTATTTTTATGAGATATATATAGGGACTTTTATATAAATAATGTGTTTTGAAAAAATATTTATAAAAATGGGGTGGTTTTTGGAGTATTTATGGGAGGGGGGTTTTGCATAGATCCCGTAGGAAGTACCTACGGGATTGGTTAGGTGGGACCCGCTTTTGGGGAAAAGTATCCCCACTGAAACCGCAGGTGGCAGCTACGGGATCAGTAGCTGTCCTCTTCCCCTCGTCTGCCGCGCCACCGTTTGACCCGGATGAAGACTTCGCCTGGGGTAATGTGCATCCGACTGTTCCCGTAGCTGAGGATTACGGGATTGAATATCCCCAACCCCACTCCCATAAATACTCCAAAAACCACCCCATTTTTATAAATATTTTTTCAAAACACATTTTTTATATAAAAGTCCCTAAAATTTTACTTTTTTATTTTTTTTAATTTTAAATCAAATTAAGAAAATAAAATACTCTATTTTTATAGTTTTCAACTAAAATAAAATTAGTTTTGCACAAAAATGATATAGATTTCAACATATTACAAATTGAATTTGCTGTAATATCTTAAACTTAATACATTTTTAAATGAAATAAATGCCATAACAATTTAAACATATATTCTAAAAAATTATTTTTAATCGTATCATTTTTCAAACAGTTAACAAAGTGTTTTTAAATTTATAAATTATTTTAAATTTTATTTATCAAGCATTTACTTAGTTTTTGAAATATAAATTTTATTAATTGAAAAAATTATCTTCATAAATTTTATCAAACTGATCATAAATATTAAAAAAAAAGAATTTTAGCTTTTTCATTTTATATGGGATTAATCTAGTTTGAGTTTCCAGCATTTTCAGATATTTAGAATAAAAAATTATATTTTTTTAATCGTGGGAATGTAAAATTGAATGGATGGAAAGTGATTAAATGGTTATATTTTTATATATAACCATAATTAATTATAAAGAATAGAAGAAATATTAAGTTTTCTTAAATTGGACAGTCAAAAAAAGTGATAGAAAGAAGAAGAAATGTCTTGTAAGAACAGCAGCAACCACAGCAACAAACCAATAAAACAACAAAAATCAAAGAAATGAAAGATTAGAGATCCATTATTCTAATATTATTAATTAATTAATTGATTTTACAGTTGAAAGAATGAGGAATTATATAAATAAAAATGTGATTTAAAATGCTAAAATAACAGTTCATGAGTTCTTGTGGGGTTCCCTTTGTTGGGACTTTTATATAAAAAATGTGTTTTGAAAAAATATTTATAAAAATGGGGTGGTTTTTGGAGTATTTATGGGAGTGGGGTTGGGGATATTCAATCCCGTAATCCTCAGCTACGGGAACAGTCGGATGCACATTACCCCAGGCGAAGTCTTCATCCGGGTCAAACGGTGGCGCGGCAGACGAGGGGAAGAGGACAGCTACTGATCCCGTAGCTGCCACCTGCGGTTTCAGTGGGGATACTTTTCCCCAAAAGCGGGTCCCACCTAACCAATCCCGTAGGTACTTCCTACGGGATCTATGCAAAACCCCCCTCCCATAAATACTCCAAAAACCACCCCATTTTTATAAATATTTTTCCAAAACACATTATTTATATAAAAGTCCCATATATATATATATATATATATATATATATATATATATATATATATATATATATATATATATATATATATCATGTTTATATGAATATATAACCATTTGAAATTTATATTAGTTTAATTAATTTAAATTTATATCGAACAAGGCAAAATATTTAAAAATTTAAGTTAAAACTTATAATTAATGAATAATGGGCTCTTACCATATACCATTTCATGTTTTAGGGTTGTAAATTAAGATTATAGGCCCAAATTTTCTTAAAAATTTTCTCAATTTTTATCACATCCTTTATTTGTTTTTTATAAGATTGGATGGAAAAGAAAAGAATTAAAATAAAATTTATTATATTCTTTTATGCTGTTTGGACATTATAGTGAGGAGAATCCTAATATTTCATGGAACTTTAGATTTTTCAATTCCCTTTTAATTTCTAAAATAATTTCAGACCAAATAAATAAATCGAAAACAAGAGAAAATAATTGAAATCTGGAAATAGAAAGACCAAATAAAAATTCGTAACGTTTTTTTTTATTTTATTACACGTGAAAATTTTAATTTTTCTTGATAGTTAAGTTAAACAACCAAATACAAATACAACAAGAGAAATTAATATATACTCCCTCCGTTATTTTTTATAAATCATTTTTGAGTAAAATTTAAATTTTATTTATCTGTCACTTTTATACTTTTAATGTAATTTAATTTATTTTTTTAATTTATTTTTCTTTCTCAATAAAGTTAGAAATAATCAGATTTGATAATTTAGTATTAATTATGTAATTTAATATTAAATTTAAGTTTATTTATTATTTTTTAATTTTAGTAAAAATAATAAAAATAATTGGTAAAAAAGAACGGAGGGAGTATATATTTTTTAATTTTTACCGTTAAAGTAAATTAAATTTGTTTTTTTGCAGTTAAAACCAAACAAAGTGTCAGTGCCTTTGTTTACGCTGGATACATTATTAGTATACACTTTTTTGAGAAATATTAATTCATTTAATTCCAAGTGGAAACGAAGTTAAGAAATCCACATCCCCACGCTACTTCCTGTTTACAAAGTCTCTACTCCCTCCGTTTTGTTGTTTTCATTTGAAATAAAAAAATATCAAATAAATTTAAATTTAATATTAAATTATCTAATTAAAATTAAATTATTAAATTTAATTAATTTTAATTTTATTAAAAAATAAAATTAAATTAAAAAAATAAATTGAATTATAATTAAAATTAAAATTTAAAAATAATATATAAATAAAATTTAAAATTTACTTTAAAATGACACATAAAAAAGAGGGAGTAATAATTTTCGTACAGGATGGGAACAAGAGAACAAGAGCTTTGAACTTGAGAGCTTCTCATTAAATTTAAGTTAGCAAACCATGAAATGTCTTTTTATTAAATAAAAAAGAAAAAAAATACTCACTCTTTAAATGCTCATTATTAAAATTTTATTGCTTCCTATTTCAAATGTCTATTTTAAAAAAAATTAAAAATACTATTAATAAAAGTTTGTGTAAATTTGTAAAATAATAAAAAAATAAAAAAAAGCTATTTCAAAATCATTCAGACGAACTTTGTCTATTGCATACATATATACCGAGTGTAGGCTATTTATAAAATGTCGAACCAAAAAAAAATATTAAATTTTAATCAAATGCTACATAGACGTTGGATTAATACACAAGCAAAAAAAAAAATGTAAATAAAAAATAAACCAAAATTAGAAATGAAGAATGCAGGATATCAAAGATTTTTGGTCATGCCAACATTAAAATATGGCAACATATCCTCCAGAGGATGGCAACGTTAAAATATATGGGATGCATGGAAAAGGGTAGGGTGTTTCCTAATTAAATAAAAAAAAAATATAGATAAAATGAATAGCTCAATTGAATTAATATCCCTATGCAATCACTTTCAGCCCCAAAGTCATTTAACTGCCAAAGAAAATGTTACTTCCTCCGTTTTTTTTATCTATTACTTTTAAATAAAATTTAAATTTTATTTATCTGTTATTTTTATATTTTTAATATAATTTAATTTATTTTTTCAATTTATTTTTCTTTTTCAATAAAATTAAAATCGATAAAATTTAATAATTTAATTTTAATAACGTAATTTAATATTAAATTTAAGTATATTTATTATTTTTTAATACTAATAAAAACAGTAAAAATAATTGATAAAAAAAACGAAAAGAATAATATTTATCTCTCTATTTGCTATCATCCCCATCCACCTGCCAACAGCTGATTTTTTTTTTTTGAATAATGCTAATGGCAAAATTATTATGGTATTTCGTTAAAGATTAAAGAATTCATTTATTAGCATAATATTATAATTGCATTTTCAGATAAAGAAACGATAATATTTTTTTAATTTAATGTAAGTTAGCAAGAGTAGAAAATCAAGATTTGAGGAATCGCATATAATTCGAAGTGGTTGAGACTCTAAATGCTTTTCACACCATAAAGCCTTGAAAATTGATCAGGAAATAGTGTATCTAAAAGTAATTCAACATATTTACCAAAAAGCCAATTCTACAGCTGATTTTCTTGCTAATTGGACCTATGATCAAAAGCTACGTTATGTTTGACACAACTCTTTTCCTCATGATTTGGCCAATATTTTAAAGGCTGATGTTATGGGCATATCCTACTCTAGGTTGATTACTATGTAATTTAGTTCTTTCCCCCTCCTCCTCTTCCTCCTAAAAAAAACGTATATCTCAAGTAAGGGTGTAATTGGAATAAAATGAAAAAATAAATCTCATTTTGTAAAAAAAAAAAAAATTGTATAAAAGAAAAAAAATCTTGAAGGGACACTCATTAAGAGCCGTGTTCCCTCTTTATAGGGCATCAATTTAGTTCAATTTTCAGTCATCAAATTCCAACATATTAGTTGCCAGCAAAAAAATCCAACATATTCAATTTATAATTGGTTCATTCATTTTGATTTTGTTGGTATAATTAATTAATTAGTTATGAAAATTTGATTATATCCATATATTCAATCTTTTTTAATTATTCTCAATTTTCCAAAAAAATTGTAACCGAAAAGATCAAGCATTTGAATAAAAAAAGATATAATGAATAGATTTTTAATGGGAGATTATTTAATCTGGAAAGCTTTTCTTTTTAATTTTTTAATGGGTCTTTTGCTTTTTGAAAAAATAATTTAAGGAAATGTTAGTTGTTTTTTTTTTTTTATTATTTTTTAGTGACGTCAGTGGATAGAGGAGAGTTGAAAAACCTCTCTTTGCTTTTCTAAACATATACTAACAATTAGGTTAAGTTGATTATTATGAGGATAAAAATATTGTTTATTTATTCCGTATCCCATATATTCACTACCAATACCGTGTTGCTGTCCAAGGAGACAAAGTTACTGGGCGGTGAAGGGAAAAGAATTGGAAAGTTGGAGCCTGTGAAATTGAAGCAGCCGAAAAGTTGCATCCTGCCAAGCTGGAGTCTTTACCGCTAGTAAGAAGAGATGAAATCTAGAAGCACCTGAGAACTTTCAAGGAGAAAGGAGCAACTATTTAAGTCTCACAAGTAAGTGCTATTAACCATTTCCACACCTTCATAAGTTAATAACAACACATGCATTGATTAAATTGTTATTACAATGAGTTTTGAGTTAATTTTACTAAAATAACTTTTTGTGAAATAACATTAAATTAAATTAAAACATTTTTTTATTATTATTGTTATAAGTAGACTTTGTCATTAAAAAAAATTAAGTCAAATTGATTTGATTTTACTATTAGGATAAAAAAAAATTATCGTTCATATCATTAAATTGATTTATAAGTATATTCATGAATTGGATATTAAAATTCTCCTGAGAATCATTGAAATTGAAAGCAAATTTCCCTCCAAGTAGTGCCCACAAGGGAAAAATAAAAAGGTAGTGCCCTCAAAATTTCTCCTTGTTTTTTTCTGAAAAAATAAAAAGAAAATTTCCCTTTCTCACCTAAATCTCTCACTATTAGCATATTTTCACTCCAAGCAGCGGCCAGAAGGCAAAAAAAAAAAAAAAAGGTGGTGCCCACAAAGTCGCCTGTTTTGGGCTATAAATCGTCGCCCCCTCTCGCCTAAATCTCTTACAACTGCTAAGCCCCTTAGCGTGGGGGCCTTCTTTCTTCCTCCTTATTTACCATCTCTCTTCATAATTCGATTTCCTCTAGCTACTTAACACGCTGATTCCGTATACAGAAATACCCAGATCCAACTCGTTAGTCTCTTTTTCCATTTGATTCTTTTCTGTCTTGATTTTTCATCAAATTTGTGCTCTCTTTGCTTTAATTCTTTTCTGTGTTGATTTTTCGATTTCCATTTGATCCTTATTTTCGTGAAGTTTCTGCATAAAATTCATGTTCTTTCTTCTTTAACTTTCGGGGTTCTGTGCTTGTGTTCGATTCCTCTGTTTTTTTTTTTTTTCTGGGTTTTGAGCTTATTATTAATTACTCAATTCTTTTTGTATCTTACAGATTATTGATTGATGACGTTCATGCCAGCTGATCCCAATTCTGCTCCTTTGAAGAGCAGAGATGCAACTTTTCCTCCAATCCCAAAGAGAGGAAGGGTCAAAGCTCAAATATTTGAGAGCTTGGCCAAGACTATCGTCCATGTCGCCTCTATGGCCGGGGAAAATATGATCGGAAACTCCGGCCGCGGCGGAGAAAGTGGAAGTTCTTCCCCAACTAGCCCACCAAATTCTCCTGTCATTCCTGATCCTGCCAATTAGAGATCATCTTCCTATTGTGGAAAAAAATGAACATGGGTTTCCTATTTTTAACAGGGACCATGTCATCCAAGTGTGTTTTTGTTTGTACGATGTCGTTTTGGCCATTTCTTAAGGTTTTAGAGAAGATATGGTTTGATTTTTTTTTAATTTAAAAAAAAAGGTTTGATTTTGTTTTCGATTTGTTGTAAAATTATAGTGTGATCTGTTTTTTCTTTTTGTATTGTAGTGTAATGTTTATTTGTTGTATTTTGTTATTTATATAATGCCAATGAATTTTTATGTTTGCGTTTAGATGTTTTCTATTTTTTTTTAACAATTTACAAATTGGTGGTGATGGATTGGAAATTTGTAATAATAAATTGCTAATTTTCTCTTAAATTAATTGGAGTATGTTTTAATTTCTAACACCTTTTATTGCTAATTTTTTTTGGGTTTTTTTTATATACATCATGTTTATATTTGTTAGTGAGAATTTAGCAACTCTTTCTGCAAACTATATATATATATATATGAAATTCCTATTAGTTCAATTAATTTAAATTCATATCGAACAAGCAAATTACTCATTTTTTTAAAATATTTAAAAATTTATATATTCAAATTCGAAATTACAACTTATAATAAATAAATAATGGGCTCCTACCATATACCATTTCATATTTTAGGGTCGTAAATTAAGAGTATAGATCCAAATTTTCTTAAAATTTTCCCAAATTGGTTGCGCAATGAAATTGTTAATTATAACTAAAATTAACAATTAACTTTTTTCTTAGATAGATTTGCTTGTGGCTTCCTTTGTTCACTGATTAGAAATAAGAAATAGTTGGATGTTTCCTAGCCAGCAGTTTCATTATAAGTTGGCCCAATTTTTATAATAGGCAGCCCTATGTATTGGACATTGGTGGTGTCCTAATTACGTTTGCCACCCACTTTTGTTGACTTTTTGGAATTAAGAATTGGCCTAACTTCTTAAGAAGCCATCTCTCATTTTCATTCTAATTTATTCTCAATTTGTTGCATATTCCTTCGGGCAGAAATAAATAAATAAAGAGCTATATGCTGGAAAGCATAGATAACTCAAAGAGCTTAATTTAAAGGATATGAAAATTTTATATATTACCCATTAGTGTTGTATTTAAATGGTTGAGGTTTTAACGAGTAATCGGTTGTCATTGATGCAATAACGCCTTAAAATTATATTTAAATTTTTCATGATGGTAATTTTCACATAGAGTTCGATTTTTAACTAAATTTAGATTAATTCACTACCTTGTAATTTTATTTTAACGCCTAAAATTTTACAAATTAACATATAAATTTGTTAAATTAGATAAAAATTAATCTTTTGAAAAATATGAAATTGTGCAACGCGCATGTATCTTGAATAAAAGAAAAAACCTAAAATCGTTTTTCTGACTATTTTGTCCATCTAAATGCATGCCTAACTAACATATAAACATTATTTTTAAAAGAAAATTTCAAAAAACAAAATAATGACTGGGTGACTTTATTGTTGACTATCATATATATATATATGTTTTATATATATGCTAATTGCTGAAATAATATAATAATATATTGATTATAACGTAGCCTATTACTTAATGATAAAGGCGACCATTCTTAGCCCTTTTCTTTGAAAAAGGTAGTCAAGAGTTTCCCGTAATTATCAAAACTATAATTAATTATTTGTCTAATTAATAATTTACTAATTATCATTTTCATGAAACCTAGCAAAGTTTATTGAACTTGTCAAAAGTTATCTTGTGAATGAAACCTGGCGGTGATTCTGTTATTTCACGAGTCAAATACTTTATAATGGAAAATTAAGTTCTGTTTGGCTTTTTAATTTTCATAAATTTTATCATCGAATCTCCGTAATTTTATTAGTCTTTATTTTCACTCCAATTGAGGACCAACCAATTTTAACAGATTCCATTTTCCTTCCTGTTTATATTTCAATAAACGATATTTTATTTCAATATTAAAGAGTACGCTTACTTTTAACAATTATTATATTTGATTTCATAGTTAACACTCTATTAAAATTATAAAATATTTTGAATTTAAATTTTTTAGTAATATTTTATAATTATGAATGGCCAACACTTTGTTAAAAAGAAAAAAAAAGGCCTAATACTAATACATTTACAAATATTTTAACTTAACATTATAATTAATTTGAAAATTAAACCATTAAAAATGATATATTTACCATATGTATTTTTTAATATTACAAATAATAAATAAAAATTCACATTAATTTAAAAAAAATTAAAGCGTGTGATATTTAATCATGTTGGCATGACATCACACAACATTAAAAATAAAATAACAAGAAACCCATCAAAATCAATAAGAAAACCTATATATTTTGTTTTCAATTTATGCCCATTTTACCGTGTGTACGAAATATGCGTATTTATTATAATGACTCAAATGTAATATTAGCACCGTTGAATTGAGTGTCATATGATATTTTGTTATTAATATTTAGATATTCAAATGAACTATCAAATTAAATTCAATTATCTATATATATTAAGCTAAAAAAAAAGATTATGCATACCTAAGCCTTTCTTTTGGACTCAATTGAAATGAAATTAAAAGTTTGAGTCATGTAAATTATAATGATGAAAATCATGAACCAAATAATTAATACTTTTTTCTTACATATCCTATAAATTACCAATTGAACTATATAATAATAACGAAGAATTGAAAAAGGGGCTCCTTTTTTTAATATTTCTTTTTCTTTTGACTTTTCATTTTTTGTAAATAAAGGAAGAAGAAAAAGAAAAAAACCCTTGATAATCCAGGCGATATTGTCTTTAGTGGATAATTGGTTTGTGATCTGTGCATTGTGAGTCCTTTTCCTGGTAGTTTCCAGAAGAAACTCCAGTTTAATTTCTTTTCCAACTTGTTTGATTCATATTTTTCTTATATAGATATTCAGGATAATAATGGAATTAAAATTCTAATTATTATAAAAAGTTGTTAAACCGTTGGATCTACATATGATTTTATATTTGTGTTAATTTCTAGTGTGGACTGATTTCATTAATTTAACGGGAAAATAATGTGTAAAGAAAAGAAATTTTACATTATAATATATGATAAATTGCAGAAGTTATCAAAGCACATGTCGATTTATTATTTATTAAAAAAATATATAAATTCAACTAGTTTAAAGAAATGCTACTTCCTAAGGTTGAGTTTGCAACTTTGCATCAAAGAAAGACAAGTCAAACTCACACCACATTTGTTTCACGCAATTTCATATTTTTTCTGCGGTGGTGATAAAGATTATTGACATTAATTTTGGCCCCCGCATAAAGAAATGGGTCTTTATTTTGTGCTTTTTTGACATAATAAATACAATTTTTTTGACATAATAAATGAATATCTGAATATAGATATAAACACAATAGCAATAGCAATATAATTTTTCTTTTGGTCGACGAAAAGTAGAAGTTTGATTGTTATTTACATCACAAATAGATTATTAATTTTAGACAAGCTCATTTTGTGGAATATTAATTTCAAAATTTTCAGTTTTATAACTAAAGTATTCTTCTTCTTACCTAGAACAACATATTAAGAAGGTTTTTTTAATAATAATAATAATAATATTATTATTATTATTATTATTATTATTATTATTATTAGATGATGATGTTGCTATGCTTTGTCTCTCTTAGAATTGACACACCACCAAACCAACCCCTCATTATTTTGTCTGCTTCTTTTTCAGCTAAGTTCACATTTATCCTTTTCTTTTATGAAATAGACATTGCATGTGGGGATGATCATAGATCGATTAACTGGTTCATTAGCAAAAAAATTAATCAGTCCATTAATATTAGTTTTTTAAAATCACTAACCATTAACCAATCCGTTATATTTGATTAATCAGTCAATCGGTTTCGATTTTTCGATTTGGTTAATCAATATTTTTCGGTTAACCATTAAAATTTATAACATAAAATTATTAAAAAAATTAGATAAAATTTAATTCAATTTCAAATGTGTAAAGTAATTTAATATAAAAATTATGAAACAAACATAATTTACTAGTCAAAATTCATGTTATGTAGATTAGTAGCTGATATTATAAAATAGATTTGATATTTGTTGAAAATTATAATATGTTTGATTTTAAGTTAAATAAAATTTTGAATAATATTAAATGTTATAACATAAACTCTAAAGTATAAGAAAATGTAATTACATACTATTAAGTAAAATATGAACACCAATATATGATAAAAAAATAATATATATAAAGATACTATATATAAATATTACTATATAATTAAAGAAAATGACATAATATAAATTTAGTTTAATATAAAAAAATAATATATATAAAAGTTAATCGTATACTATATATACATATTACTATATAATTAAAAAAAATGACATAATATAAATTAAGGTATAAAAATAAAAATATATTTTAAATATATTATTTTATGTAAATTTTAGAAAGAAATAAAAAAAATTGAAGATATATATATATGAACCGGTTAACCATAGACTAGCAGTTAACCGGTACCTAAAAATCTAAACCATAATCATTAATCAAAAATATAAAAATTAAAAATCATAACCGAATTCATTGGATCGGCTAACCATAAAAATCGATTTAATTTCGAATCGATTTTACGGTTAACCATATTTTCGGTTTTTTTTTGCTTCTCCCTAATTACATGGCCCTCAAAATTTTGTGAACCTGCAGCCTGCTATTCCTAAAAATTGTAAATTTATACCATATTTTGATTGTCCTAAATATTCAAAGTTATTTTATTAATTTCTCAAAATTTTTTTAAAAAATACTCTTAATTTTGATTGAAAAATAAAAAATGTGAATTTCCCATTTAATAAATAATTAAATGATTAAATTCTAATTTATAAGATAAAATTTAATTTATATATATTACTATATCTAAAAGAAATGATTAAAATTTAAATGTTATTCACTCTATTAACATATGGCAAAATATTCAATTTAGGCATAAATATTTTTGCCCTAGTCAATTGATGGTAAAAATCAAATTCTGCGCTAAATTATATACATTTTTAACTTCCAGGCAGTTTGCCCCATTTCATATAAGCAGAACTATTAATTTTCCGTGATCTTTTTCTTTGTTTTGTACCATTTAATATATGGTTTTAATTAAAAATATTCAAGGAATGATAAAAAATTATGTAGATCAAAATTTTGTGAACAGAAGTGAGAAAATAATTTTTGTTGATAAAATGACACAAAATTACCTTAAATCAAAAGTTATATACTAATTTAACTCAAAAATTATTGTTATCATATAAAAATTTTAAAACTAAAATTTAATTTTTCTTGTGTAAAAACTATATCCATTTTTTTACATTTTAGTGACAATTTTTTTTTTTTTAGTTTTGTCTCTGCACATCTGAAAATTGATTCGATATCATATACTAGTAAATATGAATAGTTGATTTTTTATTTAATTTTTTTGTTTAATTACTTAATTACACTTTCGGATTCATCTTCCGCCCACCAAGGATGGCTATTGACTTTCAAATACCACAATTTTTTTTTAAAGAAAATATTGAATTCTTTCTTAATTCGTTCTTCTCTTTTTTTTTTTTTTTTTTTTTTATAATGATTGTTGGGTTTTTTTTTATTATAAAGTAAAGACCAAAAAGAAAAAAAGAAAAAAAAGCTCTAACACAAAGGCCCAAAGACAAAGACCTTTATTAGAAAGAAAACATCAGTAATAATTTCATGTCTGTGATGTTTTTCCTTTTTTTTCTTTTTTTTTAATCAGTTTTCACTTTCCATTTATATTGTTTATAATAACATAAAACAATAATTATCTTTAAATGATGAAAGAAATTTTCAACTTCATTATTATAAAATGACTACATAGAATAGAAGCATGTGTATGAACGAAGAATTTGTGGAAGAAAAAGTACATAAAAGTGGCAATTTCTATTTCTGCTTGGACTTCTATCCTCATCCACCCTTCCATGGCGGCTTGACCGCCGTTCGGTCCCAGTTCGTAATCTGCCGGGTGGGGGTGGCCATGGCTGATGTTCAGAAACTATTAATTTTCTCTCTTTTAATTATACGATTGGATATATATATATATATATATCCATCAAATTTATGTCTTTGATTGGGTAGGATTTGGAAATCTAATTATATATTAAGATTGAAAAGCAATGGCATCTTAATCAAAATAGAATGGCATGTGTCTTTCTTTTTTTAATTAGAAATTTCAAATTCGAAAGCTTTACTCTATTTATATGTCGAATAATAAATTAATTATACCAGTAAATTTTACGGAATGGAATTAAAAAAATCAATTCATTCAAAATTGGTAAAGGGAGTGTTTAACTGATAATGAAAATTTGATCCCCGTAACAATTAACTATTGATGTAATCATCATCTAATTAGAGTTAAAGGTTGGTAATTACATAATAATTGAAATAAAATATGACACTTAGGGGCTTTATAGAAGATCATGGATAATCCTAGCTAGTGTATTAGCAAGTCATAATAAAAGGATTATTTGAATATAATGATGCTTTGTGCTCTCTAATCCCTTTGACTATATGACTATTTCATTTGAGATCATTGTGATAATGCTATTCTATTTAACTGTAGAAGAGACAAAGGTGAGGCCTAATCTTATATTCTATTATAAATATATTGATGATTACCATAATAATTAGATAGTAAAAAATGCTTGCCATCTTTTAGTAATTAATAAAAAACTTTTACGGGTAAAATGAGACTTTTAGAAAATATTATGAGAGGTTTTAAATTAGAATTTTTTCAGTAAAATATTTTGTTGTAATTATATTTCCTCAAAATAATTTCGAATTAATCAAATAAGTGAATTCCAGAAAACGCGTTTTATCCCTATTTTGTAAATTAATTTCAAGAATTTATTTTGCTTGAAATTCTATTCACATATTCATCCACGAATGAAGTCATAAAAGTATTAGTGTTGCATATTCATTTTCAATTTATTATTTTTGTAGTATTACGCGGTTTTGGGATCATATAACTGCAAGACCACCTAATTTATTTATTTTTATTTTATTTTAGTATATTATTATTATTATGAAAAGACCGAACTCAGTGAATCTTGCAATGCAAGGAACTCACTCAGGTGGATTCTCTCTAGACACTCTACCCCCTATCTTCTTTTCCTTACAGAAAGAACAACAAATTAATCTCTTTGATTCAGTGATCATAACTTTTACGAATCAGACCACTTGCTCTGTTTTTTTTTTTTTTTTGCTGGTTACAGAGAGGGCTTTCTGTGTTCAAATTTACTTGACAGAAAATGGAATGCCAAGCATCTAAAAGCAGCATGAATAGGGAATAAGGTATATTCTTTGGGTAAATAAAAAGTGGTATATTCTTTAAGATCCAATGTTTTGATAATTATATGAAGGTTAAAATGGCAAAAAAAAAAAAAAGAGCCAATAGGCTTCTGCCATTTTGCATTCCATAATATGATATGGCATTTGCAACCCAAATGGTCCATTAGGTGTTGCCTTTCCCACTTGTAATTACTAAGGATGTTTCTTTGAAAAAAAAAAAAATTGCCAATAAAATTTGATTAAAATATTGTCATTGGTTTTTCTTACTTATAGAAATGAGATCAATTGATTTATTTCTGATAACTACAAGTGGAAGTCGATGAATTCATATATATATATATATATAAGTGGAATAAAGATAGACTTAATAAAAATAGAGGAACTATATTTATATATATGTGTATCATGTTTTGATCTTGATAGACGATTAGATATTAGAGACTTTGATGTTGGCCTTGAGTTTTACTTAATGGCAGCATCTTCTAGAAGAAAAAAAAAAAAAGCCCAAATTCAGTGTACCCCAAAGCCAAAAATCTTTTTCTTTTCTGTTTTATTTCTCATTTTCTTTGGGTCTTTGAATTATAAGTATAAATTAAAATCTTAAATATGTATTCATGTTAATATAAAGGTAGACTTAATAAATAATAATAAGAATTCTCCAATTGAACAAATATATATATATTTGAAAAAATATATATATATATATATATATATATATATCTAGTCCTTGATAAAAAGAAAAAAGAAAAAAAAAATTATACACGAGCAGTGATGCAATCATTTGGTTTCGTGTTCACTTGCTCATGTCGGGAATTTCCCCCACCCAAAAGTCTCACTCTGTAGAATTTTGGGAAGCCATCTTTCAATTATTTTTTAAATAAGATAAATAATTACATAATATGTTTTGGAGAAACGATTCAATGCATTGAATGTACCACCAAATATATTAATCATGAACCATTGGATGAAAAGTAAAACAATATTGTATTTTTATTCAACTATGCATGTTTATTAATATAGATCTTACATACCAAATGGACACTCATTTGTGGAGAACACCTTTGCATATATCTTTGTCTAAAGTTTCTTACAATAATTGTATAATTTTTTTTTTCCTTTTTTCACTTAGCTGGTTGAATAAAACAATTGGATGAATGTATAAAATTTTCCCTTTATTATTGAAAAAAAAGTATTATAGATTTTCTTTTTTTATTTAGGGCAATATTGCCTTTTAATTTTTAAAATTAAATTAATGTTATTTCTCTGTTAATGTTTCTGTTAAAGCAAAAAAAAAATAAAAAAAAAAATAAAATTTTCTATTAAAGCCAACCTCATTTTCACTAAATATGCAATATACATATGCTATTTTACTTTAGTACAATATTAACTATTAACTTTTAAAATTGAAACAATATTGTTTCTCCACACTAACTGTTTGTTAAAATAGACTAATTTTCATCCATTTATCTTAATATTTGACATTTGAATTATTATTTAGGTATATATAAGATGTGATTTTGGCTCCAAATTTGCACCATCACCCCAAAAATGAAGTTACTTATTCTACTTTTTCTCTGAAAATTCCAATTCCACAAACCCTACATAAAAAAAAACTCTCATAGAATACTTTTATGTCTTTATTAGAAAGAAAACATTAGTAATAATTTTATGTCTGTGATGTTTTTTCTTTTTCCTTTTTTTTAATCAGTTTTCACTTTCTATTTACATTGTTTATAATAACATAAAACACTAATTATCTTTAAATGATGAAAGAAATTTTCAACTTCATTATTATAAAATGGCTACATAGAATAGAAGCATGTGATATCATAAAAATTTGCTAATTGCATGTATGTTACTTTTAAAATAATAATAGTAATAATAATGTAAATAAATAACTAAAAAGTCAAAAGTTATGTTTGTGCTCTCCGTAGCTTTTTCTGCTCTGTAGCATTAGTCTGGCTTAGTGACACATTTTCTACTGTTTTTTATCTGGTCCACTTTGGATTTTCAATGGAGGATGACTTGGCACAATTGAATATTTGAGAGGATGAAAAAAAAGGGTGGCATCTTGAAGAGATTGAAGTGGGTCATCAAACCTAGACTGGGACTAATGTACTAGGTAGGTTTCTTACTGAAGCTATCATCAACTTTGATTATATGAGAAATACTATGGCTAATTTATGGCATCCGTTGGGGGGAGTTCATATTTCCTAGTTAGCAGAGCGGAGATTTTTATTCTGTTTCTTCTATGAGTGTAACATTGTTCGTATACTTTCTGGATCTCCATGAACATTTAATAGACACTTATTATTGCTTCATAGAATTTAGGAACAGGAAGATCCAAAATTAATTCCGTTACATTGTTGTGCTTTTTAGGTTTAAGTTCATGACCTGCCTTCTGGCTTTATGCTTGATACAATGGCTCAGAGGTTTGGTAATTTAATTGGTTCTTTTTTGGAGTATGATGTTAAGATTGTCACTAAGAGGATGAATCAATTTATGTGATTGAGAGTTATGGTGGATAGCCTCAAACCACTTATGAGATATAAGAAGATTGTTAGAGAAGATTGAGCAGTCCAGATTGTGAATTTTAAATATGAAAGATTAATTGTGTTTTGTTATCTTTGTGGTAGGCTTGGGTATATTGATAGTTGTTGTTTGATGAGAACCAGACCTGATGGAATGAGTTTATCTCTTCAATAGAGTGATAGTATTAAGGTGTAACCTTACTGAAATAATTAAACGGTGAGTTGCTGGTTGCAAGATGAGGGTGGATCTTCAATGGTGTATTCTAAGGCTAATTTTGTAGATGAGGATAATAATTCGGGTAAGTCTTCCCTTTTGAAATTAGAAGTTATTAAATTTATGAGAGGTGATAATATAATGACTACTTTATAACTTTCCTGGACAATTCTGTCACACATATACCATCCTATATGCAATCACTCACACATATAGTTCATTTGCATAATTATTCCATTGATTAGCATACCTTTTAATTAATTTGACAAACTGGATAAAATCATGCAAAAAGGACTACTTACTATAGTGCTTTACAACTATTTACTTTTTACAAACCATTTTATTTAGTACAAAATGAGAATATACAAAAGCAAAAGTAAAAAGATGACATCTTCATACTTCGACTCTTCCTAGTGTTGGCTTGGTTGCTGTAGATCTTGCCCCTGATAAAGAGTCTGAACTTGGGTACCTACACAAATAAAACCCGTACTAAGCTAAACAGTTTAGTGGGAAACAATTATAGGGTGAACAACCACTCATAGTGGTCATTTCCAAGCACACAAACATGTAATCACACAAAAACATACATTTATTCTCATTGGAAAACTGTATACTCAATAACAAGAGAAATAGGCTATTATATTACTTATAGTACAAGTGTAATTATGTATAACACATCATTATTTAGCAATTTCTTTAACAATTCCTTTCTTTTCTGTGAATACTTGCCTAAGTTTTATGGGTGTAGATAACGAAAACTATGGATACCCATAGGTATCGGTCATATAAATATCCGTAGGTATTAAGTTTCGTGGATATCAGAAGATATCAAATATGCGGATCCAAATACGGTCGAACTCTGGTCCCAAGCGGGACAATTGTAGACCCAAATGGGGTCGAACTATGGCAACTGCAACTCTATCCCTATAGGCATGTATATCTATCAACAACCAAGTTTTATATGCATGTTTTGAGCTATTTTCACATTTTTCCATACTTCAACAATAACTCATTTCAATATATATGTATACAATTATAAGTATTTATAATGATCATAATAGTATTATTTGATCATATATGTATATTTGAAAATATACATGTTAATATAATATGCGTATCATTTCATCACATGCCTTAACCTTACATATCCATGTATATAATCACAAATACATGTGTATTTACATATACATCTAGGCTTTTCATACATTTCATAGCATATATTACCTTAAATATTTATATTCAAAGTGCCCGAAGTGTGTTTATAAGTGCTCAGGCAAGTTTTAGTGTCCCTTAGGGCCTAAAAATCATGTACAAGCTGTAGTAGGGGAAGCACTCGACTGAGACAAATTGGTCTTGGCTATGTACAATGGTCAAAATGGGTATAGAAGGGTCCACTCGGCTAAGATAAAATGATCTCGGCTGAGTGCCCCAATCTGGCTTATGAATTCTGCAAACAGTTTTACTAAATCAGATTGCACTTCAAATTAGACCCAGCAAATGACATTTTTAGGCCAAGAGTTCTTCCACAAATTTGTTTTCCTATATCTCTAGTTTCTAAAATATTAAAAATTACTTCATTTGGCCTTCTCAATCTCAAGATATTTACAAAAAAAATGTGGACTGCTTCCAATGACAAGGCAGCAGATATGGTCTGGGTTCAAGCTAAATTTGCCTATCATAGGGGAAGAACCAAACGTTGGTGTTTTCTTACGAGACTTAGATTTATGAGTCTAGTTTCTATTCCAACTAGAATTACTCAATTTAGAGCTCTCAAACTCTATATATAGATATAATAATCCGAATAATTTTAGTGAACCCAAGGACAGTTTTTTGCCAAAAAGAGGGTTTATCATATATTTTGGTTCCTATGGCAACCCAACCCTCAAATTCATATATCCTTCCATTAAAACTCCTAATTTAACACTTTTAAACACTAGAATGAAGCAAAAACACACAAAGAATGATAAGAAGTTCCCATACATTTTTAGTAGTTATTCCTCCTTCAAGTTCCTCCTCCTACCTTTTCTTTGCCTTTGCTAGATTACCCTTTACATAGAATGATTTCATATGATAATAATGATCCATATAATTGATTATCAATTCACAAAATTAAAAAAGAAGAAATGAAGGAGTTGTTACCTAAAAATGGTAACCTCTAAATTCTTTCTCCTCAAGCAAAAATAAAGTTTGGCTTTTTAGGGGTTCTTTAAGGGTTGGTTGAGAGAAAATGGGTGCTTTAGACTCCTTGAAGTGGTCGGATCCCAGATCCCTTTTAACCCCTTAATTTTTTACTTTCTTAAGAAGATTCTAGAGAGAATAGGTGGCTTGCTCCTATTGGCTCCCAGTTGACCTGTTCTAAAATTGCATTTAGCTCTTTAAATTTATGTTTTTACCCTTAAAAATTATCTTTTTATTTTCAATTGGGTCCATTGATTAACATATTTTTTAATGATTAATCACATACATGGATTAAATTAAAATGACCATTTTACCCTTCATCTTTTTAGGTAATTACCTTTATGCCCCAACTTGTAGTTCACTAACTATACCCACACACACAAATATCTTATTACACATGCATATTCTTCCAAGGCCTAAATAGGGGCAACATAGATAAGGGGAGAAAATTTAGGAAAGCAGTTATGGAAAATGGGGCTAAAAACATGAAAACGATTTAAGGAATATTATTGAAAGAGTTATAGGCCTACAGACAGAGGCTATTCCTTTGGATTTTGAGGAAGGAAAAAAAAAGCCCAGACAAATCTCTATTGCATCTGTTTCATTAGGTTTTGATTTGGATGTAGTCACCACCATGCAAATTTCATTGCATGGACCATTATTATCGGTAGGCACTACTAAGCAGGCCAGTCGATTGTAATGAAAATCATAAGTTAGAACTGTCGAGGTTTGGGCAATCCTCGAATAGTTTGACTTTTGAAAGACTTTGTCTTTCGTAATAAGCTTGGTATTGTGTTCCTTATGGAGACGCTGGTTTAGAAACATAGAATTGAAGATGTAAAGAGAATACTAGGTTTTTCAGGTTGTTTTGCTATTGATAAAATGGGTAGAGGAAGTGGGTTGGATGTTTTATGGGTCAATGTATAGACATTGGGTCCTAAGCCGGCTCCTAATTAGAGTTACCTAATGAGAAAATGGTTTCTCATAAATAGACAAGGAATAGAAGTGTCAGATTTTCTTTCGGATTTTATATCCTCAAAATGCTTTTTTAGCTATTTTACAGATTATGTTAATTTAGGGATAATTTGATTAATTTAGTGTTTAAATTTCTTAATTAGTGCTTTTTGAGCTTAATTGGTTAACTTGGTATTTTTAGGTGTGTAATTGAAGAAAAAGAGAAATTACAAGGGCAAAAGTGTAATTTCTGCACTTGAAGGATTTTAAGAAGACAAAGTTTCGTATGTGTAGTCCAGAGCCTAGCCACTTGGTGGAGTGAGATTCTCACTCTACCGAGTCACCTAAAGAGAAAAAAAAGAAGAAAGTCACTCGGTACAGTGAGTTTTTCACTCTACAAAGTAGGAAAAGACAAAAGCCTCACTCTGTGGAGTGAATTTTTACTCTACAGAGTGGGAAGCTTGTTGAAAAATTGGATTATGACTCTACTTTCTATTTTATTAAAACTCAAATTCCTCTCTCATTTAGGAAGTTTGAAGATATTAAAATTTCTTCTTTGGAGGCTATATAAGCACACCTAAACATCAGAGTTGGGAAGACGTAGACCCAGAGTAGGCCACTTAATTACGAATTTTCTTTAGTTTGGTTTAGTTTTCTTTTGTTAATTTTTGTACAGTAGTTTGAGCTTAATTTTTCTTGTTTTCTTAGTTTGCAATTGTCTTAAAGATTTAAGCTTTATACTATTGTTCCGACAAATCATCAAGAACAATTTTGAAGCTTCATAAGCACTGTATCCTTTTATTTTAGTTTTTCTTTCATTTTAATCATGTTCGGTAAGTAATTTTATTTTCTTTTGCTAAAGGATTCTTGAACCCTTATACTTTTATTGTAATGACTTAGTTTGAGCTTTAATTCAATGCAAGTTTGATTATTTCTTAGTTCTTGTACAAATTCTAATCTTTGATTATATTGAGATTGATTGTTAATTTATTTGATTAATAGTTAATGATTGATTAATGTATGATCTATGATATGCATGTTCTTAGATTAGTTCATTAGTGTTGATGCATGGTTATTTTCTATTTAGATATGATTATGTATTGATAAGAGTGGATTAATACTTAAAAAAAGTTGAACTAAGAATAGGTTGGATTTAAGTTTACTTGAAAAAGAGTTTAATAAAGATCTAGGAGTATAAAACTGGATTCTTATGCTAAGTATTAAATTATTCCTAACAAGAAGATTTAATGCTCAGAAAGATATTCTTGACTAAGATATCTGGCTTTATTACTGATTTTTCTATAATCACTTGTGTTACTTTTGAGTTGAGTCATTGCAATGAAAGTTGAGGTGGATAGTTCCTTTAGCAGAAATATTTTAGTTATTGCTCTGTGTTTAATTTATGTTAGTCTAGTTTTAGTTTTTATTTTGCTTTATTGTCCATTTAGTTTATTTCTTGCTCTCAATTCAAAATACTTGGAAAATAATCTCAGATACATTCAACTCAATTATAGATATTTTACTTAGCAATCTATATTTCCTTGGGTATGATATTCAGGATCTTAATCTTGTTTTTCTATATTACTAACCGATCTAGTACACTTGCTAGACACCAGTCAAGTTTTTGGCGCCATTGTCGGAAAACAGTGGTGTTGTTTGTTTGATATCTTTGATTGAGTTAGTCTGAGATTTTTGTTTTATTTTGATTTGGTGATTGTTCTTTGCAGGAAAATTTTACGACATTCTTCAAGATGATGCAAGATGATGTCCAAAACTATGAATTATTCATTTTAGAATAGCAAATGAATGATTTAATGAGAGAAAGGGAGGAATTGAAGCTTTTGCGTGCACATTCACCAAGTCCTTATTCACAACCAGCTTTTGTTAAAGAGTCTTGTTCTTCATTGGTTTTAAGAGCACAAATGAAAGAATTAAGGAGAGAGAATCAAGAGTTGCAATATTTGTTGCAAAATTCACTAGAGTCTAGTAACTCCACAATTAAGCGTGTTCATGATTTTTTATAAGTAAGGAGAGGCAATTTTGGGTTGAAAAAAAAAGAATTGAGGGCCACGCAAGAGGTTAGTAACTTCAAAATTCAAGTTATTTGTGCTGAAAAAAAGAGTGGGAGGCTACATTAAGAATTCAAGAAGAGAAGTTAAAGACTTAAGAGGAAAAGTTTAGAATTCAAGAAGAGAAGTTAAGGACTTAAGAGAAGAAAATTAAGAGTTAAAAGAATTTACTAAGGGATCAAGAAAAGGGCATTGAAAAGTTAAAATCTAAATTAGAACTCTTGAGTGTTTCATTGTAATTTTAAGGTGATGGGGATAAGGATGAGGAAACAAATTATTCATTAATGGTAGATAAAGAAGTAATTGGTTTTGAGTAGCACAAAGAGGAAGAGGAAAAATTCGTATTTGAAGACAATTATGTATTTATTTGGAGGATAATGTTGGATCTCTTGTGAAGGATTTATCATTAAAGGAGCAAGAAGTGTTCAATTATGTAGTGGAAGCATTGAATTTAGTCCATTTAAAGAATTTATTAAGGCTAAAAGAGCCGGTAGAGTTCATTTTTGAAAAGCCAAATGAGGAGTCATATTTTTTGAACAATGGCTTGATGATGGTATTTTTCTTGACTCACTTACTGATACTCTTATTAATTTAATTCCTAATGTTGATAATCCAAAATTTATTAAGGATTTTAGACCCATTGCATTATGTAATATCCTTTATAAAATAGTGTCTAAAATGTTTGCAAATAGGCTGAAATGTGTATTGCCCAATATTATTTATGAGTATCAGTTTGCTTTTGTACCAGTAGGTTAATTACAGATAATGTTTTGGTAGCCTTTGAACTGATTCACAGTATGAAAAATCATAGGATAGGTAGACAGGGGTTAGCGGCTCTTAAGATTGATATTCGTAAAGCTTACGATAAAGTCGATTGGATTTTTTTAGAGACAATTTTATTGAGGTTGGGCTTCTCTAGCCAGTAGGTGAATTTGATGATGATGTGTATTAGAAATGTTAAATATACCTTCTTATTTGATGGTATGGAGATTAAGCCTATTATTCAGAAATATGGGCTTAAACAGGGGGATCCTATTTCACCTTACTTTTTCATTATTTGTACGAAAGGTTTGTTTTGCTTGTTTAAGGAAATAGAGAGAAGAGGGCTTATACACAATTGTAGAGCGAACCTTAGGGACTTAGAGTTTCTCATTTGTTTTTTGCAGATAACTCTCTTTTTTTCTTTAGAGCTACGGAAGGATATTGTAATATGATTAAGGATATCCTTTATAGATATAAAAAGGCATTTGGTCAGTTTGTTAATTTTTAGAAGTCGGGTATATTTTTTAGTCCTAGTGTGTCTGATGAAGACATGAATCATTTATCTAACCTTCTTAGTGTTAATACCCCTCTTAATCATGGGCATTATTTGGGACTTCTTTCATTGATTGGGCATAGTAAAATGGCCATTTTTCATTTTTTGAAGAACAAATTGGTTAATAGAATTTCTATTTGGAATAACAAATTTCTCTCTAGGTCGAGTAAGGAAGTTTTGTTGAAATCTTTTTCTTAAGTGATTCTAACTTATTGTATGAGTTTTTTTTTTTATAATTTTCATTTCATTTGTGTGGAGTTACAGCGTATGATGAATTTATTTTTATGGGATCAGAAGAGTAACTTTCATTGGTTAGCTTAGAAAAATATGTGTAACAGTAAAGATAGTGGAGGGATGGGCTTTAGAGACTTACACTGCTTCAATTTAGCTATGCTTGCTAAGCAGGGATGGAGACTTCTCTCAAAAAATAATAATCTTATTTTTTGAATTTTCAAAGCTAGATACTTTTCAAATGGGAATTTTTTTGATGCACAATTAGGATTTAATCCTAGTTTTACTTGACAGATTATTATGTAGGCTAAATCTTTATTAGAAGAGGGTGTAAGATGGCGTGTGGGGGATGAAAAATCAATTTTTTTTTCAAAAAGGATCCATGGATTTGTAGGGAGGGTAATTTTCATGTGTGAGAGGGTACTAATTTTGTAGATAATGAAATTAAGGTTTGTGCTTTTTTGAAAAATAATGGGAAGGAATGATATATTGAAAAACTTGTGGAATTTTCTAATGTTGAGGATGTTAATGAAATTTTGAAAATATCGTTACCTTTATTGAGTAGCAATGATATGTTAATGTGGCATTATGATAAAAAAAGGGTGTTATACTGTGAAAAGTGGTTATCAAGTAACAAGCAGGAGATTGTGGAATGTTAGTTTTCAATTCAATAAAATTTGGAAAGCTATTTTGGAATTTGAAAGTTCCTCTAAACATACAAAATTTTCTTTGGAGAGCAATTAAAAATTAGCTGCTTATTCGGTCTAGTTTGGCTCAAAAAGGGATTAATGTTATTCCATCTTGTTTGTTTTGTGAGAATTTGGAAGATCTCTCTCATATCTTTTTTGGTTGCCATTTTGCTAAGGATGTATGGAGCTATTGTGATTTGTCTGTCCAGGATGTTAATAAGCCTCTTATGGATATTTTCTCTTTATTGTTCAGTTCTTTAAGTAAGGACAAGTTTGAGGAGCTGTGTTTGATAATGTGACAAATCTGGAATGTTAGAAACAATTTGTTATGGAATGACATCTTGATGTCTCCTCATATTATTGTACATTCAACTTTATCTTACTTTGGTGAATGGAAAGTAGCTAAGGAGGTTCTAAATGAGGTGTTTGTTCCTTTGGATAGTGGACCGATGGGTGTAGTATCTTTATTAACCACTGCGAATGGGGGGTAGATTTGTAAAGTTGATGCATCTATTTTTTTCCAATGAGGGCACAAGTGGTTTTGGGGCTATTTTTTGGGATGTAGATGGACACTTTGTTCAAGCTCTCTCGGGTCATTGGTCACGAGTTTTATCTCTTCGCACTACTAAAAGTTTGGCTCTTCGATTAGTCTTATCTTAGATTGAGGATATTCATCTTCCTCCAAATGGTATCATATATATATATACCGATGCGCAAGAACTTTATTTTGCTTTGAATAATTATTTAGATGACTTTTTCATATTTTGGTATTTTAATTTCTGATTGTAAGTATTTTTTGACTCATTTTTCAGATATTATTTTGGCTTGTACTAGTAGATCTAATAATACTGACGCTTATAAGTTAGCTAAAACTTCAATTTTGTAGGACTCTTTCAGTATTTGGGATGTTTTTTCTCCTTATTTGTGATCTTTTCTTTTATAAAGGTCATTTTTTTCTTTAAAAAAAAAAAAATAGAAGCATGTGTATGAACAAAGAATGTGTGGAAGAAAAAGTACATAGAAGTGGCAATTTCTATTTCTGCTTGGACTGTTATCCTCATCCACACTTCCATGGTGGCTTGACTGCTGATAATGAAGATTTGATCCCCGTAATAATTAACTATTGATATAATCATCATCTAATTAGAGTTAAAGGTTGGTAATTACATAAAATTTGAAATAAAATATGACACTAGGGGCTGTATAGAAGATCATGGATAATCCTAGCTAGTGTATTAGCAAGTCATAATAAAAGGATTATTTGAATATAATGATGCTTTATGCTCTCTAATCCCTTTGACTATATGACTATTTCATTTGAGATCATTATGATAATGCTATTCTATTTAACTGTAGAAGAGACAAAGGTGAGGCCTAATCTTTTATTCTATTATAAATATATTGATGATTACCATAATAATTAAATAGTACAATATGCTTGCCATCTTTTAGTAATTAATAAAAAACTTTTATGGGTAAAATGAGATTTTTAGAAAATATTATTTGTTAGTGAGAGATTTTAAATTAGAATTTTATAGTAAAATATTTTTAAATATTTTTTTGGTTATATTTGCTTAAAATAATTTCAAATTAATCAAATAAATGAATTTCACAAAACGCGAATGAAGTCATAAAAGTATTTGTGTTGCATATTCATTTTCAATTATTATTTTTGTAGTATTACGCGGTTTTGGAACCATATAACTGCAAGACCACCTAATTTATTTATTTTTATTTTATTTTAGTATATTATTATTTTTTAAATTATTTTTATAAAAAGACCGAACTCGGTGAATCTGGCAGGGCAAGGAACTGACTCGGGTGGATTCTCTCCAGATACTCTACCCCTATCTTCTTTTCCTCGTAAAAGAAACAACAAATTAATCTCTTTGATTCACTAATCATAACTTTTACGAATCAGAGCACTTTCTCTACCAATATATATATATATATATATATATAATGTTTTGATCAATGTTTTGATGATTAGATATTGGCCTTGAGTTTTATTTAATAGCAGCATCTTCTAGAAGGAAAAAAAAATTGCCCAAATTCAGTGTACTCCAAACCCAAAAATCTTTTACTTTTCTGTTCTATTTCTCATTTTCTTTGGGTCTTTGAATTATAAGTATAAATTAAAATCTTAAATATGTATTCATGTTAATATAAAGGTAGACTTAATATATATATATATATATATATATATAGTCCTTGATAAAAAAAAAAAAAAAAAGAAAAAAAAAGTTATAAACAAGCAGTGATGCAATCATTTGGTTCCGTGTTCACTTATTCATGTCAGGAATTTCCTCCACCCAAAAAAAGTCTCAAATTATAGAATTTTGGGAAGCAATCTTTCAATTATTTTTTAAATAAAATAAATAATTACATTATATTTTCTTTTGGAGACCGATTCAATGCATTGAATGTACCGAATATATTAATCATGAACCATTGCATGAAAAATAAAACAGTATTGTATTTTTATTCAACTATGCATGTTTATTAATATAGATCTTACATGCCGAATGGACACTTATTTGTGGAGAACACCTTTGCATATATCTTTGTCTAAAGTTTCTTAAAATAATTGTATAATTTTTTCTCGTTTTTTCACGTAGCCGGTTGAATAAAAAAATTTGATGAATGTATAAAATTTTCCCTTTATTATTGAAAAAAAGTAATATAGTATTTTTTGTTGTGATAATTATGAAATATTTGGATAACTATCAAACTCACCATTCTCTCTATTATAGTAGAAGTCTACTTCTTCTATTTTGTACCTATAAATATCCTATTAAGGTATAAGAGAAAATTCAGTAAAACTCTTGAATAGTTCAAAATGCTTTAATAAATTTTGTAAACTAAATTTTACTTCGACTTAAATATCAAATTCTATTTGATTGAAAAAAAATTTATGTGATTATATATTTTTATATTATCTTACATTGAATACTGCAATGCTTATAAAGTCATTAAATACAACATATTTCATGTTCATATATTATTGCTATTGATGCATTATGTACTAATGCATTACATGGTAATTTTTAAATTATTACTTAAAATTACATATTATTTTAAAGATTTTAGTTCTCTATATAATCATATTTATTTTATTTGGATAATTTTATTATCTAAATATTTTGAATTAAGTTATTCAATGCATTCATTTGTTATACATATTACATGATTAAGCTGTTATTTTTTTTTTGTTTCATTTCTTGAAATGAATGAATCAATATAGGATTATGGCTATGAAAATTAGGAATGAGCATGCCGGTCCATTAACAAAAAAATTAACTAGTCTATTACTATCAGTTTTCTAAAATTACTAACCATTAATCAGTCCGTTGTATTCGGTTAACCAGTCCATCGATTTCAGTTTTTCAATTTGGTTAACCAATAATTTTTGGTTAACCATCAAAATTTATAACATAAAATTATTAAATAAAATTAGTCAAAGTTCAATTCAATTTCAAATGTGTAAAGTAATTTAATATAAAAATTAAGAAACAAACATAATTTACTAATCAAAATTCATGTTATATAAATTAATAGCTGATATTATAAAATATATTTGATATTTGTTGAAAATTAGATTATGTTTGATTTTAAGTTAAATAAAAATTTGAATAATATTAAATGTTATAATATAAATTTTAAAATATAAGAAAATGTAATTACATGTTATTAAGTAAAATATGAATACCGATATATGATAAAAAAATAATATATATAAAAGTTAATTGTATACTATATATAAATATTACTATATAACTAAAGAGAATGACATAATATAAATTTAGTTTAATATAAAAAATAATATATATAAAAGTTAATCGTATACTATATATAAATACTACTATATAATTAAAGAGAATGACATAATATAAATTAAGGTATAAAAATAAAAATATAATTTTAATATATTTTAAAATATTATTTTATGTAAATTTTAGAGAGAAATAGAAAAAATTGAAAATATAAATTTTATATATATATATGAACCGGTTAACTATTGACTAACGATTAACCGGTACCTAAAAACCTAAACCATAACCATTAACCAAAAATATAAAAATTATATATATATATATATATATATGAACCAGTTAACCGTTGACTAACGATTAACCGGTACCTAAAAACCTAAACCGTAATCATTAACCAAAAATATAAAAATTAAAAATCGTAACCAAGTCCATCGGATCGATTAACCATAAAAATCGATTCGATTTCGGATCGATTTTACGGTTAACCATATTTTTGATTTTTTTGCTCATCCCTAATGAAAATGATATGATAATCATTACTATTCTATGATTAATTTTATCACCAGAAGTGATTGATAATTAAGAGAAAGAACAATAATGGTTAAGAAAACCATTTGAGAATGAATAACTTAATTATTATATGGTATAAAACTATATTGGTCATGTACTTGTCGTACATATGACTATATTATTAGATTTTATAAAATTTCTCATCTTAAATAAATGAAAGATGTGTAGATAAATTTGTACTTGCTTATGTACAATATGTGCTGTTATTTTTCAGTTTATGCAAAATATATCCAGAAGATATATGGTAAGCATATCCTAAAGACATGTGGTTCATTTTAGAAAAAGAACTTTATTATATATCGGAACTCTATATACACAAATTTAAAATTGTGTACTGATATTATTATAAGGGGAAGAAAAATACACGTTTTATTTTTTTCCTTATCTAAGGTTTTTTCTCACTGGGTTCTCCAGTTAAAGTTTTTAATGAAGTAACTTATGATGTGTATTAAAGATATTGTGTACTCTTTTTCCTTTACTGGATTTTTATCCCACAGGATTTTTTCCAGTAGGATTTTAATGAGGCACAATACGTATTAATGGACATTCAAGGGAAAGTGTGTACTATAGATCCTATGATTATGAATGTCCATAACCCCTTAAGATTGATAAAAATGACTTATCAAATGGAAAAGGCAAAATGTCCATGCAGGACGTTTTGTAATATTATTAATGATTTTAAAAGTCCTTCAAAAGCGTGACAGATCTTTTAATTGAAAAGATATCAATCTTTGAAGAAAATGAAATGAAAATTTTTAAAGCGATACTCTTGAAGAGGAAAAATCAACTTAAATCAACAACTCCATATTTCTAGAAAAATAACCCCAGAAGTAGTTTTAGTAATGGTAAATTACATGAGATGCGAAAATGGATGATAATTACTGTTGATAATGTATTTACATATTCAGTTGCTTATGAAATATAATAATAATGAGTATGAGTCTCTAATTATTGAAAAATATCGATATCAATGTGAATAGCAAAATTCATACAAAATATTTGGATTAGAAGTCTAGACACCATAAGATGTCAAATTTGTTAGATACAAAAGTAGTAATTATTGAATTACTCAACGTTAGCTATTCATAAATTTAGTTGAAAACTCATGTGGTTGAAAGCCATAACTCAATATAATAAAGCAATGTATATATTATTGTTCAAGAACAACGATCAATAATATTGAAATATGAAGAAATCACAAATTTTTATTTAGCAGCAAACCAGTTGATCTCTTCACCAAGACTCTACCGACTTCGATTTTCAAAAAGCACATAAACAGTATTAGGATGTTTCAGTTTTAGAAAATATTATAATTATTGTATTTTTTAGGGGAAGTATATAGCCTGTGAATACTGTACTCTTTTTTCTTTGCTAAGTTTTTATCCCATTAAATTTTTCTTAACAAGATTTTAACGAGGCATATTCATAGTGTATAGTCATCCAAGGAGAAATATTGTGATAATTATGAAATATTTGGATGACTATCAAACTCACCATTCTCTTTATTATAGTAGAAGTCTACTTCTTCTATTTTGTACCTATAAATATCGTATTATGGTTATTCAGTATAGACAATCAATTAATAAGAGAAAATTCTCTACTCATACTATATTTGTCTTTGCTTTAATTAGTTTACAATATTTTTTTTATTTTAGTGCAATATTTTCTTTTAATTTTTAAAATTAAATTAATGTTACCTCTCTGTTAATGTTCGGTTAAAGCGAACCTCATTTTCACTAAAAGTTTTATCTCTTCGCACTACTAAAAGTTTGGCTCTTCGATTAGTCTTATCTTAGATTGAGGATATTCATCTTCCTCCAAATGGTATCATATATATATACCGATGCGCAAGAACTTTATTTTGCTTTGAATAATTATTTAGATGACTTTTTCATATTTTGGTACTCTAATTTCTGATTGTAAGTATTTTTTGACTCATTTTTCAGATATTATTTTGACTTGTACTAGTAGATCTAATAATACTGCGCTTATAAGTTAGCTAAAACTTCAATTTTGTATGACTCTTTCAGTATTTGGGATGTTTTTTCTCCTTATTTGTGATCTTTTCTTTTATAAAGGTCATTTTTTTCTTTAAAAAAAAAAGAATAGAAGCATGTGTATGAACAAAGAATGTGTGGAAGAAAAAGTACATATAAGTGGCAATTTCTATTTCTGCTTGGACTGTTATCCTCATCCACACTTCCATGGTGGCTTGACTGCTGATAATGAAGATTTAATCCCCGTAATAATTAACTATTGATATAATCATCATCTAATTAGAGTTAAAGGTTGGTAATTACATAATATTTGAAATAAAATATGACACTAGGGGCTGTATAGAAGATCATGGATAATCCTAGCTAGTGTATTAGCAAGTCATAATAAAAGGATTATTCGAATATAATGATGCTTTATGCTCTCTAATCCCTTTGACTATATGACTATTTCATTTGAGATCATTATGATAATGCTATTCTATTTAACTGTAGAAGAGACAAAGGTGAGGCCTAATCTTTTATTCTATTATAAATATATTGATGATTACCATAATAATTAAATAGTACAATATGCTTGCCATCTTTTAGTAATTAATAAAAAACTTTTATGGGTAAAATGAGATTTTTAGAAAATATTATTTGTTAGTGAGAGATTTTAAATTAGAATTTTATAGTAAAATATTTTTAAATATTTTTTTGGTTATATTTGCTTAAAATAATTTCAAATTAATCAAATAAATGAATTTCACAAAAAGCGAATGAAGTCATAAAAGTATTTGTGTTACATATTCATTTTCAATTATTATTTTTGTAGTATTACGCGGTTTTGGAACCATACAACTGCAAGACCACCTAATTTATTTATTTTTATTTTATTTTAGTAAATTATTATTTTTTAAATTATTTTTATAAAAAGACCGAACTCGGTGAATCTGGCAGGGCAAGGAACTGACTCGGGTGGATTCTCTCCAGATACTCTACCCCTATCTTCTTTTCCTTGTAAAAGAAACAACAAATTAATCTCTTTGATTCACTAATCATAACTTTTACGAATCAGAGCACTTTCTCTACCAATATATATATATATATATATATAATGTTTTGATCAATTGATAGATGATTAGATATTGGCCTTGAGTTTTATTTAATAGCAGCATCTTCTAGAAGGAAAAAAAAATTGCCCAAATTCAGTGTACTCCAAACCCAAAAATCTTTTACTTTTCTGTTCTATTTCTCATTTTCTTTGGGTCTTTGAATTATAAGTATAAATTAAAATCTTAAATATGTATTCATGTTAATATAAAGGTAGACTTAATATATATATATATATATATATATATATATATATATATATATATATATATATATATATATATATATATATATATATATATATATATATAGTCCTTCATAAAAAGAAAAAAAAAGTTATAAACAAGCAGTGATGCAATCATTTGGTTCCGTGTTCACTTATTCATGTCAGGAATTTCCTCCACCCAAAAAAAGTCTCAAATTATAGAATTTTGGGAAGCAATCTTTCAATTATTTTTTAAATAAAATAAATAATTACATTATATTTTCTTTTGGAGGACCGATTCAATGCATTGAATGTACCGAATATATTAATCATGAACCATTGCATGAAAAATAAAACAGTATTGTATTTTTATTCAACTATGCATGTTTATTAATATAGATCTTACATGCCCAATGGACACTTATTTGTGGAGAACACCTTTGCATATATCTTTGTCTAAAGTTTCTTAAAATAATTGTATAATTTTTTTTCTCGTTTTTTCACGTAGCTGGATGAATAAAAAAATTTGATGAATGTATAAAATTTTCCCTTTATTATTGAAAAAAAGTAATATAGTATTTTTTGTTGTGATAATTATGAAATATTTGGATAACTATCAAACTCATCATTCTCTCTATTATAGTAGAAGTCTACTTCTTCTATTTTGTACCTATAAATATCCCATTATGGTATAAGAGAAAATTCAGTAGAACTCTTGAATAGTTCAAAATGCTTTAATAAATTTTGTAAACTAAATTTTACTTTGACTTAAATATCAAATTATATTTGATTGAAAAAAAAAATTATGTGATTATATGTTTTTATATTATCTTACATTGAACACTGCAATGCTTATAAAGTCATTAAATACAACATATTTCATGTTCATATATTATTGCTATTGATGCATTATGTACTCATGCATTACATGGTAATTTTCAAATTATTACTTAAAATTACATATTATTTTAAAGATTTTAGTTCTCTATATAATCATATTTATTTTATTTGGATAATTTTATTATCTAAATATTTTGAATTAAGTTATTCAATGCATTCATTTGTTATGCATATTACATGATTATGCTGTTATTTTTTTTTGTTTCATTTCTTGAAATGAATGAATCAATATAGGATTATGGCTATGAAAATTAGGAATGAGCATGGACCGGTTAACCGGTCCATTAACAAAAAAATTAACTAGTCTATTACTATCGGTTTTCTAAAATCACTAACCATTAATCAGTCCGTTATATTCGGTTAACCAGTCCATCGATTTCAGTTTTTCGATTTGGTTAACCCTTAAAATTTATAACATAAAATTATTAAAGAAAATTAGACAAAGTTCAATTCAATTTCAAATGTGTAAAGTAATTCAATATAAAAATTAAGAAACAAACATAATTTACTAATCAAAATTCATGTTATATCAATTAATAGCTGATATTATAAAATATATTTGATATTTGTTGAAAATTAGAATATGTTTGATTTTAAGTTAAATAAAAATTTGAATAATATTAAATATTATAATATAAATTCTAAAATATAAGAAAATGTAATTACATGTTATTAAGTAAAATATGAATACCGATATATGATAAAAAAAATAATATATATAAAAGTTAATTGGATACTATATATAAATATTACTATATAACTAAAGAAATGACATAATATAAATTTAGTTTAATATAAAAAATAATATATATAAAAGTTAATCGTATACTATATATAAATACTACTATATAATTAAAGAGAATGAAATAATATAAATTAAGGTATAAAAATAAAAATATAATTTAAATATATTTTAAAATATTATTTTATGTAAATTTTAGAGAGAAATAGAGAAAATTGAAAATATACAAATTATATATATATATATATATATATATATATATATATATATATATATATATATATATATATATATATGAACCGGTTAATCGTTGACTAACGATTAACCGGTACCTAAAAACCTAAACCGTAACTATTAACCAAAAATATAATATATATATATATATATATATATATATATATATATATATATATATATATATATATATATATATATATATATATATATATATATATATATATATATATATATATATATATATATATATATATATGAACCGGTTAACCGTTGACTAACGATTAACCGGTACCTAAAAACCTAAACCGTAATCATTAACAAAAAATATAAAAGTTAAAAATCATAACCAAGTCCATCGGATCGGTTAACCATAAAAATCGATTCGATTTCGGATCGATTTTACGGTTAACCATATTTTTTATTTTTTTGCTCATCCCTAATGAAAATGATATGATAATCATTACTATTCTATGATTAATTTTATCACCAGAAGTGATTGATAATTAAGAGAAAGAACAATAATGGTTAAGAAAATTATTTGAGAATGGATAACTTATTTATTATATGTTATAAAACTATATTGGTCGTGTACTTATTGTATATATGACTATATTATTAGATTTTATAAAATTTCTCATCTTAAATAAATGAAAGATGTGTAGATAAATTTGTACTTGCTTATGTACAATATGTGCTTTTATTTTTCAGTTTATGCAAAATATATCCAGAAGATATATGGTAAGCATATCCTAAAGACATGTGGTTCATTTTAGAAAAAAGAACTTTATTATATATCGGAACTCTATATACACAAATTTAAAATTGTGTACTGATATTATTATAAGGGAAAGAAAAATACACGTTTTATTTTTTTCCTTATCTAAGGTTTTTTCTCACTGGGTTCTCCAGTTAAAGTTTTTAATGAGGTAACTTATGATGTGTATTAAAGATATTGTGTACTCTTTTTCCTTTACTGGATTTTTATCCCACAGAATTTTTTCCAGTAGGATTTTAATGAGGCACAATACGTATTAATGGACATTCAAGGGAAAGTGTGTATTATAGATCCCATGATTATGAATGTCCATAACCCCTTAAGATTGATAAAAATGACTTATCAAATGGAAAAGGCAAAATGTCCATGCAGGACGTTTTGTAATATTATTAATGATTTTAAAAGTCATTCAAAAGCGTGACAGATCTTTTAATTGAAAAGATATCAATCTTTGAAGAAAATGAAATGAAAATTTTTAAAGTGATACTCTTGAAGAGGAAAAATTAACTTAAATCAACAACTCCATATTTCTAAAAAAATAACCCCAGAAGTAGTTTTAGTAATGGTAAATTACATGAGATGCGAAAATGGATGATAATTATTGTTGATAATGTATTTACATATTCAGTTGCTTATGAAATATAATAATAATGAGTATGAGTCTCTAATTATTGAAAAATATCGATATCAATGTGAATAGCAAAATTCATACAAAATATTTTGATTAGAAGTCCAGACACCAGAAGATGTCAAATTTGTTAGATACAAGAGTAGTAATTATTGAATTACTCAATGTTAGCTATTCATAAATTTAGTTGAAAACTCATGTGGTTGAAAGCCATAACTCAATATAATAAAGCAATGTATATATTATTGTTCAAGAACAACGATCAACAATATTGAAATATGAAGAAATCACAAATTTTTATTTAGTAGCAAACCAGTTGATCTCTTCACCAAGACTCTACCGACTTCGATTTTCAAAAAGCACATAAACAGTATTAGGATGTTTCAGTTTTAGAAAATATTATAATTATTGTATTTTTTAGGGGAAGTATATAGCCTGTGAATACTGTACTCTTTTTTCTTTGCTAAGTTTTTATCCCATTAAATTTTTCTTAGCAAGATTTTAACGAGGCATATTCATAGTGTATAGTCATCCAAGGGGAAGTATTGTGATAATTATGAAATATTTGGATGACTATCAAACTCACCATTTTTTTTATTATAGTAGAAGTCTACTTCTTCTATTTTGTACCTATAAATATCCCATTATGGTTATTCAGTATAGACAATCAATTAATAAGAGAAAATTCTCTACTCATACTATATTTGTCTTTGTTTTAATTAGTTTACAATATTTTTTTTATTTTAGTGCAATATTTTCTTTTAATTTTTAAAATTAAATTAATGTTACCTCTTTGTAAATGTTCGGTTAAAGCGAACCTCATTTTCACTAAATATGCAATATAAATCTCCTATTTTACTTTAGTATAATATTAACTATTAACTTTTAAAATTGAAACAATATTATTTCTCCACACTAACGATTTGTTAAAATAGATTAATTTTTATCCATTTATCTTAATATTTGACATTTGAATTATTATTTAAGTATATATAAGATGTGATTTTGGCTCCAAATTTGCACCAACCCAAAAATTAAGTTACTTATTCTACTTTTTCTATGAAAATTCCAATTCCCCAAACCGTACATAAAAAAAAGTTCTCATAGAATACTTTTATGTCTTTATTAGAAAGAAAACATCAGTAATAATTTTATGTCTGTGATGTTTTTCCTTTTTCCTTTTTTTTTAAATTAGTTTCCACTTTCCATTTATATTGTTTATAATAACATAAAACACTAATTATCTTTAAATGATGAAAAAAATTTTCAACTTCATTATTATAAAATGGCTACATAGGATAGAAGCATGTGATATCATAAAAATTTGCTAATTCCATGTATGTTACTTTTAAAATAATAATAGTAGTAATAATGTAAATAAATAACTAAAAAGTCAAAGTTATGTTTGTACTTTTCACAGCTTTTTCTGCTATTTATAACATTATTCTATCTTAGTGACACATTTTCTACTATTTCTTCTCTGGTCCACTTCAGATTTTCAATGGAGGATGACCTGGCACAATTGAATATTCAAAAGGATGAAGAAGAAGGGTGGCATCTTGAAGAGATTGAAGTGGGATCAAACCTAGACTGAGAGTAATGTAGTAGGTAGGTTTCTTACTGAAGTTATCATCAACTTTGATTATATGAGAAATACTATGGCTAACTTATGGCATCCGTTAGGGGGAGTTCATATTTCCTAGTTAGGAGAGGCGAGATTTTTATTCTGTTTCTTCTATGTGTGTGACATTGCTCGTATAATTTCTGGATCTCCATGGACATTTAATAGACACTTATTATTGCTTCATAGAATTTAGGAATGGAAGGATCCAAAATTAATTTCGTTACCTCTTGCGCTTTTTGGGTTTAAGTTTATAACCTGCCTTCTGGCTTTATGATTGATACAATGGCCCAAAGGTCTGGTAATTTAATTGGTTCATTTTTGGAGTATGATGTTAAGATTATCATTGAGAGGATGAATCGGTTTATGCGATTGAGATTCATGGTGGATGTCCTCAAACCAATTATGAGATATAAGAAGATTGTTACAGTAGATAAAGCAGTTTAGATTATGAATTTTAAATATGAAAGATTAACTGGGTTTTGTTATCTTTATGGTAGGCTTAGGCATGTTGATAGTTGTTGCTTTATGAGAACTATACCTGATGGAATAAGTTTACGTCTTCAATGGAGTGATAGTATTAAGGTGCAACCTCACCGAAATAATCAAATAGTGAGTTGCTGGTTATGGGATAAGGGTGGATCTTCAATGGAGTATTCTAAGGCTAATTTTATGGATGAGGATAATAATTCGTGTAAGTCTTCCCTTTTGAAATCAGAAGTTACTAAATTAATAGAAGGTGATAAGGGGAGAAAATTTAGGAAAGCAGTTATGGAAAATGAGGCTAAAGAAATGGAAAACGATTTAAGGAGTATTATTGAAAAGAGTATGGGCCTACAAATAAAGGCTATTCCTTTGGGCTTTCAGGAAGGAAAAAAAGGCCCAGACAAATCTCTACTGCATTTGTTTCATTAGGTTTCGATTTGGATGTAATCACTACCATGAAAATATCATCTCATGGACCATCATTATCAGCATGCACTACTAAGCAGGCTGGCCGGTCGCAATGAAAATCATAAGTTAGAATTGTCGAGGTTTGGGCAATCCTCGAACAGTTCGACTTTTGAAAGACTTTATCTTTTGTAAAAAGCCTAGTATTGTGTTTCTCATGGAGAACTGGTTCATAAATGCAGAATTAAAGATACAAAGAGAATGCTGAGTTTTTTAGATTGTTTTGCTGTTAATAGAATGGGTAGAGGAGGTGGGCTGGCTGTTTTATGGGCCAATGTATAAACTCTGGGTCCTGAGCTGGCTCCTAATTAGAGTTACCTAATGAGAAAATGGTTTCTCATAAATAGACAAGGAACAGAAGTGACATGCTTTCTCTCGAGTTTTATATCCTCAAAATGCTTTTTGCTCTCTTTTGCTGGTTTTAAATATTTAAAAATCCTTTTTGGGTGTTTTCTCCTTTTTTAAGGTCAAAATTAGCTTCAAGAGTTAAAAAAGGTTAATGGTCAAAGTGAAAGTCAAAGGCCATGACTCATTAGTGAATCATGCCCTTGACTCATGAGTCAAAGTCGTGACTCACTCGTGAAATGTATTCTGCATCTAGGAATAGAGGATGAAAATGAAAAAAAAAATTCTCCTTCAATCCTCATCCAAAATTAATTATTTGGAAAGGATATTTAACCAAAAAAGGGATAGATTTCAAGGGGGGTTGAACTTTCTATCTTTCTCTTACGTTATTTTTCTCTCTCTCTCTCTCTCTCTAAAAGCACACACTCTGTTTTCTTAAAAAACCAAGTTACAGAGGAAGCAAAAAAGGAGAAAAAGCTAAAGGTACTGGCTCTTTTTTGGTCTTTGATGAAACCAATACTGAAGGTAATATTCTTAAATTCCAAAACCTATTAAATCTAGTGTTAGATTTTGATTTGCAGTAAATATGAATTAATTCTTAATTTTCTTTAATTTTTACCACTTATTTGATTTATTGGATTTGAGCTTGTTTATAGGTTATTTATTATTATTTATGATTATTTCTCTCATCAAGATGTAAAAATCAGATTAAAACTATGTAAATTAAGGTCTAATGCACGTTTGGAGATTTAATATTAACCATCTTCTTCATTTTGTTCAATCTCTAAATTCCATATTTTCTTGCTTTAATTCGTGTTTTAAGTTTTTAAATCTTGTTATTTATGCTTAAAAATGAGTTTGGGGGTGTTTTCTTATATAAAAATTATAACACCTCAAAATTTGCATCTGACATGCATGATATATTCTAGAGCATAAATAGTAATTCTAGGACAGTTTTTAGGGTAATTAGAGTAGAATAAGACAACAAAAATTGGAAGTGTACAAAGGTTAAAACTGTACAAAGGTTAAATGTGCTCAGACCAGAGAAATCCAAGAATGGGTGACCTAGTGAATAATTTAACCTAACACTGAAATATGAAAATATGTGTTAAATGGAATTTAATGGTATAATTTGAGAAGAAATCGAGCTTAAATAGCCTTAAAATCAGATATAGAAGTTTTTACCTAGTACCGTAAATTCAGTTGACCAAAAGTTTGACCAAGCCATAAAATACTCTAAAGACCTAAAAAAATTATTCTAGTCACATATAAATGTTATATATGGCTTAAATTAACTACTAGAAGTGAAAAATAATTTTTTTGACAGTTTCAGAATTTTGAGTTTGGGACAGGCTAATTTTTCCTTCAGAGCTAGAAGTATACCGAAATGATGTGAAAATGACTTGAAATTTTAACCATGTGCTTATGCATATGTAAGTGCAAGCAGGGAAAAATTTCATGGCATTATGACTAACGAAACATTAATTTCAAAAAAATGGCAAAAAATCGATATTAAGTTAATCGGAGAGCTTAAAGGCCATAATTAATTTATCTAAGGGTATGATGGTCACTATAAATGAGTCCTAATAAGCTACATGCATCATCATACCTTAAAGAAGAGTAGGGAGCAAGGAAATGGTGACAAGTGGCTTAAAAATAAGCCATTAGATGAAATAGTAGATGGAGGAATTTGGCTATTAATTTGGTGAAATTTAGGGATGCCTATAGAGGTCTAGAATCCTCTAAAAAATCTTTAACCTTCTCCCCTTTCTCTATAAAATAACTGACCAGCCCTCCATTACTAGGTTTCCACCATTTTTTCACCAATTCTCCCTCCTTCTTCCATATTTCATGCTCTAGTTTCACCTAATTACACTACAAGCTATCCTAGAATTTGAATTGTAGCAAGAAAAAGCTTGGAAGTGGGTAAAGTCTAATGATAGAAAAGTAAACAAATTAGGTAAATATGTGGTTTTTCCTAGTTTTAGTTAGAAATTTTTGTATAACATTGTAAAGCATCTCAAGCATGGTTAGTAGGTAGCATTTAGATGTAAAAATTCATCATATAAACTCACCAATTTCCTTCTCTTAAATTTGGCCAAAAGGGTTTAAATCAAGAGGAAGAGAAGAACCAATAGAAGGAAGGCAAAAGAAGGAAAGATTAGGTGAATTCAAGCTTGATTAAGGTTAATGGATACATTCTCTACACCTAATTTCATTTAAATTTGGAATTTTTCATAGAAATTATAGTATGTAACTAATGAAAATTAAGAAATAATGGGAAATAATTTAAGATAACCTTATAGAATGATGAATTAACATAGAATAAGTATGAAATTATAAAAAAAAAAAAGATTAAGGGTAGTGAACTAGTTGTGTCAGAATTGTACTCTAAAGGAATGAAGGTGTTATTGATATTAATTAATGTATTAAGCATTAATTTAGCAAGACAATGATAAACAAACACTTTAAGATCAATTTGAGTAAAAATCATGTAGGTATATAATAGTTATTATGTAAACATAATGGCATTTACATAAGTAACATAATGATACTAAGGTAAAATATGTATTAGCTAATGTATATATGTATGATTTAATCCTAGGAACATAAATGGCATGAAATGGAGTAAATAAACATATGGTATGATAGGTAACCTAATGAGGCCGAATGGGTTACCTAATAGTAATGAGATAATTTCATCATGTTTGGCTGTTATTTCTTACATACTTTATGATTTTATGTATATTATGCATGATTTTGAAAAAAAATAAAGATGTATAATATGATACATAATGGGTACGCTATGATAAATATGTCAGAAATAAAACATATTGTATAATATTTGGTTGCCCTTAGTAATACAGTGGGTGATTCAGGACCCTAGAATATAATGGCTAGTAATAGGAACCTATATACCGCGGTAAAACGTACAATACATTATTATCGAGGAATGACTACATTTAAGTAGTCACCTTATTCATACAATCACACAATATTCTCATACAGTCATATAGTCCTCGTTTTGCATATCCGATTTGAGGATTTTCACTGACAATTACTAGGGATAAAATGATAATTATGCAAGAAAATAGGGGCTAAATGATAAATTTTACATAAAAGAAATCATTAATTTATATAAATAGGAAATAATGTGAAAAATGAGATTAATATGTTCAAAAAAATTAAAATAGTAATTATGTGATAAACTAGGGGTAAAATAATTTAGCATAAAAAGGGTGGTTAAAAGGATTTAAAAGGTCAAATAAGGTAAAAAGGGCAAAACCATAAATAACAAAAAGTTTAAGGACTAAAAATTAATTTTTCACTTTATAAGTATGCTATGATAAATATGATGGAAATAAAACATACTGTATAATATTTGGTTGCCCTTAGTAATACAATGGATGATCTAGGACCCTAGGATATAATGGCTAGCCATAGGGATCCATATACTGCAGTAAAACATACAGTCTATTATTATCGAGGAATGACTACATTTAAGTAGTCAGCTCATTCATACATTCACACAATATTCTTATACAGTCATACAGTTCTCGTCCAGTATATCCGGTTCGAGGAATTTTATTGGCAACTACTAGGAAAAAAATGGTACTTATGTAAGAAAATAGGGACTAGATGGTAAATTTTACATAAAAAATCATAAATGTAAATAAATAGAAAATAATGTGAAAAATGAGATTAATATGTTATAACACACCGCCATTAGCTCCTCATCCAGTTGCACATGCGCCTCCAGATTTTGCACAGATGGTGGCAGATATTCTATATCTGCAGCTATAGGCCCCAGCTCCTCCATAACCACAACATCAGCTACCACCATAGCCATCCAGGAAACCCATATTAGAATAACTGAAAAGGTTGGGAGCTGAAAATTTTTACGGATGATAACAGATAACAGCAATAGAAGCTGAAGAATGGTTGAACCAAATTAAAAGACTTTTCGAGATTACACACAGTCCACCCGAGGAGAAGTTAGAGGATGCAGTTGCATTATTCTAGGGTCCAGCCTACACCTGGTGGGATACAGTCAGACGGTATAAACTAGCCAAGCAAGTAACATGGGATTTCTTCCTCCAACAATTCAAAGATAAATATGTAGGGAAAGAATACCAACGAAACATGAAGGAGGCATTTTGGTGGCTATGCTAGGGGACCCGAACAATGCAAGAATATGATCAAGAATTTGAAAGACTTAGTGTTTATATGGAGGAGTACCAGATACCCCTGCAAAAACGTGTCAGTTATTCGAGAGGGGACTCTATAATGACAACAAAATAGCCCAAGTAGCTCATAGTTATACTAACAGGAGGGAGTTAGTTGATGCAGCCATAAAGATTGAAGTAATTGATGTTGAAGAAGCAAATAGAAGGGCAAGGTCACAACATAGAAGAAGACCATCCACAGGAGCATCTAGTGGGTCTAGTAATAAGCCCAGAGGCACTACTACTCCCCCACTGAGCTCCTCAGCAAATCCAACACCTAGTCAAAAATCTACTGCTTGAGCTGCTCCTCCTACCACATCTATAGCTAGTACACCTTGAGGATATGGAGGATTTAAGAATCCTATTTGTAATCATTGTGGGAGAAGACATCCAGGTGAATGTTGGGGACTCACAGGAGCTTGCTTGAGGTATGGGTCAAAATATCATTTGAAGAAGGATTGTCCCCGAGCTCAGGCAACTACTTTAGCCACTCTAGCAGATAGACCTAGCACTACACCACCCAGAGGTCGTAGGAGAGGTGGACCCACTAGAGCTACATCAGCTAGAGGGAACACACAGGCATCGCTAGCACCAGATAGGCGACCATCAGGTCAAACATATGTAGTCAGGGCTAGAGAAGAGCAGGACACACTAGATATCATAGTAGGTAAATTTTACTTGCGCGATGCTGCAGTATATGCATTGATTGATCCTAGGTCCACTGACTCCTATCTTAGCACAAAAGTTGCACATGGGAAAGGGTTAACTAGAACACAATTAGATCAGGACATCCTAGTTAGCAATCCTTTAGGGCACAACATGGTAGTCAACAAAGTATTCGGAGACTGCCTCATCCAGATGCAACAAACCACTTTCCTTGCGAATTTGATTGAGCTTCCCTTTCATGAATTTGATGTGATTTTAGGGATGAACCGGCTCTATAAATATCAAGTAATGGTGGATTGTTGATAAAAAAGATGCACATTGAAGACTCCCGATGGACAGGAGATCATAGTTGTAAGGGAGGGATCTTATCCTTTGTCAAATATCATCTCAGCTATTGCAGCACATAGGTGCATTCGTAAGGGATGTTCAACTTATCTAGCTTATGTGATAAAAGTTAAAGAAGAAAAGTTTAAAGTCAGCAATGTGCCTACAGTTCGTGATTTCCCTGATGTATTCCCATATGATCTACCAGGGTTGCCACAAAGAAGGACAATAGAATTTACAATTAATGTGGTATCGGGCATTGCTCTTATTTTCGTTATACCTTATCGTATGGCACCCACAGAGTTGAAGGAACTGAAAATTCAGCTGTAAGAATTACTTGATAAAGGATTCATCCTGCCCAGTGTGTCAACATGGGGAACAACAATCCTGTTCGTCAAAAAGAAGGATGGATCACTATAGCTCTGCATTAATTACAGACAGCTGAATAAAGTTACCATAAAGAATAAATATCCATTACCCAAAATTGATGATTTGTTTGACTAGCCGAAGAGTGCGGGTATATTTTCTAAAATTGACCTGAGATTAGGATATTACCAGCTTTGGTTTAGAGAAGCAGATGTGTCAAAGAGATCAGATCTAAGAATGTTACTGATCTAGGAATAAATATCGTATGGCACCGGCAACATTCATGGATTTGATGAATCGCATCTTTAATCCATACTTAGATCAGTTCGTGGTGGTTTTTATTGATGACATCTTGGTGTATTCAAAGACTCCAGAAGAGCATGATAAGCATTTGCAGATTATCCTACAAACCTTGAGAGAGAAGCAATTGTATGCTAAATTTAGCAAGTTTCTATTTTGGCCTAATGAAGTAACCTTCCTTGGACTTGTGGTATTAGCAAAAGGGATCAAGGTTGACGTAAAGAAGGTTGAAGCCATCCTAAAATGGAAGCTACCTAAAAATGTCACTGAAGTAAGAAACTTTATTGAATTGGCTGGCTATTATAGGCGGTTTGTCAAAGGTTTTTCCATGATAGCTTCTCCACCCACCAAGTTGTTACAGAAGAATGCTAGGTTTGGATGGACAGATAAATGCCAGGAGAGCTTTGAAAGGCTGAAAAGCATGTTGACTGAAGCCCCTATTCTTATGTAGCCCATATTAAGTAAGGCTTATATGATTTATAGTGATGCTTCCGGGAATGGGCTAAGATGTGTATTAATGCAGAAAGGCAAGGTAGTAGCATTTGCTTTTAGGTAGCTTCAGCCACATGAAAGGAACTATCCTACCTATGATTTGGAATTAGCAGTTATTGTATTTGCATTAAACATTTGGAGGTATTACCTGTATGGTGAGAAATGTTATATTTTCACAGATCATAAGAGCTTAAAATATTTACCCACCCAGAAGGAGCTTAATTTATGGCAAAGGCAATGGTTGGAGCTCATCAAGGATTATGATTATTTGATTAACTACCATCCTGACAAAGCAAATGTTATAGCAGATACACTTAGCACGAAGCACTTAATGGCTTTAAAATCTATGAATGTCAAATTGTTCACAACACAAGATGGAGCATTAGTAGTTGAGATGCAGATTAAACCCAACTGGTTGCAACAAGTGAAAGCGACACATAGGCAGGATGAACGGTTAGCCTCCATCATTACACAAATATAGTTAGGAAAAGAGAGCGAGTTCTCCTTTGGCAGAGATGGCTATTTATATTATAAAGGAAGAATTTGTATACCAGATGATGCAAAGTTGAAGAAAAACATTTTGATAGAAGCTTGCAGCAGCAATTATGCCATACATCCAAGTAGCAACAAGATGTATCAGGATTTAAAGATAACTTATTGGTGGCCTGGGATGAAAATGGAGATAGCAGATTTTGTGGCGAAATATTTAATATGCCAGCAAGTAAAAGTAGAGCACAAAGTTCCTTTTAACTTGCTTAAACAAATCCCCATACCTAAATGGAAGTCGGACCGCATTACTATGGATTTTGTGTCCGGATTACCACTCACCAGGAGACAACATGATTCCATCTGGGTAATAGTAGATAGATTGACTAAATTCGTGCATTTCATACCAGTGAGATCGAATTTTCCACTAACCAAACTAGCAAAAATCTACATCAATGAGATTGTGAGATTGCATGACATTCCTTCCTCCATCATCTCAGACAGGGATCCACAGTTCACATTAAGATTTTGGAAGAAGCTCTAGGAAGCATTAGAAACTTGCTTAGACTACTACACTGCCTTTCATCCACAAACAGATAGGTAGTCTGGACGAGTAATACAAATATTAGAAGACATGTTAAGATGTTGCATTTTGGAGTTTGGCAGCAATTGGAAGAAATATCTTCCCCCTAATAGAATTTGTATATAACAATAGCTACCAATCCAACATCAAAATGGCGCAATTTCAAGCATTATATCGAAGAAAATATAGAACTCGCTTGTGTTAGACCGAGCTCAGTGAAATAAGCTGGTGGGACCAGACTTAATTAAATAAATTGAGGAAAAGGTAAGGCTAATCAAAGACAACTTAAAAGTTGCAGCAGACAGGCAAAATTCCTATGCAGATTTAAAGAGAAAGGACATAGAGTTCAACATGGGTGATAAAATGTTCCTAAAAGTCTCACCATAGAGAAAAGTTCTGAGGTTTGGTAAAAAGGATAAACTTAGTCCCAGATTCATTGGTCCATATGAAGTATGACAACGGGTTGGACCAGTTTCCTACAGGCTGAAGCTACCACCAGAACTAGAGAAAATTCATGATGTCTTTCACGTATCTATGTTAAAAAAATACTGATTAGATTCTTCACATGTCATCGCATCAAAAGAGATCCAGCTTCAATCGGATTTATCATATGATGAAGAACTAGTGCAGATTTTAGCCAGAGAAGTTAGACAGTTGAGAAATAAATAGATATCGCTGGTCAAAGTACTTTGAACTTGCCATAAGCTGGAAGAAGCTGTTAGTGTAAGCCCTAGCCCCAATGCATTGTAATAAAGCACTTTGAATTAATAAAATGAGGCATTTGTTTTATCCTTTGTATTCCTGTGCATATCAATTGATAAAACTATCCAAGAGTGTTGTTTCGGTTTAAGTTATCATGTGTGAGGCACATGGTTGTAAGACCTTGAAATAAATGAGACATCATTCTAAATATCCCTAGTCAGTCATTGTTATGGGAATAACAATGAATTAAGACTAGTATGCTCTCTCTGATATTATGATTTCTGTCTTACGGATCATTAGGACAAGAGTGTTAATCAGAGATCATAGATACATGTTAAAGAACATGGTATCTGGATACGATCCACTCATGAGAACACTACATGGTACAAGTCATAAGTGTTTCTCATATGCAAGTTTTGTATCGGAGTTCTTAGACCTGAAATCTCTATGAAACTCTTTATGAATTACTGTGTACTTTGACATACACCTAACGTGCTCGTAACAGAGTGACAAGTACGGGTATGATTGGGTATGTATTAATTCATGTTAGAGAGCACGAGAGAAGTGAAGGGATTACCCTTTTCAATAAGAGACAAAAATATCATCGGCCACTTGATCAGTGAACTGAAAAGTGTATGGCCATACCGAGATGAAATAATGAGTAATCATTATTTATCTGAGAGTTCAGTGTCACTGGAATATCAAGAAAGGAATTAATATATATAAGGATGACTAGTTCCATGCCTTATATTAATTCTGATATTTATGGGTAAGGGACTATACAAAATTGCATTAGGTCACTAAATGCCATATGCATTTTCATTTAATTTGGAATGCTATAGTATCTTGCTAGAGAATATATATAGCCTTTGAATTAATTTATTAATTCATTGCCAATATTAAATGGACCTATAGGATCGCACACAAAGCATTGGGCTTAAAATACTTAAATTAAGTATTGGGCATTAATTTGGGCTTTTAATTAACGTCAAATTAATGTATGTAATGGGTTATAAAATTGCTATTGGGCTTTGGTCCATGAGAGAGAGAAATTCAGCCCACAAGGTTTAATTTCAATTAATTAATTATGTTACATTAATTAAGTTAATTGAGTATTAAAGCCTAAAGGAATTTAAATTAAATTAAATCACTTATATAATTGATGAAGTGGCCGAAATTCCAAGAGGGAAATCAAGAAATTTCGGCACATGTTTATTATTTATATTAAGTGTTTTCATTTAATTAAATGTCTTATGTTTTATTTCAAATTTGAATTTAAATTCAAAGGAGTTTAATTCAAAATATATTACTTATCTTTAGGAAGTGAAAGAGTTTGAATTAATTATCTTAGGATAGTTGAATTCAGATCAATGACTTGCCAAAGGATAAGCATATATATTAAAAGAAATAAAACCCTGAAAAAAAAGAGAAGTTGGCGTGAAAAAAAGAAAAACCCTAGCCACCTTGCTTTTGGCGTGAAATCATTCTCTCCCTCAAAAATTCTCTCTTGGCCGAAATACACAAGGAGAAGGATTCTTCCTTGCTTTCTTGTGTTCTTAGGCATTAATAGCACCTAAAAGAAGTACAAGATCAAGTCTTGTAGCTTCAAACAATTGCCATTACACAATACTTAAAAGAGAGCTAGCGATCTCTATTTGAAGCCATCTTTGCAAGTGTGTGTGTGAGAATAGAGGGAGTGGCGTTAAAGGTTGTTCCTTGGCATTAGTGATCGAGACCTAAGGCGGATAAAGTCACCTTAGTTGCTGGGCATCATCAAATTCAATTTTCAAAAGACATCATAAGTTGTAAGTTATACAACCTTAAAATTGCATGTTTCGTTTTTTGCTTTGGAATTGTATGGTATGTATGATAAAAATTTTGTTTTTCCGTTGTGCTATCATCACATTCATACCATGTCATATTCCTTCAGTGGTATCAGAGCCTAAACATGCTTATTTTAGTGCTTTAGATGCATGAAAAAAAATTAATTAAAAATCGTCATTATGAAAACATGCAAATCTGAAATTTTCTGTTTTGAGTTTTTTGCATTGTTTTGGTGTAAAAACGATTTTAGTTGATTAGATAGGTATTATAATTAATATGACATGTTAATATACTGTCCTAAGATGTTATTAGGGCTGGTAATGGTCGGATTTAATTATTTATACCAGATAGTACATGTTAATTATGAAACTAGGTGTTTGTTGGCATGTAAATTGCTATTTTAACAACTAATTTTCAAAATTAAATGTAAAAACATTTTTGGCATGTTTGTAAGTGATTTTTAAAGATTAAATATCAGGTCTGGACATATTTTAAATTTGGTTTTAATTCTGGTCCATGACAATTTAATTGATTAATTATAAAATCACTTAAAACTATGACTAATTTGTGTTTGTTACATGTTTAATCAAGATTGTTTGTTTTGTTTTGATTAAAATGGTAAAAACATATTTAGATCAGATTGGTACAGAATATTAAATCAATATTTATGGACTTATTTAGATTATTAAATGACTCATAAAATTGATTTAAATGTTTGTGCATTTTATGGCATTACATAAGCATTAAACAACTAGTTTTTGTTGTTTGTTTGTTTTTGCATGAATGCCGTGTACCATATATTTGTTCTTCATGATTTTATATTTTTAATTCATGTTAGCACATATTATATGCATTTTTAATGTTTATGGGCTGTATGACATAAAATTAAAAATGGCAAAATTGGAAATTATACTAGAGTTGATTTATAGCACAAATCTAACTAGTTAGTGTTTTGGGCTTTTAAGAGAACTTATTCAATAAGAGGATTTAGTCCATTGGGCATTGGCCCAGGCCCGTCATGGGGTCTTCTCTTAAAGGTTCAAGCACACAATTTCCATTAATGGGCTTGGCTAAATTAATTAAAATTAGACTTTGTTTTATCCATGAATGCTATGTATATTTATTTGCTAATTTGGTGTGATGAATGGATATGCATGGTGCATTCATGGGCCCTGGGTTTTGTAATTAAATATGGCCTGCGAGCCATTATATTTTGTTGTAAAAGTTTTTCATTTATTTCTTAGAATAGAATATACTTGAAAACTTCGTAAGTCAAGACGAAGCCCACCGGAGTGGAGAAGCCCAACTCGAAGATTCTTATGTAATAGTATAGAATCTTAGTTGTTGGTTTTTGGGCCCATGTTTGTCACGCTTTACTTTATGCAATTATATATATATGCATGCTATGTATGGATGACAAAGCGTATGCCATATAAGCCGTAATAAAATGAATCCCTAAAATAGTAAGTCACAAAGTTGCCTTCCTAATTCGAAACATGTCAAGGCATCGATCATCGGTCACGTAGACTAGGAGTCCTAGATGCGCCCGATTATCTTTGTGAGGCATGGGTTGTGAATGTAGGTTGGACTTAACATGGAAAGGGATGCCCAGACCTAGGCAACTAATAAATGGGTTGTGCTATAACATCTTCAGATGTTAACCCATTTGATCCAAGAGTCATGTACGAGACATGATTGGAGTTTTCCTACCTAAGTAACTTAACTTATTAGGTGTACAGGCTCATCTTGACTAATAAGTTATTGTGAAAAGTGGATCTTGGCCCACATTAAATCACTAACGCGAATTATTTAAGGGGATATTAATTCGGTTTGTGGGATCATAAATAAGACCTCATTTAATCTTGCTAAATTTTATTGTAGATTGAAAATGGCATCTTCAAACAACAATTTCTCATTGCGATCGGTCCTTGAAAAGGACAAATTGAATTGAACCAATTTCATAGACTGGTCTCGAAACTTAAGAATAGTTCTTAAGCAAGAGAAGAAGTCGTATGTTTTGGATGCACCCTTGCCTGAAGAACCAGGAAGGAATGCCTCTGCGGTTTAAAAGGAAACTTTTGAGACCAAGAAGAGCGACTCCAATGATGTGACCTGTCTGATGCTGGCCACTATGGTGCCTGAATTGCAAAAGCAATTTATGGACCAAGAGGCCTATGCGATCATAGTGCACTTCAAGGAGATGTTCCAAGAGCAAGCTCGTCACGAGAGGTTCGTGACAACAAAGGCTTTAATTTCTTGCAAGATGGCTGAGGGTACTCCTGTTAGTACCCATATACTCAAGATGAAAGGGTATCTTGATACTCTTGAGAAGCTTGAGGTACTAGTGCCAAAGGAATTGGCCACTGACTTGATCTTAGGATCATTGCCTGCTACTTATGATCCATTTGTGATAAATTATAACATGCATGCAATGAACAAGTCAGTCACTGAGCTTTATGGGATGCTTAAGAATGCTGAAGAGAACATTCGAAAGACCAATCCCGTATTAATGGTTCAAAAAGGAATTAAGAAGGGACTCGCTAAGGGAAAGGGAAAGGGAAAGGGAAAACCCAAGTCAGTTGGGAGTGCACCTCAAGCCCAATCCAAGCCCAAGGCGCCAAAACTCAAAGAGAGTGAGAGCACTTGCTTCCATTGCAACAAGATAGGGCATTGGAGGAAGAATTGCGCTCTCTTCAAGGAAGAACAAAAGAAGAATGGAGCCAATGAGTCCAGTTCTGGTATTTTTGTTGTTGAAATTAACCTTTCTATTTCTACCACTTGGGTATTGGATACCGGTTGTGGTTCTCACATTTGTTCAAATGTGCAGGGGCTAAGAAATAGGCGGTTACTTGGGAAGAATGAAGTGGACCTCCGTGTGGGGAATGGAGCACGAGTTGCTGCTATAGAGATAGGCGACTATCACTTCACTTTACCTTCCGGACTTTGTATTGTTTTGAATAATTGTTATTATGTGCTTGCTATGAGCAGAAATATTATTTCAGTTTCATGTTTGGATAATGATGAATTTGATTTTGTTATTAAAAATGGCAATGCTCATATTCGTCGCCAAGGCATTTCTTATGGCAATGCCATGTTGCAAAATGGCCTTTATATCCTTAATTTACAAAACAAAGAGTCAATATACAATATTAATACAAAGAGGGTTAAATCAAACGAATTGAACCCTACTTACTTCTGGCATTGTCGTTTAGGACATGCAAACGAAAAACGCATTTCAAGACTCCACAAAACTGGAGTGCTTGGGTCATTCGACTTAGAGTCTTATGATACATGTGAGCCATGTTTGCATGGAAAAATGACAAAGAGTCCTTTTAATAAAAAAGGTGAGAGGACTAATGGCTTATTGGAACTAATACATACCGATGTATGTGGACCTTTAAGTACACATGCTAGAGGTGGTTTTAGCTACTTCGTGACATTCACAGATGACTTCAGTAGATATGGCTATATCTATCTAATGAAGTATAAGTCTGAAACTTTTGAGAAATTCAAAGAGTTTAAAAACGAAGTAGAAAACCAACTTGGCAAAAGTATAAAAGCCATTCGATCAGATCGAGGTGGCGAATACTTAAGCCAAGAGTTTGACAGTTATCTAAAGGAGTGTGGTATTATTTCACAGCTCACTCCTCCTGGAACACCTCAATGGAATGGTGTGTCCGAAAGGAGAAATCGAACTCTGTTAGACATGGTTCGATCTATGATGAGTCAAGCTAATCTTCCTATCTCTTTTTGGGGTTATGCATTAGAAACTGCTGCGTTTCTATTGAACCATACTCCAACTAAAGTAGTTGAGAAGACACCATACGAGGTATGGACTGGGAAAGAACCCAATATGTCTTTTCTCAGGATTTGGGGCTGTGAAGCACATGTTAAGAAATTAACATCTGACAAACTAGAGTCCAAATCCAGTGTCTGCTTGTTTGTGGGTTATCCTAAAGAAACAAAGGGATACTACTTTTACTCACAAGCCGAGAACAAAGTATTTGTTGCTCGCAAGGCTGTTTTCTTGGAAAAGGAGTTCCTTCTCAAGAAAGACAGTGGGAGTAAAGTAGAACTTGGAGAAATTCAAGCACCACAAACTCCTATAGAGGATGGTTTGGAAATGGGATCAAGTTCACAACCAGTTGTGGAACAAGAACCCATTACACAAGAACCTAGAAGGTCCGGTAGGGTACGTCAGGAGATTGAGAGATATGGATTTCTAATCACTGACAGTGACACTATTGAGTTAGTAGATCGTGAGGATCCTACTAACTACCGAGAAGCTATTGAGAGCCCAGACTCAGAAAATTGGCTTGAAGCCATGAAATCCGAGATGCAATCAATGTACGATAACCAGGTTTGGACCTTGGTTGATCCATCGGAAGGTGCTAAGGTAATTGAATGCAAGTGGTTATTCAAACTAAAAGCTGATAAGACCTACAAAGGTAGACTAGTAGCAAAAGGTTTTCGACAAACTCATGGTGTAAACTATGATGAGACCTTTTCGCCTGTAGTCATGCTCAAATCCATTAGGATCTTGCTTGCCATAGCTGCATATCATGATTATGAGATATGGCAAATGGATGTCAAAACTGCTTTCCTCAACGGAAATTTACTTGAGGATGTGTATATGACACAGCCTGAAGGTTTTGTCAATCCCAAGCATCCTAAGAAGGTTTGCAAGCTTCAAAAATCCATTTATGGATTAAAGCAAGCATCTCGAAGTTGGAATCTTCGTTTTGATAAGGCAGTCAAAGAATTTGACTTCATCAAGAATGAAGATGAGCCTTGTGTGTACAAGAAGGTTAGTGGGAGCATAGTAGTATTTTTGGTCCTATATGTGGACGACATCCTTTTCATTGGGAATGACATTCCAACATTGCAAAAGGTTAAGCAATGGTTGGGAAAATGTTTCTCAGTGAAAGACTTAGGTGAAGCCGAGACAATACTTGGTATTCGAATCTATAGAGATAGATCGAATCGACTTTTGGGACTAAGTCAAGAAAAGTACATAGACAAAGTACTAAAGCATTTTAGTATGGGAGACTCAAAGAAAGGGTACATACATTTGGCTCTGGGAGTTCCTTTGACTAAAGAACAGTGCCCTAAAACTAAAGAGGAAAGGGACAACATGAGTAGAATCCCATATGCATCTGCTATTGGATCTATCATGTACGCTATGTTATGTACTAGGTTGGATGTTGCTCATGCACTGAGTATAACCAGTAGGTTTTAGCAAGACCCTGGTGAGAAGCACTGGTCTGCTGTAAAAGGGATTCTGAAGTACCTGCGAAGGACTAAGGATCACTTCTTGGTGTATGGTGGTCAAGAAGAGCTCGTCATACAAGGTTATGCCGATGCTGCTTTTCAGACCAGCACTCAGGATTCTAGATCGCAATCTGGGTTTGTTTTTGTTTTGAACGGTGGTGCTGTCAGCTGGAGAAGCTCGAAGCAAGAAACCGTTGCCGACTCAACTACAGAATCTGAGTATATTGCAGCAAGTGAGGCTGCAAAAGAGGCTGTTTGGATTAAAAATTTCATTTCTGGATTAGGAGTGGTCCTAAGCATCCTAGATCCATTAGAAATTTTTTGTGACAACAACGGGGCCATATCACAGGCCAAGGAGCCTCGGTCACACCAGAAATTCAAACACATACTCAGGAGGTACCACATGATCAGAGAAATCATTGATCGTGGGGACGTCAAGGTTAGCAAGATAGCAAGTGAAGACAATGTAGCAGATCCTTTGACGAAACAATTGCGTCCAAATCTGCACGAAGCTCATTTGAGAGCGTTCGGTTTTAAGGCTATGCCCAATTGGGACTAGTGCTAGTGGGAGATTGTTAGTGTAAGCCCTAGCCCCAATGCATTGTAATAAAGCACTTTGAATTAATAAAATGAGGCATTTGTTTTATCCTTTGTATTCCTGTGCATATCAATTGATAAAACTATCCAAGAGTGTTGTTTCGGTTTAAGTTATCAGGTGTGAGGCACATGGTTGTAAGACCTTGAAACAAATGAGACATCATTCTAAATATCCCTAGTCAGTCATTGTTATGGAAATAACAATGAATTAAGACTAGTATGCTCTCTCTGATATTATGAGTTTTGTCTTACAGATCATTAGGACAAGAGTGTCAATCAGAGATCATAGATACATGTTAAAGAACATGGTATCTGGATACGATCCGCTCATGAGAACACTACATGGTACAAGTCATAAGTGTTTCTCATATGCAAGTTTTGTATCGGAGTTCTTAGACCTGAAATCTCTATGAAACTCTTTATGAATTACTGTGTACTTTGACATACACCTAACGTGCTCGTAACAGAGTGACAAGTACGGGTATGATTGGGTATGCATTAATTCATGTTAGAGAGCATGAGAGAAGTGAAGGGATTACCCCTCTCAATAAGAGAGAAAAATATCATCGGCCACTTGATCAGTGAACTGAGAAGTGTATGGCCATACCGAGATGAAATAATGAGTAATCATTATTTATCTGAGAGTTCAGTGTCACTGGAATATCAAGAAAGGAATTAATATATATAAGGATGACTAGTTCCATGCCTTATATTAATTCTGATATTTATGGGTAAGGGACTATACAAAATTGCATTAGGTCACTAAATGCCATATGCATTTTCATTTAATTTGGAATGCTATAGTATCTTGCTAGAGAATATATATAGCCTTTGAATTAATTTATTAATTCATTGCCAACATTAAATGGACCTATAGGATCGCACACAAAGCATTGGGCTTAAAATACTTAAATTAAGTATTGGGCATTAATTTGGACTTTTAATTAAAGTCAAATTAATGTATGTAATGGGTTATAAAATTGCTATTGGGCTTTGGTCCATGAGAGAGAGAAATTCAGCCCACAAGGTTTAATTTCAATTAATTAATTATGTTACATTAATTAAGTTAATTGAGTATTAAAGCCTAAAGGAATTTAAATTAAATTAAATCACTTATATAATTGATGAAGTGGCCGAAATTCCAAGAGGGAAATCAAGAAATTTCGGCACATGTTTATTATTTATATTAAGTGTTTTCATTTAATTAAATGTCTTATGTTTTATTTCAAATTTGAATTTAAATTCAAAGGAGTTTAATTCAAAATGTATTACTTATCTTTAGGAAGTGAAAGAGTTTGAATTAATTATCTTAGGATAGTTGAATTCATATCAATGACTTGCCAAAGGATAAGCATATTTATTAAAAGAAATAAAACCCTAAAAAAAAAGAGAAGTTGGAGTGAAAAAAAAAAAAGAAAAACCCTAGCCACTTTGCTTTTGGCGTGAAATCATTCTCTCCCTAAAAAATTTTCTCTTGGCCGAAATACACAAGGAGAAGGATTCTTCCTTGCTTTCTTGTGTTCTTAGGCATTAATATCACCTAAAAGAAGTACAAGATCAAGTCTTGTAGCTTCAAACAATTGTCATTACACAATACTTAAAAGAGAGCTAGCGATCTCTATTTGAAGCCATCTTTGCAAGTGTGTGTGTGAGAATAGAGGGAGTGGCGTTAAAGGCTGTTCCTTGGCATTGGTGATCGAGACCTAAGGCGGATAAAGTCACCTTAGTTGCTGGGCATCATCAAATTCAATTTTCAAAAGGCATCATAAGTTGTAAGTTATACAACCCTAAAATTGCATGTTTCGTTTTTTACTTTGGAATTGTATGGTATGTATGATAAAAATTTTGTTTTTCCGCTGTGCTATCATCACATTCATACCATGTCATATTCCTTCAGAAGCAACCTGGGAGCTTGAGGGGACAATAAGACAGCAATACCCACAACTTTTTCCTTCAGGTAAATTTTGAGGACAAAATTTTTATTAGAAAGGGAGTACTATAACATCCTGAAATTTACATCTGACAAGCATGTCATGTTCTAGATCATAAATAGTAACCTTAGGACAGTTTTTGGGATAATCAGAGTAGAATAAGACAACAAAAATTGAATGTGTAGAAAGGTTAAACGTGCTCAGACTAGAAAAATCTAAGGATAGGTGATTTGGCGGGCAGTTTGATCTAACACTGAAAATATGAAAATAGGTGTTAAATGGAGCCTAGTGGTATAATTTGATAAGAAATTGAGATTAAATAGGTCTTCAAATTAGACAGAGAAGTTTTTATCTGGTACCGTAAAATCAGTTGACCAAAAGTTTGACCGAGCAATAAAATACTCTAAAGACCTCCAAAAATTATTTCGATTGCATATACATGTTATATATGACTTAATTTAACTACTAGAAGTGAAAAATAATTTTTTCGACAGTTTTAAAATTTTGGGTTTTGGATTGGCTGATTTTGCCTCTGGAGCTAGACGTATACCGAAAAGATGTTGGAATAACTTGAAATTTTAACCAAGTTCTTCTTCATATGTAAGTGCATGCAGGAAAAAATTTCATGGAATTCTGACAAGTAGAATATTAATTTCAAAAAAAGGGTAAAAAATCGAGATTAAGTTAATCGAAGGGCTTAAAGGTTATAATTAATTCATCAGCTACATTGTAACACTCTTACTGTAACAGTCTTCTCGGACAAGCAATTGGTCGAATTTTTTTTTTATCCTTTAACTTAATCATCATCATGCATATCATCTATTCTCTGCAATTCCTCATCTACATACCACTATATACAATACAAAGTACGATTATCGATACAATATCGTTCTTATAAAACAAAACATAATAGGTATATATACATGCCACAAAATATTCTTTCTAGCTCTTCGGCTTCAATTTCTCCTGTGTATCCACGCTCCAAACTATTTGTACCTGCACGCAATAAATCCTACGTACTGAATATTAAACATGCCTAGTGGTGACTAAAAACCATAGTATTTCCCTAAAATATATATATATATATATATATATATATATATATATATATATATATATATATATATATATATATATATCTTTAATAATTTTGATTTAAGTTATTTATTATCGATTTTTCTTATTTAAAAACAATATTTATTTTATTAGCGACTAACTTTTCATTTAATTTATAAACTTTCTTATATTCTCAATTTAGTCCTTAAACTTCTCTTTTATTTCAAAAATGTCATTTTATACTATTAATTACTAGTTTCCCCTTTTATTCCTTATTTTCTTATTTTACCTTATTAATTAGCTTATAAATTACTGAATAATCCTTATTTTAACCTTTTTCATGTAAAATTTCATTTTAGTCCTTTAACTTTATAAGGTTGACTTTTTACCCAATTAATTGACCAAATTACCATTTTACCCTTATTACTTATTTCCTTTTTCACTTTTACTTATTAATTTCATTTTTTGGGAAAATTATCGTTTTACCCCTAAACTTTTAATCCCTTTTCATTTTAGTCCTTTTTCTTATTAAACTTCCGTTTTAGCTTTTCTTTTTATACTTTTAACATTTTCTTATCAATATGCCCCTAGTACAGACCCGACAGAAAACTCTCAGACCGAATATACGGGACGTGGACCCCACAGTGCCACAACAGAATGAGAAATGCCTTCCAAGAATCATCCCTCATATATGAACATATGACAGTACGTATGATATATATACTATGGTGATCAACGATCCAACCATAGTAAAGCAAGATGCCATGACTTGCACCGCGGTATATGTATCCCTATGACCAGCCAATTATATCCTGAACTAAGTTTTACTGCCGGACTCTTTCTAAGGGCACAATTTTCTTAATTTTTCCTTTATTAGTTAATCTTTCATCCTTTTCCTTAATTTTCATTTCTTATCAATACAGTATCAGTGCCTTATAATTACAATCGGTCTTCTTTAGACAATCTATGAATCATTTCACAGTAGTTCACCATTTAATCTATAAATTATGCCATAATTCAATCAAATGTCACATTTTTCAACTAATACCTAATTAATATTTATTTCGAAAATATTCATTTAATTCCCAAAAATTTTATAAAAATTCATAACTATTTATTTACATTAATATTAACATTAGAAAGCTTAAAATCATTAAAATCACCCAAATTTACATTAGTTTCTTAGGAATCATCATTCGGCCTACACTACAACTCCATCATACAATTTTCTTTAACTTCATTTAAGGTTTCTAATAAGCATATATAACTCTTAAATGAATGAATATAGCATTACTTTCAATTATACCCCAATATATGCAATTTTTCTTAAGAAACCTAAAGGAAATTCACTTAATTAATAGGGAAATAAAAGGATTAATTAGTCACACACCTTTTTCTATTGATTAGCCTTACCTAGACTTCCTTTTTTTTTCCTTTGGCTTGAGAAATTTGCTCATCTTCTTGGATTCCTTCACAAACCGAAATTCCCATCAAAGTAAACTCAATTATTTTGGCCTCAAATGCTAAAATTAACAGTAAAAATAAACTTGAGGCACCCAAAACTAGTAGTAGGCACCTAAAAACCAAATTAAAATTAATTAGTTCACTTACCTAACTTTGACACCTAAATTTTAATCCTTGATTTCTCTTGATTCTCTTCCTTTAATCAAAGATTAGAGCTTTATAGGGTACTCTAGAGAGGCTGAAATCAATTTCTTAGGCTTTGATTTGGTGAGAATTGAGAGAAAATTGGAAGAAAAAAGTGAAGAAAATGGATGTGAAGTGTTCGGCCAACAAGGAGCTGAAGGAGAACGATTTTTTACTGGAGAGTTATGGAGTTTCTGGCATTTTATAGGTCTTTTTAATGGGCTTGGGCTATCTTTTAAGTGGGATTGTTTAGGCCCACTAATTACCTGATAAATAGCCTTAATTAATTTTCCCACTTTCCAACTTCAATTCTCTTCAAATTTAATTCCATTATTCATATCACATTAAAAATAGACTATGCTTAAAATTTCAGCCCAATCGGAGTTCGTTTCGGATCCGATTCAATTTTATCGGTCCGATTCAAAAATACCGGTGTTATCGAAAAATTTACTTTTTGCTACCAAAATATTCTACATATTATTTTTTGCTACCAAAATATTCTACATATTATTTTAGGCACATATGTAATTTTTGATCATTTTTAGACTTCATTAGATATTTTTTAATAGCCAAAACGACCAAAAATTCAACTAAAAGCCCTAAACCTTAATTTTCTCGATTTTCATTATTTTGGCTTTCTGAGGCCTATTTGACCTTAAATTCACTTCAAATTTCAACTCCGGACTACCCGTGACTAGTACTTTCCAATGGTCCAATAAAATATTTTTCACTTCCGGATGTCATTTTCAGCTTGGAGACATTATTTACTGTCAAAAAGTACTATTCATGATCATTCTGACATTGAGGCCATTACATACATGGAGCATCATATCTTAAAGAAGAGTAGGGAGCAAAAAAATGGTGACAAGTGGCTTAAAAACAAGCCATTAGATGAAATAGTAGATTGAGGAATTTGGGCCATTGATTTGGTAAAATTTAGGGATGCCTAAAGAGGTCTAGAATCCTCTAAAATTCAGCCCAAAAATTTGTAATCTTCTCTCTTTTCTCTATAAAAAACTGACCAGCCTTCCATTACTAGGTTTCCACCATTTTTTCTCAAATTCTCCCTTATCTCTCCATATTTTGTGCTCTAATTTCACCCAATTACACTACAAGATATCCTAGAATTTGAATTGCAGCAAGAAAAAACTTGGAAGTGGGGAAAATCTACTGAGAGAAAATTGTACAAATTAGGTAAAGTATGTGGTTTTTGCTAGTTTTAGTTAGAAATTTTTGTATAGCATTATAGAGAATCTTAAGCACGGTTAGTAGGTAGCATTTAGATGTAAAAATTCATCACATAAACTCACCAATTTCTCTTTCTCAAATTCAGCCAAAAGGGGAAAATCAAGAGGAATAGAAGAACCAAGAAGAGGAAGGCAAAGGAAGGAAAGATTAGGTGAATTTAAGCTTGATTAAGGTTAGTGGATACATTCTCTACACCTAATTTCATTTAATTTTAGATTTTTTCATAGAAATTACATTATGTAACTAATCAAAATTAAGAAATAATGGGAAATAATTTAAGAGAACTTTGTAGAATGATGAATTAACATAGAATAAGTAGGAAATTATAAAGAAAATGAGCTTAAAGGTGTTGTCGCCGAACTGTACTCTAAAGGAATGTAAGGTGTTGTTGATGTTAATTGATGTATTAAGCATTAATTTAGCAATACAATGATAAATAAACAATTTAAGATCGATTTGAGTAAAAATCATATTGGTACATAAGAGTTAATTAGTATGTAAACAAAATGGCATTTACATAAGTAACATTATGATACTAAGGTAAAATATGTATTAGCTAATATATATATATGTATGATTTAATCCTAGGAGCATGAATGGCATGAAATGAAGTAAGAAAACATATGGTATGATAGGTAACCTAGTGAGGCCGAATGGATTGTCTAATAGTAATGAGATAATTTCATCACGTTTGGTTGTTATTTCTTGCATACATTATGATTTTATGTATATTATGCATAATTGTGATAAAAATGAAGATGTATAATATGATTCATAATGGGTATGCTATGATAAATATGATGAAAATAAAATATACTGTATAGTATTTGGTTGTCCTTAGTAATACAGTAGGTGATCCAGGACCCTAGAATATAATGGCTAGCTATAGAGACCCATATACCGCGGTAAAACATACAATACATTATTATTGAGGAATTACTACATTTAAGTTATCACCTCATTCATACAGTCACACAATATTCTCATATAGTCATACAATCCTCATCCTGCATATTCGGTTTGAGAATTTTTACTGGCAACTACTAGGGATAAAATGATAATTATGCAAGTAAACATGAATTCGATTGTAAATTTTACATAAAATAAATCATAAATGTAAATAAATAAGAAATAATGTGAAAAATGAGATTAATATATTCAAAAAGGGTAAAATAGTAATTTTGCATAAAACGGGTGGTTAAAAGGATTAAAAAGATCAAATAAGGCAAAAAGGGCAAAACCGTAAATAATAAAAGTTTAGGGACTAAAATATAATTTTTCACTTTATAGGAAAACATGAGGACCAAAAAGGTAATTTACCATCTAGATTAGATTAAGGGTCATAAGAAGTCAAAAGAGTCAAATTGAAAGTCAAACAAAGTCAAATAAAGTAGATAAAAAGTTTAGGGACCTAACCGTAATTTTACATTCAGGTAAGAATATTATGGTAATTAATAATAAAAATAATTATAATAAGGCTTTAGTATCAAATTAAGAAATAAAACAAGTTAATTAAGTTAAAATAATAAAAGTAACATAAAGGGGCAAAACGGTAATTAAATAAAAATAATATTATTAAATGAAATTTTGTGTAGTTGTATCCACCACTAGGCAACATTGTTGCTTAGCGAGTGGTTTTGTGACTACACACAAGGATAGGTACATAAGGGATTGAAGAAAGCAGAGTTCGAAGGCATGTACTTGTGTCATACTTCTAGGATTGAATTTTGGTTCACTTTTGTTTTAGACTATTTAGGAATTATGGCATGTAAACTATTACTTGTATTAAGAATGCTAATTGAGGATGATTGTATATGGATTATATGTATGTGTATGTATGGACATGTGAATGTCTGACTATGATGTTTTGATGGATGTTGGGTAAATATAGAAGTGCTATATATGTAAATGAAGTATTGGAGACGGAGGTTAACTATTGGGAGTTCTAAATCTTCAAATTGTAGATTTGGGTAGTACGATTTTTAAGCTGTTATGATGTCGAAATTTTGATTTTAGTGACACTGAATATGAGTTGAAACCTAAAGTATCAACTAAATATGTTAGTCATCAAATCAAATGGTCTATTGCAGTAATAGCCTACAATATCATCATAACTTGTATACCATGTACAAATAGCCTGCATGTTTGTAGGGTGTTACAAAAATGGCTTAAAAATGAGTTTGGGAGCTTTCCTTTGTCGTTAATGGCGTTTTCCAGCTTCTGCTCATGATTTGAGTTGAGTCATAGCCTTGACTCATTTGTGAGTCACGTTCCTGGGCCGTGACTCGTGAGTCACGTTCTGGGACTGTGACTCGTTTGTGAGTCATGCTCCGAGGGTGTGACTCACAAATGAGTCACGGGGGTGACTCCCATTTTTTGCCTTTTTTCTTTCCTTATGCTCTGTGACTCACTTCTTTGACCCATTTTTCACTCATTTCCCTTATTTTCATAATTTCTTATTTCTTATTTATTTTATTATTTAAGTTTTTTCTTGCATTTATTTATGTATTAATTTGACATTGTATTTTTTTATTATTCACCTAATTTATTTGAATTAACTAATTATTTATTATTTATTGTTTGATTTAATTCATTATTAACCAATATTATTCTTTCATGCCATATTTTAATATGCACATCATCATTCCAGGTCAAGATGGAGATTGAAACGACAATAGTCTAGGATTTTATTTCCTTATTTATTTATTTTGGGCCTGTATTTAATTTTCCCCTATTTCTTGCAAATAAGTAATAGCTAGAAAAAAAAAGCTTTTTATACGCTTTAATTAGAAATAACACCAAAAATATTTTCTATTTAATTAAATTGGGTTTTTCTCATAAAATGGACTAATGTCCACTTTTATTCCAAAAATCACACTAAAAAGTTTTCTAAATATGCATGAGAGAACCGATATTCCTAACTCAATGAATGACCCGATTTATGAATGCTTTTCTTTTAGCATTATTATTCATTTATTCTTCCATTCTCTTATCATTTTCATTACACATAAATGGTTTTTCGAACGTTAAATTAAAAACTTATAAAATATTTTCTACTCTAAAATTAATTAATTAACACGATTACTTTCTTTCAAGCCGTATGGGCTCAATGCTCTCTTTTATCCAAAATACATTCAAAATTCTTTTTTTTTTTATAAATATGCACGCAAGGACCAACGTCCTCATCCAAATACACTCAATTAATTTTTCAATTTATGTATGATTTTATTCTTACACTTATTCTTATATTCTTTAATATTTTCAATGTTTTTACATCTTTCAAAATACATGTTTTATAGCTTTTTAACGTGCTTGAGTGCATTTTATTTTCTAGCATAATATCCTATGTGAGAAAAGAAATAAAATAAATTAATTGTTAAAACTTATTTATATACCATTAACCAAAGGTATAGATATAAGTGAAGTCCGAACTATCTTTGGTTTCGACTTTACGAGGTTAGAACTCATTTTTCAATGTTTTATTGGGTAGCAACTCTATGATACATGCCTTGTGGTGCCCAATAGATACCTTCGTAGGTTGATCACCAACAATGAAATTAGGATATCCCGAGATGTTGTCTTATGCCTTTTTGAGGCCCAAAGCATCGTGAATTGGATTGAATCCCAACCCATTACGAAGTGATCGGCATTTATGAGTTAAATGAACCTTATCCGATCTCGAGCCCTAAAAGTAGATTTTCGAGAGCAAACCGGGTGCCTACGGGGTTCGACATGCGTCACACAATGGTATTAAAGTCTAACTTGTTAATTTTAGTCAAAATCATATTGAATTAACTTTTAATGGGCTATGAGGGGTAAAGTGTATTCTCACTGATTTTTATGGGTTTCCAGATAGATTAACAAAAGCTAATTCATGGTGCCTTATTCGATAGATAGGGAGAAGTAAAAATTTGACAGATCTATGGCTGATTGTTGGAGATTTTAATGATTTATGCATCCGAGAAGTTGGGCGGTGGTATGCACCCACAGTACTTGATCGACGATTTTGAAGCAGCGGTGAGAGACTGTGGGTTGGCCAATCTTTCATCTATAGATATAGTTTTTACATGAGAAAGGTACAGATCTCTTGGTTTATAGGTTTGTGAGAAGTTAGATAAAGGCATGGGTAATGCAGGTTTTTCTCTTCCTTTCCAAACTGTTACTTACAAGTTGCTATTGCTCTTTCTTACGATCATTCTCCTTTTATCATTGATTTGAATAAAAATTTTAAATTGTGGCAATAAAAATGTTTTCTGTTTGAAAATTTCTAGTTACTTGAATAAAAAATTATTAATGTGGTTAAGAAGGGCTGGGTTATTTTTGGTAGTCCGAATGTTATGGATCGTAAGCTGGAATGTTGTCGCAAGTTGGAGATTTAGGGAAAAAACCATTTTCAATCTGCAAAGAGAAAAAAATAGGAAATTGAGTGTCGTATGGGGCTATATCATGACAGTGGCTTGCTGCAAGATGCTGAGCAAATTAAAACACTATGGGCAGAGTACAACGTGATTCTTAAGCAGGAAGAACTAAAGTGGTGTCAGCAGGCTAAAAGTTTTTGGATGAAGCATGATGATCATAATTTTAGATTTTTTCATTATCAAGCGAATTCTAGAAGAAAGAGGAATCATATAGCAGTGTTAAGAAATGAAAGAGGAGAGTTGGTTACGAATGACAAAGGCATCGTGAGTTAATTTTTGACTATTATTCTGGTCTTTTCCAACACTCTCAAACTGATTAGTCTTAGGTTCCAGATTTAGTAGACAAGAGAGTATCGAATTCAGAGAATGCTACTCTGCTTCTACCATTCACTAAGCAGGAAATCAAAGAGGTGGTGTTTCAAATGCATCCTGATAAATTCCCTGGATCTGATGGACTTAATTCAGCATTTTTTTAAAAATTTTAAAGCATCATTAGGCAAGATATAATGGCCGGTTGTCAAAAATGGATTGATGATGGTATTTTTCCTGACTTACTTAGAGATGCTCTTATTATTTTAATTCCTACGGTTGATAATCCATAATTTATTAAGGATTTTAGAACCATTGCATTATGTAATATCCTTTATAAAATAGTGTCTAAAATGCTTGCAAATAAGCTGAAATGTGTATTGCCCCAATATTATTTCTGAGTATTAGTTTGCTTTTTTGCCAGGTAGGTTAATTACGAATAATATTTTAGTAGCCTTTGAATGGATTCACGGTATTAAAAACCAGAGGATAGGTAGACAAGGGTTAGCGGCTCTTAAGATTGATATTAGTAAAGTTTATGATAAAGTCGATTGGATTTTTTTAGAGAAAATTTTATTGAGGTTGGGCTTCTCTAGGTGGTGGGTGAATTTAATGATGATGATGTGCGTTAAAAATGTTAAATATAACTTCTTATTTGATGGTATGGAGATTGGGCCTATTATTCTGGAACAGGGGCTTAAACATGGGGATCCTATTTCACCTTACCTTTTCATTATTTGTGCGAAAGGTTTGTCTTTTTTTGTTTAAGGATGCAGAGAGAAGAGGGCTTATACAAAGTTGTAGAGCGAGCCTTAGGGGTCCTAGAGTTTCTCATTTATTTTTTGCAGATGACTCTATTTTTTCCTTTAGAGCTATGGAAGAATATTGTAATATGATTAAGGATATCCTTTATAAATATGAAAAGGCATCTGGTCAGTCTGTTAATTTTTAAAAGTCGGGTATATTTTTTAATCCTAGTGTGTCTGATGAAAACATAAATCATTTATTTAACCTTCTTAGTGTTAATATCCCTCTTAATCATGGACATTATTTGGGACTTCCTTTATTGATTGAGCGTAGTAAAAGGGTCATTTTTGGTTTTTTGAAGAACAATTTGGTCAATAAAATTTCTGTTTGGAATAACAAATTTCTCTTTAGTTCTAGTAAGGAAGTTTTGTTGAAATATTTTGCTCAAGCAATTCCAAGTTATTGTATGAGTGTTTTTATGATTCTCGTTTCTATTTGTTGGAGTTACAACGTATGATGATTTTTTTATGGGGTCAGAAGAGTAATGGGAAGAGTAACTTTCATTGGTTAGCTTGGAAAAATATATGTAACATTAAAGATAGTGAAAAATATATGGAATAGTAAAGATAGTGGAGGGATGGGCTTTAGAGACTTACATTGCTTCAATTTAGCTATGCTTGCTAAGTAAGGATGGAGACTTCTCTCAAAAAATAATATTCTTGTTTATCGAATCTTCAAAGCTAGATACTTTTCAAATGGAAATTTTTTTGATGTATAGTTAGGATTTAATCCTAGTTTTACTTGGCAGAGTATTATGCAGGCTAAACTTTTATTGGAAAAGGGTGTAAGATGGCGTGTGAAGGATTGGAAAATCAATTTTTTTGAAAAAGGATCCATGGATTCCTAGGGAGGATAATTTTCATGTGGGAAAAGGTATTGATTTTATAGGTGATGGAGTTAAGGTTTGTGCTTTTTTCAAAAATAGTGGGAAGGAATGGGATATTGACAAACTTGTGGAATTTTGTAATGTTGAGGATGTTAATGAAATTTTGAAAATACCGTTACCTTTACTGAGTAGCAAGGATATGTTAGTGTGGCATTATGATAAAAAAGAATGTTATACTGTGAAAAGTGGCTATCGAGTAACAAGCAGGAGATTGAGGAATGTCAGTTTTCAACTCAATAAAATTTGAAAAGCTATTTGGAATTTGAAAGTTCCTACAAACGTGCAAAATTTTCTTTGGAGCAATTAGAAATGAGTTGCTTGTTCGGTCTAGTTTGGCTCAAAGAGGGATTAATGTTATTCCATCTTGTTTGTTTTGTGAGAATTTGGAAGATCTCTCTCATATCTTTTTTGGTTGCCATTTTGCTAAGGATGTATGAAGTTATTATGATTTGTCTATCCAGGATATTAATATGCCTCTTATGGATATTCTCTATTTATTGTTCAGTTCTTTAAGTAAGACAAGTTTGAGGAGCTGTGTTTGACAATGTGACAAATCTAGAATGTTAGAAACAATTTGTTATGGAATGAAGTCTTGATGTCTCCTCATATTATTGTACATTCAGCTTTATCTTACTTTGGTAAATGGAAAGTAGCTAAGGAGGTTCTAAATGAGGTGTTTGTTCCTTTGGAAGTAGACCGATGGGTGTAATCCCTTCATTGACCAGTGCGAATAGGGGGTGGATTTGTAAAGTTGATGTATCTATTTTTTCCAATAAGGCATGAGTGGTTTTGGGGCTATTTTCTGGAATGTGGATGGACACTTTGTTGAAGCTCTCTTAGGTCATTAGCCAGGAGTTTTCTCTCCTCGCACTATTGAAAGTTTGGCTCTTCGATCGGTCTTATCTTAGATTGAGAATCATCTTCCTCCAATTGGTATCATATATATATACCAATGCACAAGAACTTTATTTTGCTTTGAATAATTATTTAGATGACTTTTTCATATTTTGGTACTTTAATTTCTGATTGTAAGTATTTTTTGACTCATTTTTCAATGTTATTTTGGCTTGGACTAGTAGATTTAACAATACCGAGACTTATAAGTTAGCTAAAACTTCAGTTTTGTATGATTTTTTCGGTGTTTGGGATGTTCTTCACCCTTGTTTGTGATCTTTTCTTTTATAAAGGTCATTTTTTTAAAAAAAAAAAGAATAGAAGCATGTGCATGAAAAAATAATGTGTGGAAGAAAAAGTACATAGAAGTGGCAATTTCTATTTCTGCTTGGACTGCTATCCTCATCCACACTTCCATGGCGGCTTGATCACTGGTTGGTCCCAGTTTGTAATCTGCCAGGTAGGGCTAGCCATGGCGGATGTTCAAAGACTATTAATTTTTATCTTTTAATTATATTCTTGGATATATATATATATATATATATATATATATATATATATATATATATATATATATATATATATATATATATATATATATATATATATATATATATATATATATATATCCATCAAATTTATGTCTTTGATAGGGTAGGATTTGGAAATCTAATATATAAATAAGATTGAAAAAAAATGGCATCTTAATCAAAATAGAATGGCATGTGTCTTTCTTTTTTTAATTAGAAATTTCAAATTTGAAAGCTTTACTCTATTTATATTTCTAATAAAAAATTAATCATACCAGTGAATTTTACTGAATTGATTAAAAAAAAACCAATTCATTCAAAATTGGTAAAGGGAGTGTTTAACTGATAATGAAGATTTGATCCCCGTAATAATTAACTATTGATGTAATCATCATCTAATTAGAGTTAAGGGTTGGTAATTACATAATATTTGAAATAAAATATGACACTTAGGGGCTTTATAGAAGATCATGGATAATCCTAGCTAGTGTATTGGCAAGTCATAATAAAAGGATTATTTGAATATAATGATGCTTTATGCCCTCTAATCCCTTTGACTATATGACTATTTCATCTGAGATCATTGTGATAATGCTATTCTATTTAATTGTAGAAGAGACAAAGGTGAGGCCTAATCTTATATTCTATTATAAATATATTGATGATTACCATATTAATTAGATAGTAAAATATGCTTGCCATCTTTTAGTAATTAATAAAAAACTTTTACGGGTAAAATGAGATTTTTAGAAAATATTATGAGAGGTTTTAAATTAGAATTTTTTCAGTAAAATATTTTGTTGTAATTATATTTGCTCAAAATAATTTCGAATTAATCAAACAAGTGAATTCCAGAAAACGCGTTTTATCCCTATTTTGTAAATTAATTTCAAGAATTTGTTTTGCTTGAAATTCTATTCACATATTCATCCACGAATGAAGTCATAAAAGTATTAGTGTTGCATATTCATTTTCAATTTATTATTTTTGCAGTATTACGTGGTTTTGGGACCATATAACTGCAAGACCACCTAATTTATTTATTTTTATGTTATTTATAGTTTTACCCCTATCTTCTTTTCCTTATAAAAGAAACGACAAATTAATCTCTTTCAGTGATAATAACTTTTACGAATCAGACCACTTTCTCTACCAAAATACAAAGTCTCTCTCTTCTCATTCTTTTATTTCCTTGCTCTGTTTTTTTTGGGTTACAGAGAGGACTTTCTGTGTTCAAATTACTTGACAGAAAATGGAATACAAAGCATCTCAAAGCAGCATGAAAAGGAAACAGATTGTTCCTCCAAAGAGGGGCCAAATCAAGATCAAGATTTTCAAGACTGTCTTTTCTGCTTTTGCTCTTAATGCCAAAAATCCAAAGGAATTTGGGAATTCCCCTATCTCAACACCAACCAGTGGCGAAGCTAGGATTTATTTTTAAAGGGACAAAAATATAAATTATATTTAAAATTAAAAAATAAACTTAGGAGAAGGGGGTCAAAATAAAATTTTAAATGAGTAAAACTATTTATTTAATATATGTATACATATAAAATAAAATAAAAATAAAAAAATAAGGGGGGCAATTGCCCCCTTCCTTTCCACCTGGCTTCGCCAGTGACACCAACTAGCCCAAATGGATACAACTCGGATTCTCTCTTGGAGTCTTGATTAGTGTTCTTGCTTTGGATCTTCAAAGTGGAATAAAGATAGACTTTGTAAAAATAGAGTAACTGTGTGTATATCATGTTTTGATCTTGATAGATGATTAGATATTAAAGGCTTTGATATTGGCCTTGAGTTTTACTTAATAGCAGCATCTTCTAGAAGGAAAAAATAAAATAAAATAAATTGCCCAAATTCAGTGTACCCCAAAGCCAAAAATCTTTTTCTTTTTTGTTTTATTTCTCATTTTCTTTGGGTCTTTGAATTATAAGTACAAATTGAAATCTTAAATATGCATTCATGTTAATATAAAGGGTAGACTTAATAAATAAAAACAAGAATTCTCCGATTGAACCAATATATATATATATATATATATATATATATATATATATATATATATATAGTCCTTGATAAAAAAAAAAATGTTATACACAAGCAGTGATGCAATCATTTGGTTTCGTGTTCACTTGTTCATGTCCGGAATCTCCCCCACCCAAAAGTCTCCCTCTGTAGAATTTTGGGAAGCGATCTTTCAATTATTTTTTAAATAAAATAAATAATTACATTATATTTTCTTTTGGAGGAACGATTCAATGCATTCAATGTACCGAATATATTAATCATGAACCATTGCGTGAAAAATAAAACAATATTGTATTTTTATTCAACTATGCATGTTTATTAATATAGATCTTACATACCAAATGGACACTCATTTGTGGAGAACACCATTGCATATATCTTTGTCTAAAGTTTCTTAAAATAATTTCCTCCACCCAAAAAAAAGTCTCAAATTATAGAATTTTGGGAAGCAATCTTTCAATTATTTTTTAAATAAAATAAATAATTACATTATATTTTCTTTTGGAGGAACGATTCAATGCATTGAATGTACCGAATATATTAATCATGAACCATTGCATGAAAAATAAAACAATATTGTATTTTTATTCAACTATGCATGTTTATTAATATAGATCTCACATAACAAATGGACACTCATTTGTGGAGAACACCTTTGCATATTTCTTGTCCAAAGTTCCTTAAAATAACTGTATAAATTTTTTTTTCCTTTTTTTTTCACTTAGTTGGTTTAATAATAAAAAAACAAATTGGATGAATGTATAAAATTTTCCCTTTATTATTGAAAAAAAAGTAATATAGTATTTTTTTTTTATTTTGGTGCAATATTGTCTTTTAATTTTTAAAATTAAATTAATGTTACTTTTCTCTTAATGGTCTATTAAAGTGAACCTTATTTTCACTAAATGTGCAATATTATCTATTAACTTTTAAAATTGAAACAATATTATTCCTCCACATTAACAATTTGTTAAAATAGACTAATTTTCATCCATTTATTTTAATATTTGATATTTGACTCCAAATTTGCACCATGGCCACAAAAATTAAGTTACTTATTCTACTTTTTCTCTGAAAATTCCAAATCCACAAACCATACATAAAACAAAATCTAATAAAAAAATTGAAAACTATTCGGTAAAAACTCTCATAGAATACTTTTTGTCATTTACTCCTTTTTCTACCATGAGTTATATATGTAAAGGACACATGAAACAAAGTCAAGTTAAGGTTTGTAGACGTAAATTGATATACTTTAATATATTGCTAATAGTTGCACAAAATTACATTACATTTTTGGCAAAAGTTAAGATCAATGTCAATGGATGAAAATATATCTATCTTAATAGATAATTAATAGAACAGTAACGTTGATACAATTTTGAAAATTCAGAAGTAACTTATGCACCAAATTAAACTAAAAAAAACTATATGCAATTTCGCAAAAATAGAGGCTAAATTTTCCAACTTCATTATCAACAAAAAAAACTTATGGAGTTAGTACATAATTTTTCTACCAAACTATCACCTTTTAATAGATTGTTCCCTTAATTAATCAAATATCATATTAACTTCTTTATTTTTTGTAAAAATATGAATAATATCTTATATTATTAAAAATATCAAATCACTCACTGAATATATTAAAAAAATATTAGATTACACTGTGACACTGTTGTCACGTAATTTTTCTTCAAGGTCAACCCGTGACACTATTTGATTTTTGTGAAGTATTTTATATTTTTGTAGAGAATAATTTGATATTTTTAACAAATTCAAATGTATATAACAATTTTGGAGAAATTTATGAATTATAAAAAAAAAAACTTTTTTAATACACTAATATATACTTAAAACAATGGTTGGCACCAAAATTTTTATTGATCTCACTTTTGTTGTGGTTAGTATTTTCGGAAACAAATAATAATAATACAAAATTTTTCGTCATATAGTCGGATGATTGAGCCATGCTGAGCTATAACAACAACGAAAGCATATACACATGTCAGGTTCAAATTTATTATAATTAAAAAAATGTGGCAAAATCTATTTTTAATTTTCAGAAATATTAAAATCTCTTTATAAAAATTTTGTCTTTATATTTTAATGTAAAATAACATACAGTTTCTTATAAACTTAACTAACACGCATGTATTTTAATCGCTATTAATGACGAATCATCTACTGGTAGAATTTATTTTTGATTAAATTTCTAAATTTTTTCATATTAAATTTTTAAAATTTTTCACATAGATCCCTTTAAAAAAAAAACAAAAAAAAAAACCTTTTAGCAGCGTTGAAACAAACGCACGTTAATTCCATTTATAAAAGACTGCAAGTTATCTTATATTCAAATATAATGATCTAATTAATTTTTTTAATAAAATCCAATATAAATTTTTTTTTTAAAAAAAAGTAGAGACTTGAAAAATGAGTTTTGGAAAAAAAGGACATTGGTATGCAATAGGAAATAATAGTATTCATGTCATGTTATTTTCTTTGCCACGTCGAATATGAAATACATTTTCGCCCCCAGAAAAGGAAATAATATGATATCTCTTTCTCCATTGTGGATATGTCAATCTTCAAAATAACCGATTTTTAAAAAAAAGTCCCGGTATTCATGTCATGTTGTTTTCTTTGCCACGTCGAATAGGAAATAAATATGTTATCTCTTTCTCTATTGTGCATATGTCAGTCAATCTTGAAAAGCCAATTTAAAAAACAAAAAAGGACCTTTGCTGTTTTTTAATTTTTAGTGTTTAGCAAAAGTGCACTGAACCGAATTAGAAATTCTTAATATAGCATTGAAATATAGCATATAATTCACATGGATATGGTAAGCCTAGCTTGGACTGCTTTAACTGTAATTTCTATATTTACCCTTTTACTCGTACTATAGAGAAGAAATGGACTGTAAGTGTAACAATAATTGTATTAAGAAATCATACTGGATCGATTATTTTATCAAGATGTCTTTTTCACTGCAGGTTCCCATTGGAGGCAAATTCGACAAGTTGTATCAACAAAATGGAATAAGACCATTTGTGTCTTTTTCTGATCATGCAACATTCGAATTTGAACTGGAAAAAAATTATTTGCATTCCCCACACGGTTTCTACTAATATTATTACTTAATTTTAAAGAATTTTTTTTTTTAAATCGTGTGTAGGTAACCGTATTACGCTCTAATACATGCTATGCATTTGTGGTGTGAAAGTTATAGAAACAACAAAGATTTCCAATGAAATAATTATAGAATAATAAAACATATTAACCTAAAGAGCATGGGTTGAAATAGCATAGGTAACTTTTTTTTTTTAATGAAATATATATAACTGTTCTTATTCATGCATATAATAATAAGATGAAGATTAAAATTCAAGACTCTCCATCCCCATCTATTTGTTATCGAAAAGAATCAAGAAATTTTTTTTTTCTTGAAGTAATAAATAATGAAAATTAAATTGATGCATGAAACCTTGAATTTACCTTTGAAAGTATGTGTACTTAGAACCATTATACTAACTAATTAAATTTAAAAAATTAATCGTTGTCATTTTTGAAGTTATTCTATTCTACTAATTTAGTTAATTGTGACGTAGAGTATCCGATTGAATTCAAAGTAAACCATTATTGTAAGTTTTTTCTCATAAATATTGAGCTCATGGCGACGTGAAATATAACAGAATTTCTATATAAAAATACTTTTTTTTAATACCCTAATATATACTTAAAACAATGGTTGGCACCAAAATTTTTATTGATCTCACTTTTGTTGTGGTTAGTATTTTTGGAAATAAATAATAATAATACAAATTTTTGTCATATGTTCGTCATATAGTCAGATGATTGAGCCATGCTGAGCTATAACTACCACGAAAGTATATACGCATGTCAGGTTCAAATTTATTATAATTAAAAAAATGGCAAAATCTATTTTTAATTCTCTGAACCATTAAAATTTTTAATATTAAATTTCTTTATAAAAATTTTATCTTTATATTTTAATGTAAAATACCATACAGTTTCTTATAAACGTAACTAACACGTATATATTTTAATCACTATTAATGACGAGGTAGAATTTATTTTCAATTAAATTTCTAAATTTTTAAATTTTTTCATATTAAATTTTTAAAATTTTTCGCATAGATCCCTTTATTAAAAAGATATACATCTTTTAACAGCTGTTAAAACAAACGTACGTTAATTCCATTTATAAAAGATTGCAAGTTATCTTATATTCAAATGTAACGATTTAATTCAAATTTTTTTAATAAAATCCAATATAATTTTTTTTTTTTTAAAAAGTAGAGACTTGAAAAATGAGTTTTGCAAAAAAGGCATTGGGATGCGAAAGGAAATAATAGTATTCATGTCATGTTATTTTCTTTGCCCCAGAACAAGGATATAATATGATATCTGTTTCTCTATTGTGGATATGTCAATCTTGAAATGCTAATTTGAAAAACAAAATAGGACCTTTTCTCTTTTTTAGTATTTTACCAAAAGTGCACTGAACCGAATTAGAAATTCTTAATATGGCATTGGAATATAGGATATAATTCAGATGGATATAGTAAGCCGGCCTGTACTACTTTAACGGTAATTTTTATATTTACTCTTTTACTCGTAGTATGGAGAAAAGTGGACTCTAAGAGTACTATTAATTGTATTAAGAAATTATACTATATCAATTATTTTATCAACATGTCATTTTTACTGCGTGTTTCCATTGAAGGGAAATTCGACAAGTTGTATGAACAGAATTGAATAAGACCATTTATGTCTTTTTCTGATCATGAGATATTTGGATTTGAACTGGAAAAAAAATAGATTTGCAATTCCCACACGATTTCTACTAATATTACTTAATGGGTTTAGAATATTATTTAATTTTAAAGAATTTTTTTGTGAGGTACCATATTGCTCTCTAATTTTAAAATACTTAAAATTAAAAATTTCAGTATTAATAAAACTGAACCTTTTATCGTCTCATTTATAATATACATGCTATGCATTTGTGGTGTGAAAGTTATAGAAACAACAAGTATTTCCAATGAAATAATTATAGAATAATAGAACATATTAACCTAAAGAGCATCGGTTGAAATACGGTGCGGGCGTGTATTTAAGCCGAGTATAATTCAATAGTTCAAATACATGCGCATCGCATATACGTACATACTGAGGTACCACTCAAAGAGCATAGGTAACCTTTTTTTTTTTATGAAACATATATAACTGTTCTTATTCATGCATGCATATAATAATAAGATGAAGATTAAAATTCAAGATTCTCCATCCCCATCTATTTGTTATCGAAAAGAATCAAGAAATATTTTTTTTCTTGAAGTAATAAATAATTGAAAATTAAATTGATACATGAAATCTCGAATTTACCTTTGAAAGTATGTGTACATAGAATCATTATACTGTTGGTCCCAAAGACACACAAGAAGGGGGTGAATTAGGTGTCACTCAATTTTTAAAAACAAGTTTTGGTAGAACAAAATGAGGTATATTTTGGTGGAGCAGATCTGGTTGATAAGTAGAATGAAAATGCAGAATGTAATAACCAGCAGAAATTAATTTATCAAAACCTTTTTGAAAGCAAATTAAACTTGCAGAAATCAAACTATGCTCAAAATAGGCAGAAAACAATTCTTTCTTACCAGAACAAATCTATTAAAACAGTTTAGCAGAACAAAATAGAAAAGAAGAGAGAAATGGAAATAGAACAACATCAAGATTTATTGTGGTTCGGCTTCTATGCCTACATCCATTCTCCAAGACACCATCTTAAGATTTTCTCTCCACTAACAACTCTTTTAATGGGTAAGAGTCAAAGCCAATATACAATCCTAGTATATTCTACCCACAATCTTTTTTTTCAAGAAAAAGATGTAAGAACTTACTAGAATTCCTAAGGTTCTAGCTAACCCTTCTCACAATCTTTTTCAAAGATTCTAGATGCCATTTTGCAAATCACTTAACGCCGTCAAACCTTAGGAGAATGAGTACTGCTATGATACTATATACTTACTAATTAAATTTAAAAAATTAATCGTAGGCATTTTTGAAGTTATTCTATTCTACTAATTTAGTTAATTGTGACGTAGAGTACCCGATTGAATTCAAAGTAAACCATTATTTATGTCCAAATCCCATTAGTTATATACATACATGGACATGTCCATTGGGTGGAGCCTACATAACAATAAAATTAAAAGACTTTAACAAAATCACAATATTTACTTAGATCTTATTTCTAAGATAATGGATGGAGCCTACAAAACAATGAAGTTAAAAGAATTAAATAAAATTATAATCTTTACTTGGATTGGATATTCGAGTTTGACCGTTCCTAATTTCCTTGCTATAACATAGTAATTGTTTTTCTTTTCTTTTGTTCTTTTTTGAACAGATAACGACGTTGTACAATTTGTCATTTCCAAAATATTGCTACTTTATGCATTCTATATTTTAGTTCATTAAACAATATCAATTTGCTGAGTACTTAATTAATTTATTACATTATGTTGCATAAATTAATCTTCTCAATATTAGTATGGAAAAATGTGAGATGATAAGAGAGACTTAAGAATACAATTGAAATGCCAAGATACTTCAGAAGATTAAAAACAGAAAGATTGATTAAAAAAATAAAAATAGGAAAAGATAATTAATGCCCCATTAATTGCTTTCAACAGGCACTTGAAACCAAACACAACAAATCTTGACAAATTTTTAATGTTAATTTTATATGTATTTACTAAAATTTGATATTTAAAATGCACGTTATAATTACTATACTATATTTTATAATGAAAAAATAATCTAATTTACAGTAAAATTATAAAAGCTGAAAAATCGAGAATTTAATCACTGAAAAAATAACTTAATTTTTATTTTGATTTATTATTTAATTTATTTATTTTAATGGTACAGTTTGTATAATATCAATCTAATTATTTTTCGATTTGTTTAATATCAATCGAACTAAAATAAAAGTTGAGTTATTTTTTTCGGTAAATGAGATTCTCAATTTTTTTTATTTTTGTAATTTTTTTGTTATAAATTTAAATTTTAGTTATTTTTTGGTTAAAAATTGTATTATAGTGATCTAAACGTTACAATCACCAAATTTTAGTGAACATGAATAAAATTAAATTTCATTATACATATATGATTCTCAAAATTAAGACTAATTACGTATTCTCTTATATTAAATCTATATATATGCTATCGATAAATTTTAAATTAATAACATTCATCAAAAAATTGAAAATACTAAGTTTTGAGTTCGAATTTTTATCCAATTTTATACGCGTACCTGTGGAAAGATAAATGGTTGAATAAATTTGTTTTCACACTTGAGCTTGTATTTTCCATTTAATCTGATTGGCTGTTGACCCTTCTAGCCAGTCATCATTCTTATCCTCAATTTCCCTATCTCCCATCAATTTCATATTTAAGGGTTTTTTTTTATTGCATAATTATTTTATATTTTTATATTTCTTCAAATAATACAGCTGTATATTCTGCTTGAATTGATATATCTTATTTACTTATGATTAACTCACATAATAAGTGGCATGGAGATTTTGAATTTTATTTTTGTTCTCAATAATTTTTATGGCTATTTAAACAACTACTGATATGAAAAGAGATAAATACCGATATTAAATAATTGAATTTAATTCAACCCTCAAAAACTAACATGTGATATAAAAATTGTTTTAAAGAGTATTAATATATATTGGCAAATAATTGATATTAAAAAATAATATAGTCTCCAAATTATTATTGTTGCGATTAGTCTTAAAGGATGAGATGAAACAACAAACTTCCCTTTTCGATGGGAATTCCTTCTTATAATTTGGACCATTGTGACGCCGAAAAGTTGTGATTGAAATTATTAAAATATTATTAATATTTTGAACATATTAATTATTAAAGTGGATTAGTGATTTTCAATAGATAAGATGAAAATTGAACATACTAATTATTAAAGTGGATTATCAAACACTTTTATTAAACCTTAATGTCAAAAATAGCATGCAATGAAAAATTGCATAGCAGCATGAGAGGAAACAGGTTGTTGCTTGATCGGACAGCTTGATTACAAGACTTATAAAAACAGAAAGAATTTTAAATTAAAAAAAATAAAACAATTATATTTTCATTTTTCATATTTATATATATATGTGTGTGTGTGTCTTGAGCATTAGAATTTTGAACTTAGGAGTTAGGACCGCAAAGAAGGCGGCTGAGTACCTATCACTGCAATTCTGTGGAAGAGCACCAAATTCAATTTTGTTCTTAGATTAATTTATTTTTGTGGCCCTTGTGCTGTTTTCTAAAAATAATTTGTTTTTCTTTGGAAAATATATTTGCTTTAATTCTACCAGCCAATAAGGAATATTATTATTACTATTGACTGTTGTTTTCTTTTATTATAAGGTTTAGAAGGGAGTATGGTAAAATGAATATAAAGAGAATTTAGTTGTATATATTTATTTAGAATGCTGTATATACTATGTAGTTGCTGACAAATTGTGATGGGCGGTTGTGATGAGTGATTACAAAACAGAGTCAACTCGCTCATAGCCCACATACATGGGGTCTTGTACTTTCACACATTTATACCTGAATTTAATTTGGGAAAATACGAATAAAAAATTACTAATAAAAAGACTTTTTGGGTTATTAGTGACGACCAGTGACCTAATTCAAGAGATTAAATCATAAACGCTTCCAAACCAAGTAATTAGGAGCATGAATCCAAGTTTTAATTGTTTAAGTAAGCTCATAAACATCAAATACCAGTCACCATCACTAATTTTTTCTTTTTAAGATAATTCTGAAAAATCTGTTTATTAAACTCGTAACATAATTATTTTGTAAGTGCATTAATTAAGGTAAACAAAAGAAAGTATGCCATCTAAATTAGGTTTGTGTATTTATTTTGATAATGAGCCAGCAAGTAATATATCGCTCTTTCGCTTTCATAATTATAGGGTTTTTTTTTTTTCTTTTTTACATGAGAATTGAATGAGGGTATATTACAGGTTTTAAATGTTAACTGCAATATATATAAAAAAAATAAAATAAAATTATAATATGGGTTAATTTTATTTGTATCATAAAATTTATGAGCCGTTTAACATTATAGTCACAATAAAATAACGTGTATCTATAAAATAACACCAATTATTATTTTATATCAACAAAATTATAATGACTAAATTTTAAAATTTTCGGTTGCCGAAATCGCTTGACAAGTTGGGTTGTGATAATAGTTGTATTATTTTATAATACAAATTGTTTTATTTTGACCACTATGCCCATATATACATATAATTACAAATGAATTAACTCCTATAAAAAATATGAAATAAATAAAAATAAAAACTAAGCCTATACTTTATGAAACAAAGGGAGTATCATAAAAAAAATAAAGCATAACTTATTATTAAAAAAATAAAATTGTATGTAATTTAAATGGTTAAAAATTTACCGTTATCTTTTATTATTATTATTATTATTATTATTATTAAATAATTAGGTAGTTTAATTTTTGAAATGATGCAGTGCACTATATGACAATGCATTGAGCTGTGCATATCACGCTCTACCGTGATAGAACTCACTAATTTTAGCCTCTATATAAATGCTTCACTTTCATTTCCTTCCTCCCCCTTTTATTCTAAATTTCCAGCTCCCAACCCTCCTCCCATGGGGGTCCTATTCTCAAGCAAACTATAAAACTCTATGTCGGTTTAATCTTTTTATCAAACACAAAGTCTGCGCATTTCTTTTTTATATTTGTTTACTCTTTTTTCTGTCTCTCACTCAGCAGAGACTCTGCTAATTCATAGGGTAGCCGTATTCTTATCCTTTCAATTTAGTTTTTTCGTATTCTCATCCTTTCAATTTAGTTTTTTTTTTCTGTTCTTTTAATTTAATTTTGTGATTATTCATCTCTGTTTATGTTCTTGTCTTTTTGTAATGATCTGTTTTTCCTCTTTCCTTTTTCAGATCATCATCCTGATCAACTATGGGGAAAAATTACTCAAAATCAAAGAGAAAGGGAAAGAAAATTCCTCCTCAACGAGGTCAGATCAAAGTTCAGATTTTTGAAAGCTTCGCAAAAACTGTTATCTCTGTGCTATCAAAAGCAGGGAATGCTCTGAAAACGAACAAAGGAAGCTATAGCAGTGGTGATGGAGGAACTTCTTCTACTGCTGCAACTCCACAGCTCAGTTCCTACAATTCAGATGGGCAAGTTTGAAAATTGCCCAGGTCCAATTGGGATGTGATTTGACTGTTTTTCAACTTAAATCACAGCTTTTCTGTTGCTGTTTCTCTTTTTCTTTTTCTATGTTTTGAATATGAAAATTTCTCTCCTTGAACTGCTATTTAACACAGTTCTAAACAGGAGGAGAAATAATGTTTTTATTTTGATTTATGGGGTTTGTGTAGTTTCTTTCTGCTTTAACATGTATTTGATGAAGTTATAGCAGAAGTAGTTATCCTACTGAATATGTTTGCTTTGTAGGTCATTGTCCTCTAGATATGGACTTGTCCATCAGCCCTTGTTTTTTAGGGTGCCCCTCTTGTATTTTTGTCATTTTTCCTACAGTTTTTTGATAGAGGAGATGACATAAATGGGAGAGGGTAGTTTGCATTTTGTAATATGGTTTGGATTGCTTGTATTTGTAATATAAAATGTTGTATTTTCTAGTTGTTCTTATGTATTTTGTTTGATGGCAATGAATTTTTCTTTTGCTTGTATTGCTATTCTTCCATCTCCTCTTGCTGACTCTTGTGTAGCAGTGGATTACAATCCGATAAACTTTGATTTTCCACTACTTATTCATTGATTTAATTAATAAATTTGTAAATGATCATTGTTTATGCTTCTATTAATTCATTTAATCATTCCCCTCAAAATAAAAAGAAAATTAACTCAAGAAGTATTAGAGTTAGAGCTGTCTCTAAAATGGCTAGAAAAATAATTTTCTTTTATAATTACATATATAGAAGCATAATTCCCGAATGGGAATGGTGAATTTGGATTGACTTATAGATATGCCGTGATTTTTTGGGGTATAAATGGATTGTCTTGTTATTATTATTCATTATTTTTGTCGAAAAAATTTTAAAATATATATAGTAATTTTATTAATTTCGTACATTTTATTTACTTTTAAATCTATTTATATTTTTTAAATATAATTCTTATATTATTAACAAAGATTTAATTTGCATTCAAAAAAAACATGAACAATGAATTTTTGTATAAAAAAAATATATATTAATGGAAATAGCTATTTTGAAGGTGGTTTTGCTACCAAATAGTCAAAAAGAAATAGGGAGAAAACAGGCGTGCATGAATCCAGCAATGAGAAAAACATAGCTATCCTTGCAGACAATGGTGTCTGTTATGATACTTGAGGGGCGTAAAAATAACGACAATGAATTTTGTTTTGGTGTGTGAAGAGAAGTTTAGGACCCAAGCAAAGACCTCTTTGAAGTGATCTTTGTTTCGTTGCCCTCTGGGATTGGAAATATATAATGCTTGTTTTTCTATTTCTATTTTATTTATTTATTCATTTATTTTCTAAGTTAGTTCGGACTTTGGAGCACTTTTTCTGAGTAGTCACCGTCGCACTCTTCCTACTACATCATTTGTTTTTCTTCGTCATTTTCGTCATCCTACTCATCACCGCTCTTGTCATCATCTTAATTTTGATGTAAATTTTTAATTTCCCTTTCCGCTTTAAGGGTTGATTTTCAACTTTTAAAAAATATTAATTATATATTTCCATTTGCAAATTGAAAATAAATAATTATAAAAATACATAAAATGATATTTTAATAAATTATATAAATATTTAATAAAATGTATGTTAATTAATGGTTCGTTAATCTGTATAAAATCTTAAAAATTACCAACACATTAATCGAAACGGATGGAGTATTGGTTTATTCAAATTAATAAAGGTCCCATGTTATTCATGACAACTTGTGATGCGGTTATAGAATTGCGTACAACCAAGAATTGTCATTGGTCAATTTGTCAAATTTGAGGATATTATCTAGAATAAAACTTTAAATTCCAGAATTTGGGTACAATTAAATTAAAATTTACAACTTTTATTTGATTTCTTTTATAATTATGCGATGCACACCATTTGAATTTACAACTCTGGCAGTATGCAAAAGGAAAGATGGTTAGATAAGACTTCAGACTTTTTATTTTAAACTAGAAATTTTTTTTATATGAATTTATTTCTAGAAATTAAGAGTTCCCTTTTTTTTAATCTGAAATATTAAGAGTACCTATTTGAAGTCAGTCCAATCAATTTGAGTAATTTGCTTTAGCCAACAATACTAGATTGAAGATATTGAATTCAATTTATTTAGCAATATTTAAAAATATAATAAATATTACGTTTCTCTTATAATAGAAATGATCAGAACAACAATCCATTTATTCTAATAGCCACATCAAATATCTCCAAATATTTATTTTCAAAAAAGAAAAAAACTCCAAATTTTGTCATTAAAATTCACACAGTGTTAATTACATATATATATTTTTTATTTTGCAATTTGTATGCATTAAAAAAGGGTTGACTAATACAATGAGAATATAAAATTATAAAGAATCGATAAAATAATATTTTAATAAATTATAATAAATATTTATAGACTTAATTATTGATTTTTGTATTTGTGATAAATTTAATGAATTTAAAAAAAAAAAGAAAAAGAAAAAGGATTACGAAATCCAGAGCAGCGTACATGCTCGAGATATTTAGGGACATGGGACACTGCCATAAAAGAAAGGGCAGTTTAGTTTCAAAGTCTAGAGAGCGTTGACCGACCATGTGTAAGACCAGCTCCCTGATCAATGGAGGCCTAATTAGGACTCATACTAGGTTTTATTACATCATTGTTTTATTTGTTTGGGTTTAATTCCAACCTGAACCCAAAGAAAGAAAAATACAAAGTACCAGAAAGTGTCAACACAAAACCTCCATGGGAAAACACCACAGGGAACACATCCAAGTAATTTTCCAAAAATAAAACAACCAAAATAAAAATACACCGTATAAAATTTAGGTTAGAACGCTGAAAATCAAATAAAAGTATGAGCATCTGTCGTGAATAGCAAAATGATTAATTGGTCTAATCCTAATATCTATGGAAATTTGATTTGTGCCTAACTCATCAATTTTAGTCGGAGTTCAATTAGGATCAAGTCAATAATTTTTTTTTTTATATATGTAATAAAAATATTATTTCTTTATATATATATATATATAATGTAAAAAATTTTCAGGATTTTGTATGATGTTATACAATTAGCTTGATTTATAAACGATAGATTGAATTTGGATAACAAATATTTTGATCTCTATCTAACATAAAGTGGGTTTAAGTGAATAAATGAATCGAGTCTAATTATTACAATTTTAGGGGAAAAAAAAGCAACTAGCTTTTACATTCTCAATTTGAATAAATAATCCATTTTATTAATTACACTTTAAAATGAATAATTCTTATGAGTTTAATTATTGACGACAAAATTAATTAACCTAGAATTTGCAAGTTTGAACCAACCGAACTAGGCATATGAAAATTACAATGACGAACATTATAGGTATTTATAAGGTAACATAATGTGGACGTTAAGTCACTTAATGAGGATATTATTAAATGCCCCTCTAGAGATAGGCATGGGATATTTTTATATGACTTAAAATTAAGTGCATTAAATGTATTTCATAATATTAACTATTAATTTATTAAATATAAATTTTAATTAATAAATTATATTTATTTTGTAATTTTATTTTTGAATTTTTTACACATTTGAAATTGAATTGAATTTTATTTAATTTTTTTTTAATTTTATATTATAAATTTTAATGATTAACCTAAAAATATTAGTTAATCAAACCGAAAAATTAAATTCAACAAACTAATTAATTAAATATAATGTATTGATTAATGATTAGTGATTTTAAAAAATAGATATTAATAAATTGGTTAATTTTATTTCATGGACTGGTTATGTTTTTTTCATGGACCGGTTAATCGGTCCATGCTCACCCCTACTATTAAGTTTTATATTAAAATTTTCCCAGCTTGTTGCCCTTATTATTTTAGAGTTATATTTAAATGTATATTATTCTTTTATCATATAATTTATATAGTTTATCTACCTTATTATGAATATAATTTGTGAATAAATTCACAAAAGCATCTACAAAGAAAAATTCACAAAAATATTGCCAGCCTGTCCCGGCCAATGCACGTTTAGTCAAATCCATGTGAAAGACCTATTGAAGATATTTGTTAATTTAATTATTCCTTCACGTTGATGACAAATATGGTCCCCCAATCCCCCTTTTTGCAGACGTGGAAAAAATTAAATAATTTTATTATTATGTATATTTATTTGTTGTGATATATTCTTATTTGAATAACTTGATATATTATTTATTTTTTTATTATTTGATTTATTTTTTATATTCACTTATTTTCAGAATTTATTTATTTTTTATATAAATAAAGTTTTGTGTCTATAAACATTCACATTATTATTATTTTAGACACATAATAATATAATATAGAAATCACACTCTTCGTTATTCTTTATATTTTATTCTGATTTTACTTTTATTTATAATACGTTATCAACACGATAGTCTCTATTGATTATTGGAAGTCGGTGGTTTACAACAACTCGGCTCGAAAGAATCAAGAATTATAATTTACAAAATTAAACGGTATATAGATTTAATTCGTAAATTTTGAATTATTTTAATTCTCATGAGTTAATGAAATTATTTAAGGATTAAGTAATTGTACCCTAAATAAATTTTAAAAATTTCAATATATGAAATTATTAAAAAAATGAGAATAGCATTTTTCATTGCCATTTATTTTGCCGTTGACATTAACATGATTTTAGCGATTTATTTTGTATAATTACAAATTGATTCTTGCTTAATTATATTTTGATCCTTATATTATATATATGATGAATATATTTTATGTAAAGCTATATTTTGATTTTTAATTTACTCTATGCATATTTTTATCATGTACAATATAATTATTTGAAGACTCCTGAAAAGTTATAATGCAACTACTCGTATACAATTTATTATAAAATATATTATTTCTCCAATATGTCTTGAAAAATTTTATTTTTAAAAGATATTCGCTGAAATGGATATCATTTTGAGACTAAAAGAGAAATACTCGAGATCTACTTTGTATAAGATAAGTAATATATTTTTTTTAAAAGATAATTTGATTTTCTTTTGATACAAATATTAACAAACTCAAAGTTTACTAATATATACAAATATTAGTAACCTCAAGTTTACTAATTGTTGTATAAATATTAGTAACCTATTGTTTACCAATTATACAAACATCAGTAAATATAAAGTTTATTGATTAAGTGATATTAATATCAGTAAATCTGAAGTTTATTAATTATAGTAAAATTGAAAATTGAAACAAATACTAATAAATATTAAGTTTATTAACTGTTACAAATATTAGTAAACACGAAGTTTACTAACTATTTAATATTAATATTAAAAACTTGATGTTTATCAATTGATATAATAAAAATAGTAAACATGAAGTTTATTAATTAATAATTGATTATTTGGAATGACCGATTTGACCAGTCTGAATTAATTATAATGCATAAATTATTAAGAATTCATACATACATATTTATTAAATAACCAGAAGTTTCTTTTATTTTAATTTAAGGAATTCTCATAATCTACTTGTTTTCAAGAAATATTAATAAAGTATCACTAACTAATAAAGGGATCGAATTTCCTTCATTCTGGAATGAATAAAGATAATATACGTTGGCCCACTATCTACCATGTGAACCACTCAAATGTTTTATAATTTTTGGAAGATGCATTGATAAAATGGTCACATGTGTGTTTATTATCAACTCATAACCAACAGTTTGTGAGATTATTCAAATTAAGTGCACAATTTCCAAAATATGCAATCAAGATATTTTCTTGATAATGCTAGCAATCATATTTCATGGGTAAATAATTGTTGTAATGGCCTCAACACCGGTCTGGTCGTGAACAGTAAATTCCGATGGTGAATAGTGTATCCGGGCCGTAAAACGGATCAGAAAAAGAAAAATATTTTATTTGACCATCGGAAAGTATTGGTCATGGTGAGTCCGGGGTTGAAATTTGAAGTAAAATCGAGGTCAAATAGACCTCCAAAAGTCAAAAATACGAAAAAGGTAGCGAGTCAATTTCCCTAGTAGGGAATGTGACTTAATTTTGCATAAATTTTTAAAAATAGCAAATAAACTCCAAAAATTACCATATTTTGCAGATCTTCATGAAATTTCATGTAGAATATTTTGGTATAAAGAAATGAATTTTTTGGCGATGTCGACAGTTGTCGAATCGAACCAGTTTGGTTGAATCGGACCGGTAACGGACTCCGATTGAGCCGAAATTTTGTGTACTGCCTAATTTTTATGTGATAAGAATTATGAAATCAAATTTGGAGTGATAAAAGAGGAGAAATTAAATTGAGTTTGAATTAGGGAGTTAATGGGCCTTAATTATTTAATTAAGCCCAATTGCCAACCCAAGCCCAATTCACCCATTTAGAAGACCTATATAAAGTGTGAATTTTATGGAACAAGCCAGCAAGTCATCTCCCTCCTTATCTCCTCCTCTTGGCCAAAACTTCTCTCACCATTGTTGCTTGAGTTTTCTTCATTTCTCTCTCCATTTCACACTAAATCAAGCCACCCAATAGTAATTTCTGCCTCCCTAGTTAAGTTTTATGACCTCCTCTCTTCAAATCAAGGAAGAAAATTAAGGAAAATTAGGAGAGAGAGTTTAGGGTTTCATTTGAGGTAAGTGAAACTAATGGGTTTAAATTCTTTCTAAGGTGCCTACTTATGTTTTTGGGTGCCTAGACTTCATTTATGATGTTATTTTTAGCATTTGAGGTTGAAATACTAGAGTTTTAATGGCTTGAAATTTCGCTTCTCTTAGGGAATCAAGGAGAAGTTCAAGCTTCTAAGGCTAAAGGCAAGGAAAAGGAAGCTTAGGCATCCTAGAGCAAGAAAGGAAGGTTAGTGACTAATAAATTTTAGTAATTTCTTTGATTCCAATTAAGTAACCTTTATGTAAGTTAGGGTTAAAGTGATAAAATGGTGATTAAATGGAAATTAATGATGAAATAGTGTAACTAGACCTTGAATAAGTATGTTTAAATGCCTAAATGATTTATTGAATAATTGTATGGCGTACTTACCTTGATGGCCGAATTGTACCCTAAGGTAAACCTAAGTGTATTTTGTGAATTATGATGAATTTAAGCTTTTAAATGATATTAGAAATGAAATAATATGCTTAGGAATTTTTATGAAATTTATTGAAATTAAATGAATATTTTAGAGAATAATTTCAATTATGTAAGTAATGGAAATATGGAGTTAATATGAAATAATGTGCAATTTGATGAGAAAGTGAATGATTTTGGTGAATTATGGTAGAATAATTCACAATCTATGTAAAAAAATGGAAAGAAATAAATACGAGTATTTTAGAGTAATGAAATAATGAAAAAATTAAAGTTTGATTGCAATTTTTATGAAATTATGCCCTTAGAATTAGTCTGGCAGTAAAAGCCTAGCTCAGGATATAATTGGCTAGCCATAGGGACATCTGTACCGCGGTGTAAGTCACGGCGACTTGCTTAGTTATGGTAGGATCACTGATCGCCATAACTTCTGTTTGTACCTGGTATCTGCTACGTGAAAAAATGGTCGTTGAGATCATTTTTCAGTCTATATGTGGCCCATGGGGGTCCACGTCCCGAGTATCCAGTCTGAGAATTTCTGTCGATACTGTACTAGGGGCATAAAATGAAATGAAAGTGATAATAAGTTAAAAGAAATGAAAAGAATGATAAAAATGAAGTTTAAAGTGGATAAAGGGCTTAAATGAAAGAAAATGAAAGTTCAGGGGCAAAATGATAATTTTACCAAAATGGGTAATTAATAAGTAAAAATAAGTGAGAAATGGTTAACAAGGGCAAAATAGTAATTTTGGAGACCTAACAGTGTCAATAAGATAAAATTTTATGGTACAGGGACTAAACTGTAATTTTACCCAAAAGTAGTAAAGTAAAGAATAAATGACGAATAATGGTGAAACTTGTGTAATGAAAATGAAAATAAATGACTATAATGGCAAAATCGTAAATATTAAGACAAAAATGACATTTTTGAAATTTAGCACAATTTTGAGGACTAAAAAGGAAAATTTATCAACAGTTATGAAATAAATAAGAAAAAGTGTAAATAAGGTGAAAAACAATTGTTTCCACTTGAACTTGATGAAAATGCTTAATTGTACTTATTTAGAATTTAATTGATTAAATATAGTAGAATAAAGAAATAAATATTGCAAAGAAAGTATTAGGATTGTTAGTCACAACTGGGCGTAGTTTATGCTCAGCATGTAGTTTCTACTGTATGCAGGTACAGAGCTGGAGGAGCGGTGATGCACGGATGGAAAGAAAAGAAATTATGTTGTTAAGTAGATTATATAGGTTTTGGCATGTATATAAATGACTGATCTGTATAAGTATTTGGATATGTAAAAATATATAAACAGATGTGTGTGTGACTATGATTATTATCTGTTTTGAATTATTGGATGTTTGATGGAGGTTTGGAGAAATGGAATGATTGTTATAGAAGTGTTGTGCCTCTGAGAGGCTGTGTTTTGTCTGGTTTTTCAGGAGGCTAGTTAAAATACAGCCGTTATATTGCCGAAATTTTATTATGTGAATAGTAATCCGAGACAGTTATAGGTCATCGATCACCTAAGTATACTGGTAGTACTGAGTCTGGGTGCTATTTAAAAGTAAATAAATAAAAAATTTTCGGTTTACGTGTACTGTTCCGTTAGATCGGAGTGATAGGGGTGTTACAATTGTTATAAGTTCGTTGTACATATTCGTACTCAAAAGTCTAGCAAAAATATTTATTTAATGCCTCCGAATAATTACTAGATATTTTTATGAGAACAATAGTGTTATTTTTATATATGGATATATAATTGATGTAAGCAATACTTACATACATTATGCCAATAAAGATCATAAAATTCATCAATTGTAATTTTAGTTGAAAATTGCATTTTAATTAATAGCTTTCCTAATATCAGGGAAAGAAAGCAACAAAAATAAATAAATACATTATATATATTTTAGATCCTCATATCGTGAATCTGAAGTTCAAAATATTAGTTAATTATGATGCCAATGTATTTGTTAGTTTATAGAGATTTATTAAATCTCATTTGTATTAGTTGCAAATACTCCAATTCAGAATAATATCCCAGTAGGAAAATTTGCTTTGTAAGGTAAATTATTCGGTTCCAAATAAAAATAAAATTTATAAATGACAAGGGGTAAATAAATCTATATGGTCATATTATGGAGTCGGGTACTCTTTAAGAGATCTATGACATAACTAATTTTTAAAATCTCAGAAGTGGTTCCGGTACTTGAAATTAAATAAGAAATCTCAAAATGTCATTTGTTATTAAAAAGAACCGAAAAGAATAAAGTTATCGACAACATTTCTGTATAAAAATATTAAAGTTGATATTTTCAACATAGTGAGGATCTTAAAATTAAATCTGTTGAAAAATACAAATATTAATCTACGACCCAAGCAAGCACTGAGAGCAAAGCCAATGCTTCTGCAACACGGGAGTTGCAGAAGTTACCATGAACATCCTTAAATATCGCTCCAAAACCACTTCTACCTAGTGAGGAGAAAACAACTGCATTCACATGACAAGACCACCCCTCCCTCAAGGTATCAGCAGAACCCAAAACACCCACCAGGTCCCCATGATTCTGCTTTAAAACATTAAAAATAGATTTTGAGGCTTTCCATTCTTCAAGACAAGATAACGCTGTTTTAACAACAATGTGAGGGGCCATCAAGATATTATGCCACAAGAGCTTATTTCTGACATTCCAAATTTGCCATAGAATCATGCAAACTTCTTCAAATTTAACCTTGTCCAACGAACTATCCCAATTAGATAACCAATCAAACATAGATGACACATTTTCTGGAACTCTTAACCCATAGTTACCCCATATGTCTCGGGCAAACTTAAACTTTAAGAACACATGCACTTTATCTTCACAATTCTGACAGAGTAAACAGGAAGGATTCACCTCACAACCCATTTGTAATAGCCTAATCCTCAATGGAAGTATATTTCTCAAGACCCTCCACAGAAAATTTTGAACCTTTGGAGGAACATCCGTTTTCCAAATGACCTTCCAAACAATAGAAGTATAAGAATCAAAATTCCTTAAAACTTTAAATGCCACTCTATACCCGCTCTTAACCGTATAAACACCCTTTTTATCAAAATGCCATATAAAGCTATCCTTTCGAGGAAACAGAGACAAAGGAATCTTCAAAATAGTATCTACATCCTCCGCATTACAAAATTCAATCAACCTATCAACATCCCACTCCCTAGCGTTATTCTTAAGGAAAGAACTAACTTTCACTCCCTCTTCAACAAAATCCGTTCCTTCACCAATATAAAAATTTTCATCCCTAGGAAGCCAAGGATCCTCCTTAAACAAAATTGAAACACCATTTCCTACCCTTTTCCTAGTGCCCTGCTTTAATAAAGCCTTAGCCTGCATAATACTCTGCCAAGTAAAACTAGGATTAGAACCTAATCTTGCTTCAAAAAAATTCCCCGAAGGAAAATATTTAGCTTTGAAAATACGATAAACCAGAGTATCCTTCTTGGACAAAAGCCTCCATCCCTGCTTAGCAAGCATAGCTAAATTAAAACAGTGTAAGTCTCTAAAGCCCAAACCTCCCATATCCTTAGTCTGACACATTTTATCCCAGCTAAGCCAATGAAGATTTCTACCCCACTACACTTTGTACCCCACCAAAAGGAATTCATCATTTTTTGTAGTTCATCACAAAGAGAAACAGGGACCAAAAAAACACTCATACAATAAGTAGGAATAGCTTGAGCAATCGATTTTAAAAGCACCTCCTTTCCTGCTCTAGAAAGAAACCTGTTGCTCCACTCTTTCACCCTCCCTAAAAGCTTATTTTTAAGAAAACCAAAAATAGCTCTCTTACTTCTACCAATCAAAGATGGAAGGCCCAGATACCGACCATGATTCAAAGGTGTGTTAACACCAAAAATACTAGAAATAGAATGTCGCTCATTGTCATCCAGCCCAGGACTAAAAAACATCCCTGATTTCTGAAAATTGATAGACTGACCCGAAGCCCTTTCATACTTAACCAAAGTATCCCTAACCGCCCAGCTCTCTCTTCTAGTTGCTTGAAAGAAAAACAAAGAATCATCTGCAAAAAATAGATGTGACACTCGAGGACCCAACAAACTAGCTCTACACCCTTTAATTAACCCCTTCCTCTCTGCATCCCTCAATAGACAAGATAAACCTTCAGCACAAATAATAAACAAGTAAGGAGAAATAGGATCCCCCTGGCGAAGCCCCTGATTTGGATAAATTGGTCCAATCTCCTCACCATTAAACAGAAAAGAGTACTTCACATTCCTAACACAAAGCATCATCAAATCTACCCAACGCCTAGCAAAGCCCAATGACTCAAGCATCATTTCTAAAAATACCCAATGTACCCTATCATAAGCCTTGCTAATATCAATTTTAAGAGCAGCTAACCCAGGCTTACCCACTCTTTTATTTTTCATAGCATGAATCATTTCAAAAGCCACCAAAACGTTATTTGTAATCAGTCTACCCGGCACAAAAGCAGATTGAGAATCCGATATTATATCAGCAGGATACACTTTAACCTATTAGCTAGGACTTTAGATACTATCTTGTAAAGGACATTACACAAAGCAATAAGTCTAAAATCACTAACATAAGCAGGGTTTTCATGTTTAGGAATAAGCACTACCAATGTATCAGTAAGAGTATCAGGAAAAATACCATCACTCAACCATTTGGTGCAGCCCGCTACAACATCATCTCCAACAATGCTCCAACATTTTTGAAAAAATGCAGGGTTCAAACCATCTGGACCTGGTGCTTTTATCAGGGTGCATCTGAAACACTGCTCTCTTAATTTCTTCTTTCGTAAAAGGCTGAAGGAGACTAGCATTGTCTTCCTTAGACACCCGCCAATCCACTACATCAGCAATCCAGTCACTTTCAACTGCTTCACTACTGCCCTGGAAAATACTAGAGAAATAACCCTTTATCATCTATTTTAACTCAATAACCTCAGTCACCCATTCTCCTCTCTCATTCTTCAGTGCCGAAATATGGTTTCGTTTTCTCCTTGCATTAGCTTTGGCATGGAAAAATTTAGTATTCCGATCCCCGAACTTCAGCCAAAAAGCTTTTGCACGCTGGCGCCACTTCAACTCCTCCTGTTCCAAGACTGAATTAGATTCATTTTTGAGGTATTGGACCTATTGAGTAAATTGCCCCACACTATCCCGGTGACATGCTAGCTCTCTCTCAAGAAACATCTTTCTCTCAGCCAGTTCTCCCTGTCTCTGCCTACCCCACTCTTCCAGCCTACTGCAACAAGACGCCTTCTTCTTCATCAAGTCTGTCACTCCCGACATTACCCAACCATTTCTAACCACCTCAAACACCTTATTATCTAGCAGCCAACAGTTCTTAAATTTAAACTTTTTACTTCTCCAGCCATTAAATTTTTTTTTCAAATCAATCAAAAGAGGGGAATGATCGGAGACAGGAGCAATAAGAGTATACAGAAAATAATTTGGAAACACAGAGAAGAATTGAGGGCTACCCATACCTCTATCAAGTTTTTCTCTAACCCATCGATTACCATCTCTATACCGTTCCCACGTGAAAATAGACCCCTCCGACGGCAGATTCGTAAGATTGCAGTCCATAATAGCTGCTTTAAAACCTTCAATGAGATAGCTCGGATGATATGCTCCTCCAACCTTCTTCGATTGGTGCATCAAATCATTAAAATCTCCTGCAATCAACCACGGCTCCACTAGGTTACGATCCCTATGTAAAAGGCGAAGAAGTCTCCAAGAGTCTGATCGATGCCCTCTCTTTGGAAAACCATAAAAACCAGTGAACAAAATCTCCTTCTCCGGAGGCCCATGAACAGACAGGTCTATGTAGTTTTGATTATAACTCCTTACTTGAACCTTGATTTCTTCAGCCCATAACACAGCCAGTCCACCTCCCCGGCCCAACCGATCCACTACGAAACACCCAACAAAACCCAGTCTCCTCCTCACCTCTTCCACTTTATTACCATGCACTAACGTTTCCATTAAGAAGATTAAACTAGCCTTATATCGGACAATTAAGTTTTTGAGATAACGAACTATACGAGGGTTGCCCAAACCTCTACAGTTCCAGCTTAAGATTTTTATGGCTCCCGGCTGCTCTGCTTAGCAGGAGCAGCCGATAACATTGTTCCATTAGTTAAAAGCTTATGGGTTTTCCCTTCACCTGAATCCACTTCCATAGAAACAAAAGAAGTATGTGTGTGAGTCTTCCTGGACCTCTTCTTTCCCTCGTCCAAGCCCAAAGGAGAATCTTCTAACTCCAAGCCCATTGCATTTTCGTTGTCCATTTCCCCCATGTGATCCAATTCCTCAACTACCAATGCTTGTCCCACAGACCTTCCTTCCCTGGCATATCGGTTATCTCCCGCTAATATAGGCCATTTAAAATTTTGATTAGAGATACTTCCCTTATCAAAATATTTTCCTCCCCCTTTCTCAGTCGTGGAACTAGGAAGTGAAGAACCAATCTCATCCCGCAACCAGTGACTGACCACTGGGCTATTTCGGCGAGGCTGAGCTTTAATGCTCTCATCCCATTGCAATGGAAGGTCCATTCCCCCTGGCTGAGTTCGTAGAATACAGAAACTTTCCACATGACCCAGTCTTCCACACAGATAGCAAATATTCGGCAGCCTCTCATATTTAAACTTAACAAAATGGTCACTCCCATCCATTTTGATAATCTTCTTAAAATGCAGAAGGGGTTTTTGGATATCCACTGTTACTCTCAGCCTCATAAAGCTGTTAACTCTACCAACCAACACCTTTGAATCGTAGTCCACAAAATGCCCTATTAAACTCCCAAATTTACAAGCCATTTTTACATTCATAAAACCAGAAGGAAACTTGTGAACTTGCACCCAAAAGTCACAGAAATTGAAAGGAACATGTATAATATTTTCTCCTGGACGGATACGATGAAACACTAATAGATGGCGATTAAACGTCTAAGGAGACCCAGCAACAACTCTAACTACATCACACTCATAAAAGAAACGAAACACAAATTTACCATCCTCTACTTGAGATATGTTGACGCCCCCAGCAGATGCCAAAGATCAACCATGGTGTTTCTCATATGCTCAAAACTAATGCTCGATGCAGTAAGGAATTTACCTACCAGAAGAAAGCCGTTTCGATCATCTTTCACGATATCCCCTGCCAGATCTTCCATCCTCCATCCCTCCTCCTCGTCTTCTTGAATACATAACTGAGCCAAGCCGTCCTCCATAAGTCACAACAAGAAACGGAAATAGAAGAAACTATACGTGTCACAACTGACATACAAAAGCTACATAAAGCACAAAACAAAGCTACAGAGAGCACAAATAATCCATTTTATTAATTACACCTTAAAATGAATAATTCTTATGAGTTTAATTATTGACGACAAAATTAATTAACCTAGAATTTGCAAGTTTGAACCAACCGAACTAGGCATATGAAAATTACAATGACGAACATTATAGGTATTTATAAGGTAACATAATGTGGACGTTAAGTCACTTAATGAGGATATTAAATGCCCCTCTAGAGATAGGCATGGGATATTTTTATATGACTTAAAATTAAGTGCGTAAAATGTATTTCATAATATTAACTATTAATTTATTAAATATAAATTTTAATTAATAAATTATATTTATTTTGTAATTTTATTTTTGAATGTTTTACACATTTGAAATTGAATTGAATTTTATTTAATTTTTTTAATTTTATATTATAAATTTTAATGGTTAACCTAAAAATATTAGTTAATCAAACCGAAAAATTAAATTCAATAAACTAGTTAATTAAATATAATGTATTGATTAATGATTAGTGATTTTAAAAAATAGATATTAATAAATTGGTTAATTTTTTTTCATGGACTGATTATGTTTTTTTCATGGACCGGTTAATCGGTACATGCTCACCCCTACTATTAAGTTCTATATTGAAATTTTCCCAGCTTGTTGCCCATATTATTTTAGAGTTATATTTAAATGTATATTATTCTTTTATCATATAATTTATATAGTTTATCTACCTTATTATGAATATAATTTGTGAATAAATTTCACAAAAGCATCTACAAAGAAAAATTCACAAAAATATTGCCAGCCTGTTCCTGCCAATGCACGTTTAGTCAAATCCATGTGAAAGACCTATTGAAGATATTTGTTAATTTAATTATTCCTTCACGTTGATGACAAATATGGTCCCCCAATCACCCTTTTTGCAGACGTGGAAAAAATTAAATAATTTTATTATTATGTATATTTATTTGTTGTGATATATTCTTATTTGAATAACTTGATATATTATTTATTTTTTATTATTTGATTTATTTTTTATATTTACTTATTTTTAGAATTTATTTATTTTCTATATAAATAAAGTTTTGTGTCTATAAACATTCACATTATTATTATTTTAGACACATAATAATATAATATAGAAATCACACTCTTCGTTATTCTTTATATTTTATTCTGATTTTACTTTTATTTATAATATGCTATCAACACGATAGTCTCTATTGATTATTGGAAGTCGGTGGTTTACGACAACCCGGTTCGAAAGAATCAAGAATTATAATTTACAAAATTAAACGGTATGTAGATTTAATTCGTAAATTTTGAATTACTTTAATTCTCATGAGTTAATGAAATTGTTTAAGGATTGAGTAATTGTACCCTAAATAAATTTTAAAAATTTCAATATATGAAATTATTAAAAAAATGAGAATAACATTTTTCATTGCCATTTATTTTGCCGTTGATATTAACATGATTTTAGTGATTTATTTTGTATAATTACAAATTGATTATTGCTTAATTATATTTTGATCCTTATATTATATATATGATGAATATATTTTATGTAAAGCTATATTTTGATTTTTAATTTACTCTATGCATATTTTTGTCATGTATAATATAATTATTTGAAGACTCCTGAAGAGTTATAATGCAATTACTCGCATACAATTTATTATAAAATATATTATTTCTCCAATATGTCTTGAAAAATTTTATTTTTAAAAGATATTCGCTGAAATGGATATCATTTTGAGACTAAAAGAGAAATACTCGAGATCTACTTTGTATAAGATAAGTAATATATATTTTTTTAAAAGATAATTTGATTTTCTTTTGATACAAATATTAGCAAACTCAAAGTTTACTAATATATACAAATATTAGTAACCTGAAGTTTACTAATTGTTGTATAAATATTAGTAACATATTGTTTACCAATTATACAAACATCAGTAAATATAAAGTTTATTGATTAAGTGATATTAATATCAGTAAATCTGAAGTTTATTAATTATAGTAAAATTGAAAATTGAAACAAATACTAATAAATATTAAGTTTATTAACTGTTACAAATATTAGTAAACACGAAGTTTACTAACTATTTAATATTAATATTAAAAAACTTGATGTTTATCAATTGATATAATAAAAATAGTAAACATGAAGTTTACTAATTAATAATTGATTATTTGGAATGATCGATTTGACCAGTCTGAATTAATTATAATGCATAAATTATTAAGAATTCATACATACATATTTATTAAAGAACCAGAAGTTTCTTTTAGTTTAATTTAAGGAATTCTCATAATCTACTTGTTTTCAAGAAATATTAATAAAGTATCACTAACTAATAAAGAGATCGAATTCCCTTCATTCTGGAATGAATAAAGATAATATACGTTGGCCCACTATCTACCATGTGAACCACTCAAATGTTTTATAATTTTTGGAAGATGCATCGATAAAATGGTCACATGTGTGTTTATTATCAACTCATAACCAGTAGTTTGTGAGATTATTCAAATTAAGTGCACAATTTCCAAAATATGTAATCAAGATATTTTCTTGATAATGCTAGCGATCATATGTCATGGGTAAATGATTGTTATAATCTCGTTGTACATATTCGTACTCGAAAGTCTAGCAAAAATATTTATTTAATGCCTCCAAATAATTACTAGATATTTTTATGAGAACAATAGTGTTATTTTTATATATGGATATATAATTGATGTAAGCAATACTTACATACATTATGCCAATAAAGATCATAAAATTCCTCAATTGTAATTTTAGTTAAAAATTACATTTTAATTAATAGCTTTCCTAATATCAGGGAAAGAAAGCAACAAAAATAAATAAATACATTATATATATTTTAGATCCTCATATCGTGAATCTGAAGTTCAAAATATTAGTTAATTATGATGCCAATGTATTTGTTAGTTTATAGAGATTTATTAAATCTCATTTGTATTAGTTGCAAATACTCCAATTCAGAATAATATTCCAGTAGGACAATTTGCCTTGTAAGGTAAATTATTCGGTTCCAAATAAAAATAAAATTTATAAATGACAAGGGGTAAATAAATCTATATGGTCATATTATGGAGTCGGGTACTCTTTAAGAGATCTATGACATAACTAATTTTTAAAATCTCAGAAGTGGTTCCGGTACTTGAAATTAAATAAGAAATCTCAAAATGTCATTTGTTATTAAAAAGAACCGAAAAGAATAAAGTTATCGACAACATTTCTGTATAAAAATATTAAAGTTGATATTTTCAACATAGTGAGGATCTTAAAATTAAATCTGTTGAAAAATACAGATATTAATTGCATTCAATATGAATTTTTGGACCTATAGTTCAAAATATTGAAAAATACAATGCCAAAAGAGTACAATTGAGATTTATGCAATAAATAATGAAGTCGTAAAATATGATTTATTTTATAACATTTATTGTGATGGATTGACATCGATTGTAAAATTGCATATTTTCTTATAATTGATGCAATAAGTTTTTACTATTTTTCAATTTGGTAATATATTAGGATGTAACTACTTAATATTGTTTGTCTATTTGACAATAAAATTACATATAATTTTTGAAAGATTTATTATGCTTGAAGCATATAAATACTTCTGAAAATTTTTATTTAATACAATTATACGCATTGAATTTTATGTATATGATTTTGAAGTGTTATAGTTTATCTATTGTCATTATTTATTTATGATTTTAATTACTGAAATTCTTGAAGAGTTCAAAATGCTTTAACGAATTTTGTATACTAAATTTTATTTTGAATTAAATATCGAGTACTATTTGATTGAAAAATTTTTTTTATAATGTGATTATATATTATCTTCCATTGAGTACTCCAATAATTGTAAAGTTACTAAATACAATATATTTCATGATCATATATTATTGTTATTAATGCATTATGTAATCATGCATTACATGCTAATTGTTAAATTGTTACTTAAAATTACATATTGTTTTAATGATTTTAGTTTTCTATATAATTATATATTTTTTATTTGTATAATTTTAGAAATATTTGAATTAAGTTATTAAATACATTCATTTGTTATACCTATTATATGATTTTGTTGTGTACATGTCATTAAATTATTTTTATTACATTTATTTTATTACTTTAAATTAATGAAGCAATATAGAATTATGATCATAAAAATGGTATGTTCAAAAAATGATAATTATTACTATTATATGATTAATTTTCATAACCAGAAGTGGTTGATAATTAAGAGAAAGAATAAGAATAGTTAAGAAAATCATTTAAGAATAGATAACTTATTTATGATATAGTATAAAATTATATTGGTCATATACCTGTTGTACGTATGACTATATTATTAGATTTTATAAAATTTTTCATCTTAAATGAATAAAAGATGTACAGATGAATTTGTACGTGCTTATCTACAACATGTAATTTTATAAAATAAGTTTTATTTATTATTTTTTAGTTCATGCATCATATATCCAGAAGATATATGGTAAGCATATCCAGAAGATATGTGACTCATTTAAAAAAAAAATTTCATAATATTACGTATCGAAACTCTGTATGCACAAATTTAAAGTTGTGTACCAATATTTTTATAAAAGAAAGAAAAATACACATTGCATTTTTTTTAACTAAGGTTTTTTTCCACTGGATTTTTTCGTTAAGGTTTTTAATGAGGTAACTTATAATGTATATTAAAAATATTGTGTACTCTTTTTTCCTTTACTGAATTTTGATCCCACAGGATTTTTCTCAGTAGGGTTTTAATGAGGCACAATACATGGACATTCAAGGGAAAGTTTGTATTATAAATTCTATGATTGTGAATGTCCATAACTCTTTAAAATTGATAGCATGACTTATCAAATGGAAAAGGCAAACATTATTGTCCATGCAAGATATTTTGTAATATTGTTAATGAATTTAAAATCCGCCAGAAGCGTGACCATATTTTAACGAATAAAAAATATATCAATTTTAAAAGAAAATCTTGATATGAATAAGTCTTATCCACTGAACATTCAATTGGTTATTCTCTCTCTTGATGTCAATAAAGATCATTTTCGTCCACAAGAAGATAATGAAGAGATTTTTGGTCCTGAATTACCATATCTTAGTGTAATGGGTGCACTTTTATATCTTGCAAATAGCACTAGATCAGATATAGCTTTTGCAGTTAATTTGCTAGCAAAATTTAGTTTTGCACCAACTCGAAGGCAACGGAATGAAGTAAAACATGTTATTTTTGTGGCACTTCTGACATGAATTTTTTTTTTTTGCAAAAGGAGTAAATTCAAAATTGGTAAGTATGCTAATATTGGATATCTATAAGATCCTCATAAAGCTTGGTCACAGACATAAATATTAGACATTCATAAAGCAAATCATAAATGTGTGTGGTTGAGAACTATGACTCAATATATTGAGAGAACAAGTGGGTTAGTAGTAGAGAAAAAGTCAACAAAATTGTATGAGGATAATACAACATGTATCTCAAAACTCAAAGGTGGCTACATCAAAAGAGATAAAACCAAACGTATCTCACCAAAATTCTTCTATACTCATGAACTTATAAAAGAAGGGCAGATCGATGTTTGCAAAGTTTTTTCAAGTGATAATCCAGCATATTTGTTCACAAAGGCCCGACCAAGTTCAATTTTCAAGAAGCATGTGCACAATATTGAAATGCGCCAATTAAAAGATTTAGTTTGATTCATCTATTGTTGAGGGAAAGTACGTATGAATATTGTACTCTTTTTCTTTTGCTAAGTTTTTATCCCACTGAATTTTTCTTAGCAAGGTTTTAACGAGGCATGTTTATAATGTATAGTCATCCAAGAGGAAGTGTTGTGATATATTCCTATTTGGATGACTTTCCATATTGGTTATTTCCTTTATTACTTGATTTATTTTCTATATTCACTTATATTTTGAATTTATTTGTTTCCTATATAGACCAAGTTTTGTGTCTATAAATACTCACATTATTATTGTTTTAGACATATAATAATATAACAGATAAATCACACTTCTCGTTATTTTCTATATTTTGTTCTGATTTTACTTTTATTTATAACACTTTTTTTATAATTTATTAGTCATATTCTTGAGTCTCGATGCATCTCTTTATTTTTTCTTTTTTTAAACAAAGATTTATATACTCTTACTGGTCCAAAAAAGTTTGATAATATATATAATTCTTTTTCATTTAATTCTATATGATCAATTTATTTGTATTTGCCATCTTTTTTTCTTTTTTCTTTTTTTCATATTGATATACATAACACTCTAAGTATTCCATTTAACCTATTCTAGTATAATTAAAATGTTAAATTAAAGTCACAAAAACAAGAAAATAGCCAAATAGCAACGAAATTCATTTTGTTGCTAATTTAGCAACGAAAAATAAATTTTGTTGCTAAAATTGGTTGAAGTTTTAGGGATTTAGCAATGAAATATAAAATGGTTGTATTCCGTTGCTAAAAAGAAGGGAAATTTTAGCGCCAAAATATAGCAACGGAAAATAATTTTCGTTGCTAAAAATGGCAGCACTTGACAGCGAAAAAAATTTGGGATGAAAATTAGCAACGAAAATTAATATCGTTGCTAAAATAGCAATGAAAATTAAATTTCGTTGCTATTTTTGCTAAAATAGCAACGGAATATAAGTTCCGTTGTTATTTTATGTCGAATTTAGTGAAGGTATAAATAATAGCAACGAAATTTTTATTCCGTTGCTATTTTATGTCAAATTTAGTGAATGTATAAATAATAGCAACGGAATTATTCCCGTTGCTAAAATAGCAACGAAATTATTTTCCGTTGCTATTTTAGCAACGGAATTTAATTTCCGTTGCTAATTTTCATCTCAAATTTTTTTTCGCTACCAAGTGCCGTCATATTCCGTTGCTAAATTATTTTCCGTTGCTCAATTTAAAATCGTTGTTAAAATAGCAACGAAATTAAATTTCGTTGCTAAAAAATAATATATATAAGAAAAACCCCTATTTCTTTCATTTCTATTCTTCTTTTCACGATTTGGCGTTTTTTTTTTCTCAGATCTACCACTTTTTGCTCTGTTCTTCCTCAGATCTGCCACTATTCGGTGACCGGACGACCGTGAGTCCTCATCGTCTCCTTTCTCTTTGCTGCTTTCAAGGGTATGTAGTTTCTGTCCCTTTTCTCCTTTTTTCTATTTAGTTATTCATTTCAAATCTCTGTTTCAAGAAGAAGAAGAAGAAGAAGAAGAAGAAGAAGAAGAAGAAAAAGAAGAAGAAGAAGAAGAAGAAGAAGAAGAAGAAGAAGAAGAAGAAGAAGAAGGAGATATTATTCTTAAATTAAATCGTTCACTATATATATATATATATAATTCTGTAGAAATTCATTGTGTTATCTCTTGATTTTTTTTTATTTTTGGTGGCTGGGGGTGTTGCTGGTGGTTTTTCAAAGACAGTTGTTGCTCCTCTTGAACGTGTTAAGATTTTGTTTAAGGTAATACTCTTCTTTCATTCTTTTAGCTTTTGGAATTTGTCTTCTTTTATGTATTTTTGCTTTAATGGGAACAAGAAAGTTTGGATCTTGGGTGCTTATGAGTTTACGAATTTGATATTGTTGTTTAAACAGAGTTATTATTTAACTTGGTTTCTTGTGATTTTTACGTTTGTTGAATTGAAATTATTGTTGCAAAATAATCTATTCTTAGCTAAAAGTTATAATTGTGTGGATTGTTGTCTCTTTATCATTATGCTTAGTTTCTGCCCTTAAGGTATTTGCTTCTTTGCCTAATAGTAGCTTTGATAGAAAGAAAAGTGAATCGATTCCTTTTCTTTATATATATAGTATCTAGTTTCTGCATTCTTGTTTGTTGTTTGGACTAGAACTAGAATATGATTTCTTTAGAGATGGTGGTTTTCTTATTAAGCTTTTCTATCAAGGTTCCATTTATGCATATTGAAATCCAATAATGAAGCTACAAGAAATATATGATTGATTGATTCTAGGAATTTTATGGGTCTAGATGCTTTACTTATCTGCAACATCTTTTTTGTTTGTTTAATCTTTTTTGTTCTTTTTCTTTACCAATTGATGATCGGTGATTACAAGACATATTTGTGATCTGAAAAAACCTAAGAAAAGTTTGGCTTTTGTGAAGGAGAGTGACGTCTGACGTGATCATCTTCTCATAAAAGCTTGCATGGAAATTTGTTTTGCCGTTCTAATTCATTTCCAGCTGTTTTTCTTGGATCTTTTTAAGTCATGATAAATGCTCTAGATTGAGCCACTTGTTCCAAATTAGCAAGATACTTGGAGATTCTGTTTCTCAATTACTAATTTCCAAAACAATTATGTTGTTTTATTGAGATTCATAATTATTTGGCAGATATATCTACAAGATAATATTAAATTTTCAATGTTTATGGATGAAGTTTAAAATAATATCTTCAATCTCAACTTCTGCAGATCTCTAACCAGTGTCCTAATCAAGAAACCAAAGAAGGAAGCACACTGGATCTTTAATGGCTATGTTGGAAAGCCTAGAGGTAGGATACTATTATTTCTTCTCTTTCGCTTGATTTATTAGATAATATATTTGTTAATTGGACAATTGTGCTAATATTTTGTAATCAGTTTTATTTTAGATAGTGTTAAAATAATAAATAATAAATAATTATATTTAAATTTATTATTAAATTATATGATTAAGATATGGATTCATTTCACTTGAATTAGGGAAGGAAAATAATTTATATGCGTGAAAACAAGAAAAGACCAAATGTCCCTGAAAAATCCTAAAAACTTTAAACTAAAAAATGACAACCTAAACGTCATTTTTTAGGCCCGAAAAATGCCGTTATAGGAGCTTTTCTCAATAACAAATGTCCATCTCGAAACGAGCTTTTCGAAAACATATTATAATAAGAAATCTGACACTTGTAGCAAAAGTTATGACCAAAATAATTTGTACCATAAAAATAATCCATTTAGGCTGATTTTCTCGTATTCTTTGGGGGCTATTATGGTTGGTTTTGTTTTATTGTTCTATATGTTGTTTCTGGTGTCTTATGAACTGTATATGGTAATCATATATGTTAAATCTGCCTTGTTCCATAATAGGCTTGTTAAATCTTTTGAAGTAAATACATGTTCAAATACTATTTGTTGGTCATAATTGCTAAGTGAGAGGGGCTTTTGACTAGCAACTAGTCTCATTAAACATATATAAAATTATGTATTAGCACGGACTACTGGTGTAAATTCAAATGACTACCTTGTCACAAATTCCTGCTTGATTTTCACATTAGAACTATAATTTATTCCCTGAAAAGCATCAGAACTAGTCTCATTTTGTATATATACAAAATTATGCAGCTTATGAAAAAAACAAAATTGACTTTTGATTGCTAAAATTAGCAACGAAATTGAAATTTTCGTTGCTAAAATTGACATTTCCGTTGCTAAAAAATTATCAATTCACCGAAAATGAATTGGTTGAATTTAGCAACGGAATTCATTTTTCGTTGCTAAATTTAGCAACGGAAATTGAAATTTCGTTGCTAAAAAATAGCAACTGCCTTCCGTTGCTATTTTTATTAGCAACGGAAAATATCAATTTCCATTGCTATTTTTTCGTTGTTAAATTATATTTTTCTTGTAGTGTCAGTATTTAATTATCACACGAGTGCAAAAAAGAAATAAATGGAATATAATTTTTATTTTTAAAAGGTTATATATATATGGGAAGAAAATGGCAAGTATAGAGGGCATTAGAGAAATAATTGAGTACAGGAAGACAAACGAAAAAAGTTGGCAAATATAAAGAATTGTTTATATATTAAGCTTATAAGAAATTAATAAAATAGAAGCATAACGAGGGGAATATATAGTTATAAATTTAACATTTCCTATCGATATACTAACTCTTGACTATTAAACACGCAATCTAGCTTTTTTTTTTTTTTGAGGGGGGGGGGGGGGGGGGGGTTAGTTCGATAGTCTTGAATTGAAAATAAATTAACCATGAAGTCGGATCTCATATTGATTGGAAAGGTTATTATAATCCAACCCTAGTCATGTAACACCTAAAGCACCATTTATTGGCGCGGTTTGCGACTATATTTCAAAATCCATTAAAGTCGGTCCATTAGCCGCACTTATGTTTAAAGTTTATAATTTAAATAGACTTACCGAATAGAGTTGAGAGGTCTTGTATAACACTTAGATCTGCTATAGTGAATGAACTCAATAATTAATGCTCACGATGGCTTATTCTCCATCATCGATTCACGTTGTCAGTTGATTATAAATAATTTTTTAAGTGATCATAATTTTCAAATAGAAATTCTTGTAGAAGACGGTATGAAATTGGATTACCATTATTCAAGCAAAAAATTCACAATATTAATACACATTCAATTAAAAAAATAAACTTATAAATTATGATTAAATTTTAAACTACATATTTTATGATTATTACAAGGTGGTTAACCAAAAATAATATTGATAACACCGTATCATCCTTTAGGTTCAAATAAAGTCTCGGCTCAAAATCCAGAGACTTTGGATTCAAAAATATCTGGCACGTGACAGACAAGTACTGAAATGCTAGCTAAATCGATATGATCGGATTGATGGGACCTCTAGTTTCTTCAATCTACTAACACACAGCAAAGCGCACGTCTCCAATCTGCTATTTGTTATGTCACCGCTCTCTTGCTCTGACACTTTTGTAACCCTACTTAGGCACTTGAGTGCACTCTCACACCATCTATAAATAACCCAATGTACAGTGGTTTTATGTACGCGAAACTTGAAACTCTTTCTCTAGATTCATCTCTCTCCAAGTCACTGACTTAGATTTCGGAGTGCTTCCGTCCTATTTGACCGAGCAAAACTTATTACAGGTCCTCACCTAATGATTGGATCATATGGCGATTAATTCGTCCTAAAGTTCTGACAAATCAAACTTTATTAAATACTATTTGCTTTTTGATGAATCGTTGACGTATATATAACCTAAGCATACATTTATTGCTTTTTTTAAATGTAATATATAACATTTTCCTCGCTTATATTTGGTAATTATTTGATTTAGTATATGAGTTTATTTATTTATTTATTTTCAATAGGATTTTATCTAATATGGTACGTTACATGTACACAAATAAGTTGTCGTGACACGCCTCGTTTGCAAAAGTAGCTGACGTATCACGCCACGTGTGTAAAAGTAGTTGATGATATGACGCACGATATATGCACAAATAGATGACATGGCGTGCCACATCAGCACTCCGACAATAATTTTTACCGAAAACCAATCAAAATAACTTTTACGTAAAATAGTGCAAAGTTTACTGATAATTTCATTATAAAAAATAATTTAGTTATTTTTGAGTTATTAGGCGTAAGTTCAGTGACTATGAGTTATAAAAAATAATTAAATTACTTTTGGGTTATTAGCCGTAAGTTCGGTGACCATGGATGATATTAACCCTATATATAACCTAAGCATACATTTATTGCTTTTTAAAATGTAATATATAACATTCTCCTTGCTTATATTTGGTAATTATTTGATTTAGTGTAGAAGTTTATTTATTTATTTTCAATAGGATTTTATCTACTATGGTACGTCATTTATATATCAAATATAATCATGTTTTGATTGTCCATTTTTGATTGTCAATTCGAATCAATTTTATTTGATTTTATTTAATTAAGTTTATTGATTATCAATGCATTTTATACTTATTAAGCTAGTTGAAAATTTCAAAGTAGTGTCAACATCATCTATGCTTCTTATGCCTTGATTATTAATATACATATTATCTATCTAATCTAAGTACGCGTTTGAAGTTATGCGTTCAATGAGTTTTGGCCCCACGCGTCCAAATTGAAAACTTTATTATATGGTTTGTAGAATGACATTTTCACACAAGACAATAATTCAGTATATTTATATATTGAATTTGTTAATTTGTATGCATCAAGAAAATGGTTAATATAAAATAATATGAGTATTTTCTTTTTGTTAATTTTCAGCACTTTCTGAATACCTTTTTGTCAATTAATATATAGCACTTTCTACTTATCTTTGAATAAGATCGCGTTTGGTTTTATAAATTATTTTTTTAAAGCATCAATTTCATAAAAAATATTTAAAGAGGAAACAATATACAAATCAGTCAAATAGATCACTAAAGACTTGAATCAAAGGTTACAAATTTCATAAAGATTAAGCAAATAAAAAAAGAAAGAAAGAAAAATGAGGATAAGATATTGTGGGAGTTGCAATTTTGTTTTAACTAAAAAAAAAATGACAATTCACGATGGCCAAAGTCGTGGCTAAAGTTTGTATGAATTTCTGTATTAGTTTCTCATAGTTATAAACTTATGGATGATAATTAACTATTAATGGATTTTCAAAAGAAAATAACCATTTATGCAATATTAATTATTAATATTAATTAAATATTAAGCAATTTCAAGTCCTTTTATAAGGGATGGGAAATTTTGGACCAAAAATTCCTTTTTAAATTTAAATCAATGTATGTAAATTAATTTTTTCAATTTATTTTATCCAAAATGTTGTCCTTATACTTTCAATTAGAGTAATGTTAAAATCATTGAAATGTCATTTTCAAGTTGCAAAATCATATAAAAAAAGCCTCTATTCAAACAATATGTTAAATTTAACTATATTTCTTCAATTGATTGTGTTAGAAAAATAAATTTAGGTCTCACTCAATTCCAAATATTAACTTGTAAGATGAGAATTGTCCAAGTTTTTATAAGTAAGTGTTATATATTCGTAATTAGTTAGTGTGAGATACTTAATATATCTCCTCATATTCAGGACCAAATACAAACAGAAAACCTAAAGCGTGAAGTTTGTAGGATCGAATATTTACAAGGCCTTACATCAAGGACTTTCTTCAAAAAAAAAAAAAACACATCAAGAACTAGTAGCACCGATACCATGTTAAGAAAATCGATTTAGATCTAATTCAATCCCAAAAGCTAGTTTTTGAGGTGAAATTGTCAAAATTTTTATAAAAAGTGTTATATATTTGTAACCAACCGTATAGAATATTCAACACATATGACTTCATTTTTACGCATATTTTAATACAATTGTCGCAATATTAGAAGTCTATAACTACCAAAAGTATGTGAAAAAAAAAACAAAAATATAAATTAGTTCGTCAACTTTGTTTAAAGAATAATTTTGCCCTTTAAATTTTAAAGTTGAGATAAATCAACATATATTCCGTGCAAACAATTAAATTTAATCATTGTTTACGAAATTTTTTTATTTTTTGAAAGTTTTTTATGGAACTAGCTAGTTAAATTTTGAAAGTAATATCTACATCAATGATTTTTCTCAATTTTTTATATAAAAAATAGACATTCGAATATGAAATCTTTGAATATATTGGAAGAATTTTACTGCTAAAATATTACTTAGGGACTTATCATTTTTTTACGGTCTGTTTGGAATATAAAAATTAAAATTGTGAAATTTTTTTATAAATAAATTTCTATACTTGGAATAAAATAACTAAGATATGGAATTGAACATAAATTTTTTATTTTTATACTTGAAATAAATGAATAAAAGAATTTATTTCTATTTTATTTTTTAAAATATTCTTAATAGCAATTTTGTTGCTTTTTAGGTAATTACTTCCAATAATAGGCAAAATAACTAGATAATAATAATAATAATAATAATAATAATAATAATAATAATAATAATAATAATAATAATAAATTATTATTATTATTATTATTATTATTATTATTATTTAATTAATTTCTTATTTTTATACTTGAAATAAATGAATAAAAAAATTATTTCTATTTTATTTTTTAAAATATTCTCAATAGCAATTTTGATATTTTTTTTGGTAATTACTTCAAATAATAGGCAAAATAACTAGATAAAATTTATTATTATTATTATTCAAAGTAAATAATAATAATAATAATAATAATAATAATAATAATAATAATGATGATGATGATGACGACGACGATGATAATGATGATATTTATTGTAACCATGTTGATAATAATTACTTAAAATAAATCAAATTATAAAATAAAAAATAACTATATTTTTAAAAATTAATAAAAATAAAAATTAAAAAATAAATAATAAATTGTTATTCTCAAAAGTACATGGACAAAGAAGTGCGTACCTATTTGGTGGAATTTAGTAAAAATATAATGAAATCTAAGAAATTTAATTTATGAAATTCAATTTTTATTTTTTAAGCGGACTTTAAAGAGTTTTTTTTTATTTTTTATTTTATCTAATCTAATTACGCGGTTTATAGTTAGGTGTTCAATGAGTTTTGGTTCCCACACGTCCAAATTGAAAATATTTTCCACAAATAGAATTACATTTGATTATTATGTAAGACAAAAATTCAGTATATGAATTTGTAAAGTGGTACGCATCAATCTCCCTTAAAAAGAACTGTTAGTATAAAATAATATGAGTAATATCTTTTTTGTATTCAATATGACTTCTTTAAATTTATAAAATTAATTAATTTAAATCTAGGTTCCGATGGATCCGTGAAGGAGGAAATCTTCTAGCACTGTAAATTCTATGCACAAGTGAAAATTAAATATGAGATATTGTTTAAAAGAATCCGAATTTCTTTCTATTCGAACAAATAAGTATTTTTTAATTGATTAAGAGTCAGTTAATTGCATTTCTTGATTTTATGAATCTTGCAAGAGATTACGTTTTGTTTTCCATGAATTATTTCTTCTTCTTCTTTATCTCTTAATTTTTTTAAAAGAAAAAAGCAGCAATTTCATTAAAAAAAAGGGTTTAAAGATGAAAGAAGATAGAAATCAATCCAATGAATCACTAGAAATATGAATTGATGGGTAGAGTACAAAATCTGTTGCTAAAGTTTGTATAAATTCATTAAAATTAGTTTGTCATTGTTAGAGTTAGGGATGATAATTAATGATTAACGGAATATCAAGCAATTTCAAGTCATTTGGTAAGGAATGAGAAAATTTCGAAATAAAATTCTTAAATTTAAGTCAGTATATTATCTCAACATCTCTTAATTAATTTATAATTAAATCATAATCGATACAAGTCCAAAAATACTATTACTTTTTTTACTTTTACTACAAGAGTTAAATTGAATAAAAGAGTCAAAATAAATTTGTTGACTAGCATTCTAAAAAATAACAATAATAAAATATGCCAACTTTTTAATTATAAAATGCGAAAATTCACAACAATTTAATTATAAAATCGACCAAATTAAAATTGACAGAAAAAAAAATATACAAAATCTATCAAATATGTAGAGAAAACCAAATTTATCTCCCTTTGGTTTTGGACCCCCTAAATTATAAATAAGTAATTAAGACTGTCCATTTGTAGAAAGAAAATAAGGATGGAGCATGATAGACAAGGATCCAGTATCCATATGGGCTGGGCCATGGGTCTATGTCACAAGAGAGCCCATCTAAAAGCCATTATGGACCTATGTATTGGGCTCCATTTTGTTTTTTCACAGATAAAAAAAAAAAACAGAAGAATCACTTCAGCATCTGCCATCTCTTCTTCTACTGTGAACTTCTTGCCCCTCAAGCAACCAGTCTTTTCCTCATTTTATATATAAGAGGCACAATTACTCTCTGGCTGCGCTTCACCCTTCACTCTCTCTTCTCTTCTTTCTTCTCTGTTTCCCTGAAATTCCGATATCCAAGAAATGGAACTTTCATCCTCTAATTCCGGCGACCGGCGGCGGCAGCAAACTCTTCCTCCAAAAAGAGGCCAGGTAAAGAAAAGGATATGGAAGGAGTTAGCGGAATCAGCCGCAGCAGCCATGGATTTTCTTGATAAGAAGCTTACTCGGAACAAAAATGGCAATTCTACCTCAAACTCGTCGACTCCTCCGGCGATCTCTAGTGGCTGTATTTCCGATGTCGCTGATGAATCTTGATCTCTCTTATTCCCTTAATTTGTTTTTTTTGGTTCTTGTTGTATAATGTGAATAGCGTTAACATTTATTGCGGATTTGAATTTTTTGAGTCCAGATTTCTTTATTTGGATTCTTAAATAATTTTGTTATTATTTTTATTTTGGCTCTTTTGTTGATTAAACAGAAGGGATTTCTATAGATTTTAAACCCATATATTATTTTTATGTTTAATTAGCGATTAATTACATGTAATTTAATTAATTACTTACTGTGTTCTTTCTATGAATTATTTCTATGTATCTGGTAAATTTGTTCCTTCCCCAGTTCTGTTATCTGGTAAATCTGTTGATATTGAAAGAAAGCTCTTGGCTTAACACGATGGATTCTTGTGTTTGATGGTTTAATCCAAGAAGTTTATTCCATTAATTAATGGATTTAGTAAGGGGGATAAATAATTATTTAAATGATTGGATTTAATTAATGTAGTCCCTACTTATTAATTAATAATTAATTATTAGTGGCTTTGATTTGGTCAATTGACTTAAAGCTAGTGATCCCCCTTTCTTTTGAGGATAAAGATTTGCTTAGTGAATTAACTTGGCCTAAATTTATAATTATAAAGCAAAAATCTTTATAATGTCAAAAAAAATATTTAAATATTCATAAATAAAGAAATCTTTATTTGAGGAATTATCCGGTGTTGAAAGAGTGAGTACTTTAATAATCAATGTCTGAATGATTCGTGTTCGATTCTCTCGCGTGACAGAATGCAGGCTGGAATTTCAGTCAAACCTTCCACTTCCTTTCTTAGTTCCTTTGCCTTTCTGGTCCGACCTGTCGGGATGGATACAATGGTGTATTAAAAAATAATTTGATTTTTTATTTTTTAATTTTAAGCCCACTATATGCAAAATTAAAAATTAAAAAGTCATTCTCTTTCATTCTACTTCGATGATTATCGCTAAATGTACCCATTATTCCACCATACGATTAAAAAATAAAAATAAATATTATTTTATGTTGTCAATAGTATTAATACTTCCTTATTATGCATCAACCCAATATAATATTCTCTATCAAATTCATCACCTATTTTTTTAAATAAAAATATTGAGTGATTTATTGATATTAGTCTTGTATAAATCAGTTTCTTTTTTAGTCTTCATATTTTATTGATGGATTCATTTTCTTTTTATTTATTTGTTTATTTTTATCGGGTTGATGTTATAAGACAAATTACAAAATTAAATTAAGACAATTTGGTAAATGAAAAATATAACCTATAAAATTTTATTATTCGTTAAATATAAAATAACTTCTATATTTTACTATAGTTAACAAAATTTCCCAATATATATATATATACGGCTAATAATTATCAATTTTAGTAGGAGATATCAGATATATTTATTTTTTATTTGAAAAAGAAAACACAAAAAAAAAAAATGCTAATGTGAAAACAAGTTATCTGTCCACGCTGCAGACTCAAGAGTGAAGACTCAGAAGTCAAAGGCATCATTCATTCTCCTTTCTATAATTTCAATTCATATAGTATTTTTAGGGATAACTTGTCAATTTTATTTTTCCAGTGATAATTGATAATTTTTTTCAATTTCAATGTAATTTGTCAATTTTAGTGATAATTTATTAGAATAAATTGACAGTTGATAATTTTTTTTTCCAGTGATAATTGATAAATCAACTTATATTAAAATTGACAAATTTCTGACAAATTTAATTTATATTGAAATTTTATCCAACCCAAATATTATTATAAAGTGATAATTTAGTGAGCCTACATATGTGGTTCATGTACATTTAAACAATAATTATATGTTTTCATTTGATTAAACAATTTAAATAAGTATATACTGTATTTCAATGGTTGGTCAAAAGTATTTTACGATGAATTTCTATTTTGTATTTTTGGATTAGATTGTCATACATATACCTGTTCATCTAAATTAAGTCATCAAAAGAAATGTCAAGTTAATAAATATAACTTAAAAATAAAGCAATTTCATATATATATATATATATATATATATATATATATATAACATTCTAGAAGTTTATTTTGCTTACTATTCTAGAATGTGCAACAGGGAGAAGAAAGTGAAGTAAGAGACTAATCTAATGTATAATCTTAAGGGCTAAGACATATCTATTTTGTCTTCTTGCTGGTAATGATTTTAGGTTTTTCTATTATTATTTGGTCTAAGAAGTTGGAGAAAGAAAGGTCAATATCTACGTAATTCATTATCTACATACAGGTTTTTAGTTTTTAATCTTTTTTTTTTCTATATATATCTATGCAATTTTTACTGATTTGAACTTATATACGTAAAAAATTTTAAAAGGTAAATTGGATTTTTTATTAAACAGATAATTATACATAATTTATTAATCAAGTGATATTGATTGAGATTTTTTATTTTGGCAAGTCATGATATATTTGTCAATATTTTTATTTTTAAGAAACGATATATTTGTCAATTGTTTCACTAATTTAGTCCACAAGTGAATTTTTGATAAATTTAATGCAATAAAAAGTAAGATTTTTTATTTGTCTTTTAGATACTCACTCCGTCCCATTTTAAAATATAATTTTTTATTTTTCACGAAAATTAAGTAAATAATTAAAATATCTCAATTTTATAAAAAAAACTATAGTTATTGACAAAAATATTTTTTTTATATTTTCAAAAATTTTATTTAATTCTAATTAAAAGTAGAGAGATAAAAAAAATATTTAATAAAGTGTATAATAAATAGGGGTATGTATATAACAATATTACTTAAATTCTGAAAAATTTATTTAAAATGAGATAAAATAAAATAGAAAAAATAATATTTTAAAGTGGGACGGAGAGAGTAGCAATTAGCCGTTAGAACTCATGAATAGATGGGGCATCTCAGAAGGAAAGCAGAGAGCACTTAGTAAGATGCTTGACGAATAGTATTGTGATTTTGCTTTTAGATAGGTTCATTTCATATGCCATTCCATGCTAAAGAAAGCTTTTTCCACATTAATGTTTAGGGCCGAAAATGTTCATATCGAATATTTGAGTACAGCTGAGCCTTTTCTTGAAAAGTATGCAAGTCAAACTCAAGAGAATCAGGCTCTGATAGGATCTGCTGGAAGTTTAGTCAGGGCCGAAGATTTCATGGCCATCGTGAAAGGAGGCATGGGTGAAGAGGGAAAAGCGACAGGTTGCTCTTCCAAGCCCTATTCTCTCAATCAAGGATACTGTTCAAAAGAATGAGGGTTTGGTTTTGTTCTTTCCAGGTAATTACATGTTTATTGTTCTTGGCTCCTTAATAGCTTTTCATTATGTCATATCTCTTGCTTACTCAATAACATATTTATTGTTCTTGGCTTCTAAAAAGCTTTTCATTATGGCATATGAATCTCTTGCTTACTCAAGAAGATTGTTAGGAAATAAACTCTATTTTTTTCTTGTTTTCTTTTTCATATCTAATTAGAAGTTTTATTGTTAATTCTAATTTGAATCAATAGATTTTATGCAACAATGAGTATTAGATATTATTCTCGGCGAAGAGAGGAAATTAATGGTTTCCAGTTCATGGTTTGCATCATTCAGAGCCTACGGAGTTCTCTTCTTGATGCAGCATGTTAGATGCAAATATGCATTAATCTCTTCTTACATAAAATGTGCATCCTGCATGGTGGAATTAGTTTTATTGTGGGATTGTATCTGTTCATGATCTTCAGAAGGTCACGGATCATTTATGGCACAATCGAAGAACCTTGAGATCATGATGATTACTGCTATTCCATATGGTTGATTAAAATTTAGCTGTTTATGTGGCTCAGCATATTTGGAGAATGCATTTAACAACATAAAACATTACAAACATATACTGAACCCTCAATTATCCTCCTTTTTCATAAAAATATATCAGTTATATATACCAATCAAATCAAATTATATTCACTCAGCTATAGTTTCAAATACAAAATTGGAACATTAACAACTTTTTTTTTAAATTAAAGCTAGATGACTTCGTGGAAAGTCCAATTGGTTTCCTCGAGAACACACCAAGCTCAAAAGAAACAAAAGTGTCGAGGCAAGCGTATTCGACTTGCTCATACGTCAACTCCTTGTTATTCCATTTACTCAATGTAATCTTCACGGGCTTAGGAATTATTTTCTGTAGAAATTCACGTACTAGAGTCTTCAATCCCATCCTTCCTATATATATCTGTGCTGTGATACTTCTTTGCTGCCCATTTACCTAAATCTTTAGTATGTGCCACATTAAACTCATAATCATCATATAATTTACAAGCATCATTCCACACTTCTTTACCAACAAATGTGAATTCTTGTTTCCAAGAAAATCTACCAAAGCTCGTGGGATTTCGTGGGCGTGATACAGTTGAAATATTAAGCATCTTTCTCCCACACAAAGTTGAATAATGGCAACCTTTTGGTAGCCACCTGGCTCAGTAGGCATAAACTAGTCGGTGTCGAGGCCGACGAGAAGCTTGCTCAGGTAACGTCTATAGATGCGGAGAGTGGTGGTGATCCATTGGTCCACTACAGAAGCTGAGGATGTTACAGTAGTATGAATATGATATCCTTGGAATTGAATATCATACAATGAACCACATGAGAAACTCATTGTTACTAAAAGTGATGAAGAGATACTGAATTTATCTCCTATTTCATAAAAATTACAAATATGTTATATAATATTTCTATCGTGAGGTAACTACTTTTATTTTTAATTAATAATTATTTCCTATATAATTTAAATTGTTACTAAATGTATTTAGTTCTCATATAGACAAAATGATATGTTGTGTAATATTTTTATTTTGAATAACTACTTTTATTCCTAATTATTGTATTTTCTATATAACCTAAATTGTTTTTAAATATGTATACTTTCTATAGACAAAATCTTTCTATATTAATTAAATTTTTGTACTTATATTTATGGCCTTTGTGGTTATTTATAAATATACAATAATAAAAAGAGAATAACAGTTTCTCTCTATTCTTTATTTTTTTCTATTTATTTTTATCTTTTAATTTATTTATAACAAAATAAAGATTATTATTAATATTATTATAGAAAACCTCATGTATGTTGGTTCCTACACTGCAATTAATTGAATAGTAGCAGTTAAAAATAATCTCATTACTTTTTAAAAAAGTCAATATCCGTCCAAGGGCCAAATAGGACACTCAAAGTTTATCTAGTAGTCAATGAAGCCACTTATGACTTGATTGAGAGTCAATTACAACTTTATATAATTAAAATTGAATTAAGTAAATTCTAATTTAATAATAATCTGACTAGCTGGGCTAAATACTCGACTGTTTGTGATAAATTAAAACGCTAATTAGAAGTTTCAAAAAAAAAAAAAAAGGCTAATTAGAAAAGATGGATTTATGAGTTAAACATGCTTATATGGCCAAAGGAGAGCATTTTATCTTAGCAAATGGGGGATAATGATTTCAGTAAGTGAAGAGGACACAACTTCCATAAATTGCAGTAACTGCGTATTATTACTAATAATCTCCTCTGTTTCCATTAACTTCAACAATGAACCCACAGGCATTACCAGCAAACAGAACCCTAAAATCTTCTTGGACTATCAATCTCTAGTGTTTGTACAGTATCAGTAGCTTCTTTCAGTCTATAGATTGAATTGCTAGAGTCGGTAAAATCGCCATAGCCTCGCCATCAAGAACAAGAACCTCACCATTCTTGAAGCACTTTGTTGAGAATTTAGCACTGAACAACAAAACCACACACTTGATTAAATAAGCTATCATTTAGCTTTGCTTAAATTCTGCAAAATGGGTAAAGTTTGTTTCAGCTTACATATATCTATTCTTGTTTTCTCTTATGCTAATGGCTTCTACTTCACCAGAAACTTCGTCTCCGATATACACAGGACTCCTAAAATGCAAGCTTTGAGAACCATACACTGCTCCAGGCTACAACCTTAGCCATAAAGCTCATTTATTCTTTTTAGGGAAAACTCCATATATACAATATTCCATCTAATCAACGAAGTGAAGCGAGACTCACAAAATGGGATACGATAACGCGAGGAAATAATGCAGCAGCAAGCATTCCGTGAACAACCCGATCGTCTAATCCAGCATTCCGGGCAAATTCGGTATCAAAATGAAGAGGGTTCAAGTCATGACTCACCTTTGAGTATTCTGTAATATCTTCATCTGAGAATACTCTTGTTTTCCTTAGTATGTCTCCAGTTTTAAGCACACTTTGAGCTATCCCCGTGTAGTATCTGGCGCGAGGGACAGTCTTTGAAACCAAACTCTTGATGATCATCATCATGAGAAGAATCACTATATAAATGCAATGAGAGAAAGAAATATGTTAAACAATATAATCTGGAGAAACGGAAGTTCTTTCTGCTCGGCATTTTAACAAACATTTGAAATGCTTACCTTTAATTTCTGGATTTTAGCGGCGCATTCAGTGGCAATGGGAACCTACTCGATGAGAAAAGGGCAAAAATGCCATAAGCCCATAAATAATCTCAGATTTCGATGAAAGTCATGGACCGTGGAAGTCAAAAACCCGCTCAGAAGAGAAGAAACCCTGCCGTTTTTGTGAATTTGTTTTGCCCAAAGGAATTTACGAAAAGATGAAAAAGAATGGCATTACACGCTTATAAATCTTTCATTTTTTTTTTTTAATTTTTGCTATTCAACTTTTAGCATTGATTTTGCATTATTGAATTCTTAAATTTTTATTTTTTTACATGTTAAATTTTCAATAAGACGAAAATTACAAAATCAAATTATACATCTTATTTGATATATTTTTAATATCTACATTTATATCTCAATTTATGTTTTTATGAATTTTAAATTAATTATTATTTTTTATTATTTTAACTTCAACCACATATCAAATTGAAATGTATATATAAAAGTGATTGAAACGGGATGTATTATTCAATTTTATATTTTCAAAAGATAAAAATTAAAATTTCAAAATATTTTAAAACTAATTAAAGTAAAAAATAGATATAGTATGAATAAAGAATTTTTTCTTATTTTTTTGTAGTTACTGAATAACTACAATAAAATATTTATGGGTACAACATAGAAGTAGTAGAATTCTACTAGAACATGAAGAGGGATGAGTTTGATGATTATCCATATACTTCATAATTATCACAATACTTCCCCTTGGATGACTATGCACTATATGAATATGTCTCGTTAAAACGTTGCTAAGAAAAACCTAATAGGATAAAAATTTAGCGAAGAAAAAAGAGTATAGTATTTATAGGCAATTCACTTCCCCAAAAAAATACAACAATTATAACATTTTCTTAAGTTTACGCATTTTGATACTGCATGCACACATGCCTTTTGAAAATCGAAGTCGGTAAAATTTTGGTGAAAAGATCTGCTGGGTTGTCACTTGAACGAATTTTACAAACATCAATTTGACCATTCTTCATGAGTTCATGAGCATAGAAAAATTTTGGTGAAATATGTTTGGTTTTATCACCTTTTATGTAGCCACCTTTGATTTGTGTAATAAAAGTTGCATTATCCTCGTACAATATTGTTGGTTTGTTCTCCATCATTAATCCATGGTCCTTAACCATATACATTCACAGCTTGCTTCGTGAATAGCTAAAATTTCTGAATGGTTTGATGAAGTAACAGTGATAGTCTATTTTATAGATCTCCATGAAATAACAGTATCACCACATGTGAAGACATAACTGATTTGTGATCGAACTTTATGAGGATCAGAGAGATACCCAGCATCAGTATATTATATTATTTCTGACTTTGATTCCTTTGAAAAAAATAAATCCATGTCAGAAGTGCCACGAAAATAACGTAGGATATGTTTCACCCCATTTCAATGCCTTCGAGTGAGACCAAAGCTAAATCTTGCTAACAGATTAACTGCAAAAGCTATATCTAGTTTAGTGCTATTTGCAAGATATAAAAGTGTTCATATTGCATTGAGATATGGTATTTCAGGACCAAGATTTTTTCATCATCTTCTCGTGGGCGAAAAGGATCATTTTTCACATCGAGAGTACAAATAATCATTGGAGTACTCAATGGATAAGATTTATCCATATAAAATTATTTTAAAATTTTCTCTATATAAGATGATTGATGTAAAAGAATCCCATTCGATAGATATTCAACTTGAAATCCAAGATAAAATTTTATAATTCCAAGATCTTTCATTTCAAATTTCTTTTTAAAATAATTTGCAGTATTAGAGATTTCTTCAGGAGTCCCTACTATGTTCAAATCATCAACATAAACTACAACTATAGCAAATTTAGAATCTATTTTTTTAATGAAAACACGTAGGCAAATAGAATTGTTTTCATATCCATTCTTCACTAAGTATTTACTTAGATGATTGTACCACATGTGTCCAAATTACTTTAAGCCATATAAAGATCTTTGAATTTTAATAGAATACATTTGTTGAGACTTTGGATTATATGCTTCAGGCATCTTGAATCCTTCAAGGATTTTTATATAAATATCATTATCTAATGACCCATATAAGTAAGCTGTAAACTACACCCATTAGATGTATATCAAGTCCTTTAGAGACTGCTAAGCTAATAAAAAATTTAAACGTAATTGCATCCAAAACTGGAGAGTACGTCTCTTCATAATCTATACCTGGTTTTTGAAAGAAACCTTGAGCCACAAGTTGAGCCTTGTGTCTTACAACTTCATTCAACTTATTTTTCTTACGTACAAAGACCCATTTATATCCAACTGATTTGACATCTTCTGGTGTCAAGACTATTGGTCCAAATACTTTGCGTTTAGCTAAAGAATCTAACTCAGCTTAAATTGCCTCTTTTCATTTTGGCCAATCAATTCTTTATCGACATTCTTCTACAGTTTTAGGCTCAAGCTCATCAACATTTGCTATTTCAGAAGCAATTGCATATGCAAATACATTATCAATAACAATTTCATCTCTTTCTAACATATTTTCAGTTTTCAATGAGATCTTATAATTTTTCGGTACCGAAACCACTTATGGGGTCCCTTTTCTAGAAATATGTAGTTGTGTATTTGAGTTATTTCTAGCCTCTTCAGGAGGATCGGTTGAATGATTTTTATTTCTCTCTTCTTTCGAGAAATAATATCTATTGCACCAATAGATCTACCACGCTTCTGGCGTGAACTAGACTCATTTTCTGTTATATCCCTAAGATATCCTATGGGGACATTTAATTGTGTAGGAGCATTTGCAGTTGAAATGTATGATTTGGTGACCTTTTGGGTGTCTGTAAAGATATCGGGCAACTGATTTGCAACATTTTACAAATGAATTATTCTTTGAACTTCAAGTTTACATTGATTTGTGCGTGTATCAAATTTGGAATAAATTGGTGTGTTCCAACTGATTTCTTGAGCTTTTGGCCCCTTTTCTTTATCTTTCCCCAATGGTGGAAAAATTAATTCATTAAATTGACAATCTAAAAATCTTGCTCGAAAAAGGTCACCGGTTAAAGGTTCAAGATATCTGATAATAAAAGGGGAATCAAAACCCACATAGATACCTAAACGTCATTAAGGGCCCAATTTTAGTTCATTGAGAGGGAGCAATGTGAACATATACAACACAATCAAAAATTTTAAGATGAGATAGGTTAGGTTGTTGATAAAAAATAATTTGTAAATGTGAAAACTTATTGTATGCAGATGATCGAATACGAACTAAAGATGCAGCATAAGTTATAGCATATCCCCAAGCAGATGCAGGAAGTTTTAATTTCATGAGCATAGGTCTAGCAATTAATTGTAAACGTTTAATGAAAGATTCAGCTAAACGATTTTGAGTGTAAACATGTACAATGGAATGTTGAACATCAATTCCTATTGACATACAAAAATCATAAAATGCTTTTGAAGTAAATTCACCTGCATTGTCTAAACGAACTGATTCGATGGGATGATAAGGAAAACTTGACCTAAGCATTATAATTTGAGCTAAAAATTTAGCAAAAGCAAATTATGAGAAGATAATAAATATACATGTGATCATCTAGTTGAAGCATCAATCAATACCATAAAATATCGAAATGGTCTATTAGATGGATGAATTGGGCCACAAATATCTCCTTGTATCTTTTTTTTTAAAAAAAAAGAGACTCCAAAGGTAATTTAGATAGTGAGGGTCTCACAATCAATTTACCTTGAGCACAAGAACTACAAAAGTAATCATTTGATAAAAGTATCTTTTGATCTTTTAGCCCATGTCCATTTGTATTCTCAATAATACATCGCATCATGGTTGAACCGGGATGACCAAGGCGATCATGCCAAAGTATAAATATTTTAGGGTCTGAGCACTTTCGGTGTATATAATTTGATTTAATCATTTTTATTTTTGTGAAATACAATCCCATTGAGAAACTTGGAAGTTTCTCTAATATGAACTTCCGGTTCAAGTTTGTGGATGTAATATATAGATATTCAATATTTTAATCGCTTGTAGTTTCAATATGATATCCATTACGTCGTATATCTTTAAAACTTAGTAGATTTTTTTGGGATTTACTTGAATACAATGCATCATCAATATATAATTTTGTTCCATTTGGAAGCATAATTTAGACTCTTCCACAGCCTTTAATTACATTTGCAGAACCAGAAATCGTATTAACATTAATTTCAGCTAATGTTAATTGCATAAAATATTTCTTATAAAAAAGAATTGTGTGAGTTTTACCACTATCCATTAAATATGTGTCTGCCTCCATGACATCAAGTTTATTTTGTATTATCTATTAACACACAAAAAAAATATTTTTTTTATGAATGATAAACAAGAAACATGTATAACAAAATAAAATTGAACTCTTATTAGTAGTAAAATTAAAAAACATTGAGTTTGAAAATAATAAACCTAAATAAACATGAAATTGTTCCAAAAATCAATCTAATTTTAATGGACATTTTCATCTCCAATCAAGTGGTAAATTTTGTCATCCTAAAAAAATCACAGACATCAAAATTAACATCTAAAGGTTCATTATCATAAGCAGCATCAATAGGTTCAGAAAATTCACTTCAGCATTTTTTTCTTTAGCTTTTAATGATGCCTTGTACAGATCAACAAGATGTTTTGGAGTACGACATATGCGAAACTAATGCCTTTTTGTTCCACATCTATAGCAAATATTGTCATGATTTTGTGTCTTTTTTTAGAATTTTCTTCACTTTTGATCCATTTATTTTTCGCACTTTTGTTGTCAGAACGTGGTGGATGATTGGAACCAGTTGGAAAATTTTTCAAACCATGACTTCTTCTACCACGACCTTTCTCACGACCTTGAGAAAATATCGCATTCACTTCAGGGAATAGAGATGAACCAATTAGGTGAGATTGGTGATTTTTCAATAAAAGCTCATTATTTTGCTCAGCTACAAGCAAACAAAAAATTAATTCAGAATATTTTTTAAACCTACGCTCTCGAAATTGCTGCTGCAGGAGTACATTTAAGGTATAAAAAGTTGAATATGTTTTTTCTAATATATCCTCATCAGTAACTTTCTTTTCACATAATTTCAATTAAGAGCTAATTTTAAATAGGGTTGAATTATACTCACTTACAATTTTTAAATCTTGCAAACGTAAGTGTATCCAGTTATATCAAGTTTTAGAGAGGATTACTGTTTTTTAGTGTTCATACATCTCCTTTAAATTATTTCAAAGAATTACTGGATCTTTAACAGTGAGGTATTTAATTTTCAATTATTCATGTAAATAATGCCGAAAGAATATCATTGCTTTTGCGTGATCCTACAGGAATGCTTCATTTCCTTCTTTTATAGAATCTTCAAGATTCATAACATTCAAATGAATTTTGACATCAAGTACCCATGACAGATAATTTCTTTCAGAAATATCAAGAGCAACAAATTCAAATTTCGTAAAATTTGACATTATAAATACACTACACTTAAAAAGAGAAATTTAAAATTAGACTATAAATAAAAAATTTAATAAATAAAATTAAATCACAAATAATTAATTTAAATATACATAATTTTATGCAAATATCATAGATTTGATATAAGCATAATTATAGCCAACCATTTATAATACTTGTTTTCACTCAAGGACATCAAATTGTGGCAATTAAAAAGCAAACGGTGAAAACAAAACAAAACAAAAAAATGTTTATATAATTTAATTTCCAAGGGGAAAATGACATATAAAACATAAAAGTTAGGAATTGCCGACATACGTCAGCGATAATTATCATCAAAGTATTAAAAAAATAGAAATAATGCTATATATCAACCATCACTAATAATAGCTAGATGTATTTGTAGCTGTCAACCACTTGCATAACCCAACATCTTCACCTAACACAACGCCTATATATATATACACAGAGACACATGCCACAAAAAAAATGAAGTGCTATGGATGTGGTTTCAGATTCATGATAGCCAAAACAAAATAGAAATAAAATAAACTTATGCAAAAACCAATGTAACAAATAATCAAATCTAATATGATTTATCATAAAAAATCAATAGAATCGAATGGTATATAAAACATGCAAAGGTATAAAAAGCATCTAAGGAGAATTATTAACTTTGACCAATAAAAAAAATTTCAAGGAGATAATTTATCAGTCTAATTCCACAAAAAAAAAAAAGAATGCCACATTTTATAATATTATTATGCTGTAAACAAGTCAAATTATTATATCATAAGTCATAAACGATAATCTTTAATTATGCTAATCAGCTTTTGCACGGCGAGCATATATATTATCATCAATGCAATGTTATTATCTTTTACCACCTTAGCAATTATGCTAATGATAATGTGTGTGGCATATTAATAAAATAAAAATAATTTTAAAATAATTTATCGTTCAATTTTGTAAGTTAGAATTTTTGATTCATTCGAGCCGGATTGTCGTAAATCACCGACTTTCAATAATCAATATAGGTTATCGTACTGATAACATATTTTAAAACTAATTAAAGTAAAAATAGATGGAGTATGAATAGATAATTTTTTCTTATTTTTTTGTAGATACTGAATAATCACAATGGGGTATTTATTATATATACAACATAAAAGTAGTAGAATTATACTAGAACATGAAAAGGGATGAGTTTGATAGTTATCAATACACTTCATAATTATCACATTAAAAATAAATGTTCAATGTGTAAAAAAGTTAAAATTTAAAAAATTAATATTGCAAAATAGATATTTAGAGATTTAATAAAAAAATAAAAAAGTAGAAAAACTTATATATATTTTTTTCAACAAGAAAGATGGGCCTTCTTGTATTTTGGGCTTGTAACAATTTTAAATTTACTTTCCATATTTAACCAAGACTTACCCATCCGAAAGCCCAATTATTTCCAATGATTATGAAGATAAGATCAATTTAAGTAAGCTAAAATTTATATAATTAACCATTGGTCACACGAGCAACTGAAGCCTATAAATAAGCTCGGAGACAAATGTATTGTAACGTATTGCATTCCTTTTATCACGTGAATAAAATACATAGATTAATAGAGTAGTGGGAGGCAAAATAAAATTTTTAATGGGGACAAAAATATATTAAAAGGAGTTAATAGAAATTTATTATTTTTTTCGTTTTTTTTTATCTGTCACTTTTCAGCAAAATTCAAATTTTATTTATCTGTCACTTTTAAATTTTCAATGTAATTTAATTTATTTTTTCAATTTATTTTTCTTTTTTAATAAAATCAGAACCAATCAAATTTGATAATTTAATCTTAATAATGTAATTTAATATTAAATTTAAATTTATTTATTATTTTTTAATTTTAATAAAAATAATAAAAGTAATTAATAAAAAAAAACGAGGGGTAAGATTTAAGCATAATTTTGGAGGACAGTTGACTTGGATTTGTCCTTGTTAATATTTTCTCTTTCATCATTAATACTTAGTGGATCATACTCTCATTTAATTTAGTAAGTTTCGAACATGTTTTCTTGGTATTTTCAAGAAGTCGGAGGCCATTTTCCTACTTTGCCATCTTAACCGATCCCTCAACCGACCTTTTGCCACTTCCAAGCTCTTCATTATTATGCAAATATTAGAATTACTTATTTCTTTATTTATTCTGCATTAAAACTCGTGTCGCAGAAAAACATAGTGATACTAGCCGAGACTGTAAGGTCCCCAACCGAATTCCGGACCTCGTTGGAACATTATAATTAAAAGATATAAAAGTTGTGCTTAAATGTAATTCAACGTTTTCCATCATTTTCTCTAAATTACTGAAATTATAAGGACATAAAATAAAATGATCTAATGTATAGTACTTTATTGAACTTAAATTATTTTTACTTTAAAAATTCTGAGAATAAAGGATTATTTTTGCTTCCAAAAAATAAGCATTTTGAAGTGTTGTGTTATGATTGATCTGGACCGTCTCTCTTTCTCCCCTTGAGCCACAATAATAGAAACTTTTTTGTCCTTCAGGTTCACCTCCTTTAGGATGCATTTGGTCAAGTTCAAAGTGAGAATTGGAAGCCTTGAACCAATAGAACCGAAACCATCTGAAAATAATCTAATTAGTGTGGTTCAATTCTCCTTAAAAGTTCGGTTTGGTTTCTAAAAGGAGGTAAGTTCAGTTCTATCGATTTAAAATGCAGAGTTCTACCTTACTAACTTACAACTACATACCTCATTCCATAACAGAAGGAAGCAAATCTTAACTCAGGCAAACAAGGTACGCAATAATGAAAATTTAAAGAATCACCTTATAGAAGCCAAATGCATGTAACAATTTCTGATTTGGCTTAAACAGCTAGTAAATATTCAAAATCTGGCAATCATCTTGAACATGGTATATATCTATGTCCAAACTAGAATTATCACCAGCACAAGAAAACATAATGCGATAAAAACCAGAAACTTTGTATCAAAAACATTCTCGAGCAACAAGCAACAACCTAAACAGCTACGCTCAGATGATAAGGGATCATGGAAAAACAGGATCGTGCCGGTATTCGTCGAATTATGATACAGGTTGCCAATTCCTTGTCCAGTCTGTCAAGCTAGTAACATTCCTACTTATGTCTCCAATAGAATCACTACTTAATGCCACAACAATATCTTCAGCGTAGCTTTCTTTTGCCTCCTCTAAAAGAACTTGGAAAATTTCACACTCAATATTGTTCGCAATCTTGTTCTGTGAGTAATCCCTATAAAACATTGAAATTTTCATTTGTTTTCAGCCAACAAAGCAGATATTCAACAAATTTGATGGACTATTCATATAAACATTTATAATAAAATGAATCCCCATCGCCACAATTCCAGGCCACTGCATATGCAAGGCTTGTTTGCTTCGTAGATGAACAAAGGAAAAGGAAAAGAAAAGAATTCTGATTTCTTTGGCCTTTGAATGGAAGTTGAAAATTCAGATTTCTCTTCTTTTTCAACGACTCAGATTCTCAATTTGGTAACCAAACAAGAGAGAAGAGAAAAAATTTCCCACCCAATTCCCAGGAAACAAACTAGGAAATGAGTTACCTTTTACTCAGGCGATCATACAAAATAGAATTATCAGTTTGAAGCACAACAACACGATCAAACCATCGCTCAGGAAAGAAATCGCAGCCATGGTAATCAACTATATTTCCCCCTTCTTCCATAATATCTTCAAGCTCATCACATACCTAGCAAAGTCACAAGCTTTTAAGCTTTCACTTAATTTTCACCCAATCTAATATGAAAATTCAATGAAACCCTAAAAAATTTGATGCTTCAGACATTGCAGTTTATGTTATATTGAAGGAAACTTTTTTGAAAATCACTAGTTCTAACATGGAGAAGAAACAAATGAAATGAAGAATTCGGATCATGAGAGGTACCAGGTCTTCGTTGATGATGTGACATTCGAATTGCTCGTCCCAGCCGTCGTGCAAGCTCTTCTCTTTGACTAGATTTCCGATATTAATATGGCGGAGCTGGGTTGCCTCCGCCAGAGCTGACGCCGTCGTAGTTTTTCCGGTACCGGGTGTTCCCGTTATCAGTATATTTGGTTTCGTCCTCTTGTTGCTATCTTGCGCCATGGCCACCGCTACGAACTTACAGAAGCCAAAGCAGGATCTTGCGTTTAATTAGTCCGCTTGTTTCGCTAGGGTTTCAGATTGGGAAATTTTGAAATAGGGTGAGAGGAATAATTACCTGCGGTGTGTAATGTTCTAAACAGAAATAGCTAATTTTATTGGTAGGGTTATACAATTAGGTGTTTATAAAGGTTTAAATGGGTATGCTTTTAGAAATATTTCATACATGTAAAAGTTTGAACTTAATGTTTGAAACAAAATATATCTTGAATTGACATAATTAGCATACATATTTTCTATTTTGCTAAATTATTAGCATACATATAAAGTTAATTAAAATTTTGAACTTAATTCTTTTCCATGACTTTGGTATTAATTTTTTTTCCATGACTTTGGTACTTATTTTAACTCTTTTAAATTCATGAAACTCCGCTATTCGGTTTAATTTTTTTAAATTAATGAAATCAACTAATCCATATCATCAGGTATTGTTAGATCTATATGCACAAAATAAGAATTGAATCTGAAATACTTACTTCGTTCTTTTTTATCTGTCACTTTTGAGGAAAATTCAAATTTTATTTATCTGTCATTTTTAAATTTTCAATGTAATTTAATTTATTTTTTCAATTTATTTTTCTTTTTCAATAAAATTATAACCAATTAGATTTAATAATTTAGTTTTAATCACGTAATTTAATACTAAATTTAAGTTTATTTATTATTTTTTTAATTCTAGTGAAAATAACAAAGTAACAGATAAAAAAGAATGGAGGAAGTATAAAATAGGAGAATCTGAACACTTGCTCATCAAGTTCAGCTTATTAGCATTTGTATACATATCAACCACTTGTATATTGTCTAGTCAATTGCATAATTAAATAAGATTTGATTTAAGGCATAATAATTTTTCATGCATAGATTTTGAAAGGGAAATTCCAAATGCAGTTCTATAGAATCCAATCATACAACTAGACGCAAATCCAAACATCAACTTTGCCAAAAAAAAAAAAAGGAGAATTCTTTTAAAATAAATAATGTTGCCAATTAGCATCTCCATTCTACAACAGAATAATTCAATATTTTCTTACAACAATATATTCTTACATCAAGAATAAATGACCCTCTAATGAGTTATAAATAAGCGGTTCAGGTATACATAAGTTCCTCTAATGAGCTCATTGTTCAGAGTGGACACATTGCTAAAAAGTAATAATAAATAGACAAACTTGCACCTCAAGATTTCAACAATTAGAGAGGAGGCTAGTTGGAAGAACCTGAAAGAATGGAATCAACGTTTTTCTTCAAACTTGGACTGATAAGTCAGGGTTGCTCTTTACAGCATTTTTCTTCTAACTTTGATGTATTTGAGGTGCCCTTTATAGGGCTTGATGGATCGGAGACAATGGTGTTAGTAGGGCAGACCGATGAAAATTGACAAACCCGGCATTTCCAATGCTCTTCCTCTGGAACAAAACTGGCTTCCCTTTCACCCAGCCAGAACTCGAGAGAGCTCTGAACTTGACTCTTGAGCCAATCAGGTTCATATGCAAATTGATCTTCACCAAGTACAGAGTTGTCTGCTTGTAACTCATATCTGCTCAAAAGTACCCAAATAAGTTTCTTGCTACAAAGTATTCCTTGCACCATTTTCATTCCATGTCAAGGCAATAGAGACCTTCAGCCATCAATTAAATGCAAAGTAAAAGGAAAACGGGAAAATAAAAGAGGCAATACAACTTTCACCTCAATAACATCTCGCTGTCAGCTGGAATCAGCATACTACATGATTTCTGAAGCATCTCACAATGTCATCAAGGGTCTGTGCAGAAACGTGAAGTAGAAAATAAACACCAGGACAGAACAATGTATCGGTCAATTTTCATCTGCCTAGGCTTTCACTAAAATTATTAACCCCTCGGTGATGGCTAGTTCATGTCATGGTCATAAACAGCTCCTTATATGGAATGGTTAATAATGAAAACCACAGAGTCGATCTCCTTTAGTTTTCGATATAAAATGCCCAAGTAACAATAACTACCATGGTAACTTATTACTATATCTCTCGGAAACATATAGAATTTGAGGATCATCAGACAATATAAAAACCTGAAATTGCAGATAGACGCAAGTACCATGTTGATTCAGAAGAAAAATTTTACCTGTGCTGGGATACCGGCAGCAGGAGCGCTCTCTCTCAGTTCTTTTGACAAGATGTAATGCGGATTCAGTGAAAAGAAGTCAAAGAACTCTTTGGATGGGAATTTGTCAGCAACTAAATTATCCCACAAATGCTTATAACACATCAATTGGAGCCTGCAAAATTGAATATGCACATCATCAAAGCCATATGGATGCTCCCTTAAATTCATATAACCACAACATATGCCTTGAATGTATGTTGAAGCTCAATGCTAAGCAAATCATTCATTAAAAGAAAGAGAAAAAGCCACAATAAGCATACCTTCCATTTCTCCTTTGCGGTTCAGAAGGAAGGGTGTCTCCTACACGAGTTTTTGTGTCTACCAGTAACGGGTTTCTATTTTCTCCCTCAGGTATTCTGATTTCATCAATAATTCCCACCATCCATACACCATGTGCAAAGCCAACTCTGAAATAGCAAGCAACTTTAAGTCATTAACAAATAGAAACAATAGCCAACAGCTCCAAACACCAGCAATGAATGCAAGAGAAAAGAATGGTGAGGATCCAAGGAAGGTACATATCATATCTTTTATCAAGATAGCCATGTTTAAGCATGTTTTATCTGCTTAGTACCAATTTTACAGAAGATTACCCAATCAAAATGTGGTAATCTTATCTTAACCGTAAAATCTGAAATCTAAAGAATCATAAAAGACGAACCAAAACAATAAAAAAAAACATCAGAAACTAGATCCTTTGTCGAAGTTTCTCAAAGCTAGACTATAAACTTTATTTAACCAACAATATAGTGCATATAACAAAACCGCTGGTCACTGGAAAGAAAACTTACAGAGGGAGCTCACGTGTTAATCCTTCAAACAATAACTGTTTTGCGCCAGTTATGAAATTTAGAAACTTGAGAGCCCATACGTCTTCAATTGATTAAACACTAACTTTAACTCTTTTAACAACCTGCGGCCAAACAAAGCCAGGATCAGAACTATATGAAGGCCTTGCGTAGTATCTTCCCTATATCCTCAAGCTGCCAGCTTAAATCATGACTATTTCCAATTTTTGTACCATTCTTAATTAAGAAAAAAATGTCACAAAATTTCCCACGAAAAACGCAATAAGGGAATAGAATAAATTTTTCGTTTTCCACACAACGCGTCATTATGAAAATTTCATAAAAATGAAAATCTTCCGCGAATAATATATATACTTGATTTTTTTTTAAAGGCAAAACTTGTGCAAGATAAATAAGATAGTGCAAAAAAAAAAAAAAGAAGCAATTTGCTGAAAATCAAAATGAAACTGATGCAGATTGGACGATGACGTTTTGGAATAAAAAGCTAGAGCCACAAAATGATGCGTATTAGTAGAGTAGTTACAGTTAGAATAATTCTGTTATTCTGGTATTTGTTATGGCTGCTTTGTTTTGTGTAACAGAAGGAGTAAGAAGGGTATGCTTGAGGCCACCACGGGATTTAAGGGTGTGCCAAGAGTGTGTTCAGCAGTTTTTTGCAATTAATGAAATATTTCACAGTTGTTTTCATCTCTCTTCTCTGCCAATTCTTTCTGTGTCTCTACTCTGTTCTTCTTTCTTTAGTTTAGTTCATAACATTTGGTATCAGAGCATCGATCCTCTGACCATGGCGGAGGGCACCAGAACCCAGGAACTCAGGCGAGACCTTGCTCAGATGGTACAAGAATCTGAAAAACGGCAGCAGCAGTTGTTGAAGGACTCCATGGATGAAATCAGGAGTTTGATTGGCGGATTGAGTCTTCAACACACGGAGGTATTGGCTAAGAACAAGGGTGCAGATACCGTTGATGAGGAACCTTCAAGAAAATATGCAAAAAGCAGACATCCATGGGGACGACCCACTAAGCTAGAATTTCCCAGATTTAATGGTGAGGAGCTCAACAATTGGCTTCTTTGGACAGAATATTTCTTTGAAGTCGATGGCACTCATAGAGACAACTGGGTGAAGATTGCAGCACTTCATCTGGATGGGAAGGCCATCCAATGGCATCAAGGCTTCATCAAGGCTAGAGAAGGAGCACTGGTAGCATGGGAGGACTATGTGAAAGCTTTGAGTTCTAGATTTGGAGCACATGCCTATGATGATCCTTTAGCAGACCTAAGAAACTTGAGGCAGGTAAGTTCTCTGCAAGATTATCTTGATGTCTTTGATGAAAAATATCCTAGGGCTGAGATTAGAGAAGATCAAGCCATTAGCTTCTTCTTGTCTAGATTGGTTGATGAACTGGGAAATGTTGTAAGAATGTTTAAACCAAAGACCCTAACTGAAGCTTACTCCCTAGCCAAATTGCAAGAGCTCACAGTAGCTGCAATCAAAGGCCAGCCCAAACCAAACACCAAGCCCGCCCAAACTATCGCCCAATCCATACAAAAACTCTTTTGCCCAGTCCAGCCAAACTCCTTATACATCAACTTATCAGAAGACCCAAAACCAAACAAGCCTTTTATCCACACCTAACGTCCCTAGGCTGCTTTGGCATCCTGCAAAGAATTCAAAAAACATGACTAATAAGGATTTTAATGAGAAACGAACAAAGGGCCTTTGCTTCTGGTGTAATGAAAAGTTTGCCTCTGGCCATCGTTGTAAATCCAGGCAAACCTTTGTCCTACAATTGCATGTAGACACTGGAGAGGGGCAAGAAGAAGAGAAGGTGGGAGAAGACAACATTACAGTTGATGAACACAACTTGATGCAGCTATCCTTACATGCATTACACGAATCTCCAAGATCTAAAACCATGAGGTTGGTGGGGGCGCATAAGAACAAGAAATTGTTCATCCTTGTTGATTCAGGAAGCACCCACAACTTCTTGAGTGAGGAAACTGCCAGAAGGTTGAATTGTCAGCTGCAGCCAGTCGATGGTGTCAAGGTCACAGTGGCCAACGGACAAAACTTGCAATGTCTCTCAATTTGCTCGACCTTTGAATGGCGAGTGCAGGGCCAATCTTTTGTAAGTGATGTCTATACCCTACCCCTTACCAACTATGACCCGATCTTGGGTACACAGTGGTTAGCCAGTCTAGGAGATATTCTATGGAACTTCAGAGAATTAAGAATGACTTTCTGGGTTAACGAACAAAAATATATGCTACATGGAGAACAAAATAGAGAGTTGACAGTTGTTGATGAAGTCCAACTTAGTAAGCTATTAACCAAAACCCATCAGCTAGCTTCTGTTCAACTACTTATGCAGGTCCATGAGCACTCAATTGTAGCCTTGTACAAATTGCAAGTTACTGATACAGGAGGAAAATGGAACCAGTTAATTGAGTTGTTGGAGCAGTATGAATTTCTTTTCAAAGAACTAGAAGGTCTTCCACCTCCGAGAACTTATGACCATCAAATTGTCTTGAAAGAGGGGGTTCAACCTGTTAATGTGCGACCCTATAGACATTGTGCCCTACAGAAGGATATTGTGGAGAAAATGACTAGGGAGATGCTGGAAACTGGGGTGATACGGACCAGCACTAGTCCCTATTCCAGTCCCGTGGTGTTAGTGAAGAAGAAGGATGGTAGTTGGCGCATGTGCATTGACTACAGGGCCTTAAACGCCATTACAATTAAGGATAAGTATCCTATTCCTGTTATCGAAGAACTCTTGGATGAATTGCGAGGAGCAGTAGTTTTCTCCAAAATTGACTTGCGGACTGGTTATTGGCAAATTAGGATGCATCAGGATTCTATAGAGAAGACAGAATTCAAGACTCATGATGGGCATTACGAGTTCTTGGTTATGCCCTTTGGCTTGACCAACGCTCCATCGACATTTCAGAACTTGATGAACACTATTTTTAGGCCCTATTTGAGGAAGCTTGTGTTAGTTTATTTTTTTATGACATCTTGGTATATAGCAAAACCAAACAGGAGCATCTGCAGCATCTCAAGTTGGTCTTCGAAATATTGAGGTCCAACAAGCTTCTTGCTAAAGAAAGCAAGTGTTCGTTTGGGTGTACGCAGGTGGAGTATCTTGGGCATATTATTACACCAAATGGGGTAAAGACTGACCCTTAGAAAATCAAAGCAGTCAAGGAGTGGCCCGTTCCAAGGACTATCAAGCAACTAAGGGGATTCCTAGGCTTGACGGGATATTATAGGCGGTTTGTTAAAGGCTATGGACAAATGGCCAAACCTTTAACTGAACTGCTACAGAAGAGTGCATTCCAATGGGGACATGACGCACAACTTGCATTTGAGCAACTTAAAGAGGCCATGGTAACAACACCAGTCCAAGCGATGCCTATTCCCAACCAACCATTCCTGATTGAAACTGATGCTTCTAGACTAGGCATTGGTGCTGTCCTTATGCAGAAAGGACATCCAATTGCTTTCATTAGTAAGGCTTTATCACCACGAAATCAGTTACTCTCCATTTATAAAAAAGAGATGCTGGCAATCTTACTAGCTATCAAGAAATGGGAGCCTTATCTTACTAATCAACGTTTCACCATCAAAACTGACCATCAAAGTTTGAAGTATTTATTGGACCAACGAATCACAACCCCCTCACAGCAGGCTTGGGTAGCTAAGCTCATGCAGTTTGATTATGAGATCATCTACAAGAAGGGCAAAGAAAACGTTGCAGCTGATGCTCTGTCACGCCTTCCTGAGTCGGAGTTTTTTCACTGCACTATAGCCATCCTACCTTCTGAGTTGTTACATGAAATTGAGGGCACTTGGACCACTGATCCTACCTTACGAAGCATCATTGCAGCGAAGGAACAGGATGCTGAAACTCACCCTCGTTATGTATGGCGGCAACAGAAACTCACCACCAATGGTAAACTCGTAGTTGGCAATGATTCAGCCTTGAAACACAAATTGTTAAAACTTTATCATGACACTGCATTGGGAGGACACTCAGGTGTCACTGTGACAGCAAAGAAATTGGCCTCAATTGTATATTGGAAGGGGTTGTGGAAGGATGTTAGGAATTATGTCCGTAGTTGTTTCATATGTCAACAATTTAAACCGGAGAATGTGGCCACACCAGGATTATTACAGCCTCTACTAGTACCAATAGGTGTCTTCACCCACATCACCATGGATTTTATAGAAGGTCTTCCGAGATCACAGGGCAAATCTGTTATTTTTGTGGTGGTTGATAGATTAACCAAGTATGCTCATTTTGTTGGTCTTTCTCACCCGTTTTCGGTTCAGACCATTGCATAGGTTTTCCTAGAGAACATATACAAATTCCATGGTGTGCCACAAACCATCACCAGTGACCGAGGACCTACTTTTGTTAGCAAATTCTGGAAGGAATTGTTCACATTGCAATGGGTGGAATTGCAGTTATCCACTGCATATCATCCTCAAACCGATGGCCAAACTGAGGTGGTGAACCGGTGTTTGGAGGCTTATCTTCGTTGCATGGCTGGAGACATTCCTCATACTTGGTGTCAGTGGCTTCCATTGGCTGAATTTTGGTATAACACTTCTTATCATACTAGCATCCAGAGGACACACTTTGAGGCTCTTTATGGATATGCTCCACCAATCCATATCCCTTACTTCCCGCATGACTCCCCTGTGGAAGCAATCGACTCTTACCTCCAAGACAAGGAAACCACCATCAAATTACTGCAGCACCATCTCCAGAAAACTCAACTTCGGATGAAGCACATGGCTGATAAACATCGAAGTGACCGGCAGTTCCAGATTGGAGATTGGGTCTATGTCAAGTTTCAGCCCTATAAGAAGACATCGGCTCATCAAGGCAACCAGAAATTTCAACTGAAGTATTTTGGTTCCTTCCAGATTCAGGACAAAATTGGAGCAGTGGCCTACAAATTGAATTTACCTCCGGAAGCTCAAATCCATGATGTCTTTCATGTTTCTCTTTTGAAACCGGTTCATGCACATGTACAAGTTTCGTCCACTTTTCCCATCTTGCATAACCCTCCCATATATCCTCAGGCTATATTGGACCGCAGGATGGTGAAACGCCAACATGCTGCTGCTATTCAGCTCTTAGCTCATTGGCAAGGTCAATCACCAGCTGAGGCTACATGGGAATATGATCAGGACCTCCGGCTTCGTTTTCCAGCATTTTTCCTTGGGGACAAGGAAATCGGAGGGGAGGTATTGATGCAGATTAAACGATGACATTTTGGAATAAAAAGCTAGAGCCACAAAACGATGCGTATTAGTAGAGTAGTTACAGTTAGAATAATTCTGTTATTCTGGTATTTGTTATGGCTGCTTTGTTTTGTGTAACGGAAGGAGTAAGAAGGGTATGCTTGAGGCCAGCACGGGATTTAAGGTTGTGCCAAGAGTGTGTTCAGCAGTTTTTTGCAATTAATGAAATATTTCACAGTTATTTTCATCTCTCTTCTCTGCCAATTCTTTCTGTGTCTCTACTCTGTTCTTCTTTCTTTAGTTTAGTTCATAACAGAAACATTGAATAAATATAAGCATGGGATGAGATATTGATCAAGAGTTTATAATCACACCTCTTGTTCAAGCTTCGCATGGCGTTCACGGCCTCCTTTCATAGCTTTACTGACTTTTCTTTTGCCAAAGAGAAGAACAAACTTCATCTGTTTTTCGCACCATTCCTGTATTTAATCAAGGAAAAAAAAATCCCCAATTCAATACTCATAAAATAAATTTGCCAAATGACCAAAAAACAAATCAAGAATCCAACAAAAGCAAACCAAACCCAATTCAAGACTCATACCGCAGAAGTGATATCAGTAACATACAATCCAGTTCTCTTCCTAAACCTATGAAGCAAAGATTCAGTCTTCTGGGTACACCTCAAATCACCCAAATCCTCAACTCGGATTCACTGCTCCCACCTGGAAATCTCCTCTTGGAAAGACAAAAGTAATTGACCGGATAGACCTTCCATTGTTTTGAAAAAAAGAGGAACGAGAAGGAGAACAAATTGAAGGAATAGAAGCGGAAGAGAGACAAGATCGAGTTGCTGCAAAGGCTGCTTCAATAAACGCCATTTCTTCGTCACTCACGATCTCAATTGGGATATTGGTAGTTGTAGCAGTAGCAGCGACAACATCTTTGGCGCGTTGAGGGAGTGAGTGAGAAGTTGATTCAGTCATTTTTGAGATGATTTTGGCGGAGACTTGCCCGTTACGATTGGAGGGTTGGAAGGGCAAGGCATGTGCCGCGGGGTCGTTTTTAAACCAGATTTTGAAATTAAGGATTTTTTTTAGGGTGTACTTACTCAGACCCGAAATGCGTGTTCTCAAATTTCCAGTGTAAAAATGAGAAAATACAGTCCATTCATTAGTATTATACAAGTATGTCCTTATTACAATAAAAGTTTAAAATATAATTAATATTTAAATTTTTTCCAACCAATTTATCTTATTAATAGGATAAAATAGTGTTTTTTTTCATGAATTGGAAAATTAATAAAACTTAGAGTAGCTAATAAGTTTTTTTAATTTTAATAAAAAAGAAAAATAAACATTTATTTATGAGTCGAAAAAATACAACATATAGCTTGGAACCTATCAAAATAATCATATATATCTTTTCTAATTAGTTTTAGTTATGTATTTTAAAATTTTTGGATATACAAATTCTTTTTTAAAAAAAGTGTTTAAATATTAATATTTTAGAGGATAAACTTAAAATGAATTTCATATTGATAAGTTATAAATTTCTACTACTCTTTATAATATCTAGCTAGTTTAAATAATTTTTATTGCAAAAATTAATTTTTTAAACATTATATCAATATAACTAAAGTTGATATGGCTATTCATATATATATATATATATATATATTTCTCACATTAGAACTAATTCATAGTTGAGTTAGACTCCAATATATTTTCAGTAATAAAATAGAAGAAACAAATTATGCCATCATGGTTGTTATGTCATTTACTTATTTATGTATATTAATTATTTATTTATTGTATGCGCAATAATAAGGTGCGTATATTGATTAATATACATGTATAACAGGAGAAAAAAAACTATACTTCATAGCTAAGTCTGCTCTATAAAAGATCGAGTATGAACTAATAATCTTAAGTGCTTCATTATCACTTTAATTTTTTGTTGATATCCTCTTACTTTCACTTCAATATTATTCTTCAAGACGATAAATAAAGAATATTGACATAAAAGGATTTAGACATAATAAAAGTATTAAAGATTAAAAGCAAAAGAGGCACTCACTTTTAAGATATTTCATTTTGTAATCTTTTTTTATAAGCTAACACTCGATTCGTTGGATGCCTTTAAAAGTGTATTAGAGGATTGTGGGTTGGTGGACTTGGGGTTTTCGGGTTATCCTTTCACGTGGGACAATGGCAGGCGAGGGGAGGCTTTTATAGAAGAGAGGTTAGATAGGTGTCTTGCCACTACGTCATGGATACAACACTTCGAGAATGTACGAGTGAACCACCTACCATCTGCAGGGTCAGATCACGTTCCCATTACCCTCGACCTTGCTGCTAAGTTAAGCTATCAAAATTCCACACCTCGTTTCAAGTTCGAAAGCATGTGGAGTTGGGATCAGGGCTGTAGTACCACTATTACATCGGCTTGGAGGCAAGGGCGCGACTGGACTGATAAACTCAGCATATGTGCAGCTTCTCTCATGAGGTGGAGTCAATCCTCGTTTGGTAGCTTGAAAAGTCAGAGAAAGAGAGTGGAAAACGACTTGTGTAGACTGGCTGCAAGAAGTGACGAGATAGCGATCAATCAGCGGGCTCTCCTGAAAAAGCAGCTGGCTGAAGTCTCCTTGAGGGAAGAAATGATGTGGAGACAACACTCAAGAATACAGTGGTTGAAGGAAGGGGATCGAAACACAAAATTTTTCCATGCTTCAGCAACAAGCAGAAGGCAGACTAACAGGATAGAAAAACTGAAAAATGAGAACAACGAGACCCTTGTAGGACGGGAACTGCAGGACCACATCATCAAATTCTATTCGGAGCTATATTCATCAGTGGGAAAGGATGTTACTAGCTCTGATGTGGATTTTCTTCCTCAGAAGATTTCAGCTGAGATGAATATGTATTTAGACAAACCATTTTCTGAAGACAAGGTAGCAACAATAGTCAACATGATGCATCCTTTGAAAGCCCCAGGACCGGATGGCTTCCCTCCCCTCTTCTATCAACAATATTGGAGTACTGTGAGTAGAGACTTGGCGAAGGTAGTCATTGGAGTGCTGGACGGCGGTGAACTGCCAAGAGATTTCAACCATACTCACGTTTGTCTCATCCCAAAAGTTAAGGACCCCCAGCTTCTCTCTCAATATCGGCCAATCGGCCTCTGTAACGTGGCCTACAAGATAGCTGCTAAAGTCCTAGCCAATAGACTTAAAGGATTGTTGGGAGAGGTTATTGATGAAACCCAAAGCGCCTTCGTGCCAGGGAGATTAATCACGGACAACACTTTCGTAGCTAGCGAACTCTTTCATCATATGAAAAGAGGGGGGACAGGAAGAAGAAGATTTATGTCATTGAAGCTAAACATGATAAAGGCGTATGACCGTGTTGAGTGGTCCTTCTTGGAGGCGGTTATGAGGAGACTGAGATTCTAGGTTGCATGGATTGCGAGGATCATGAGACTTGTCTCTACGACTTCTTACTCGATCCTACTGAATGGGAATCCGATTGGCTTCATCAAACCCACTAGAGGCTTGAGACAGGGAGATCCTCTCTCTCCGTACTTATTCTTGCTGTGCACTGAAGGGCTGATTGGGATGCTAAATTCAGCTGTCACTTCGGCCAGTCTTCATGGGATGAGAATTTCAAGGGGAGCTCCCGTTATCTCCCACCTGTTGTTTACTGATGACACGTTGGTTTTTTGCCGGGCTTCTATTGCAGATGCTACTGCAATATTATCTACACTACAGCGGTATGAATCCTTATCTGGTCAGAAAGTCAACTTGAGCAAGTCTCAGGTTAGCTTTAGTGCTAGTGTCAGAGTGGAACTAAGGGAAACGTTAGTTCAGTTTCTGGGAGTAAAACAGGTGGAGCACCATGAGCTATATCTCGGTCTCCCTACAGTCGTGGGTCGCTCGAGGAAAATCACCTTCAGGAGACTGAAGGATAAACTCTGGCTGAGATTGGAGGGGTGGAAAGAAAGACTCTTATCAAGCTCGGGTAAAGAACTCCTGGTAAAGGCTGTAGCACAAGCCATTCCTACCTACATCATGCAGTGTTTTCTCTTGCCTGTGGGTTTTTGCCAAGATCTTCAAGCAATGATTAGGAGATTCTGGTGGCAAAAGTCTACAGAGGGACGTCGACTGCATTTATGTAGCTGGAATCAGCTTTGTAAGCTGAAATCTGAAGGTGGTCTGGGCTTTAGAGACTTTGGCTGCTTCAACCGAGCACTCCTAGCTAAACAAGGATGGCGTATATTAATTAACCCGACATCTCTTGTTTCTAGGCTACTGAAAGCTCGCTTCTTTCCAGACTCTAACTTCTGGCAGGCGTCTTTGGGTTCTTCTCCCAGCTATACCAGCGAAGTGTCTTAGCAGGACGTAATATCCTGGACTTAGGTTGCTATTGGCAAGTGGGTGATGGTTCAACCATGAAGGTGTGGCAAGACAAATGGATTTCGCAGCCCTCAGTTAGAAAATATAAAAACAGAGAGGATATAAAATTATTTGAAATTCTGCATACTTTCCATTAAAGAGTCTGCTAGTATTTATACAAGAGAAAAACAGAATTACTGAGTAGTACAAACTGAAAAATAGCTAACAGTATTTGGAACAAGTCTTCTCATAACTGATCGAAAATATCTCTTCACATCCCTTTATTCCAGCTAATTAGTTGAAGACTAATTCCTATCTGTTGGCAGCTTGCGTAGATATCTTAACACCCTCAAACTTTAGAATCATTACCCCATGTAGCTCGGCTGATCGAGACATGGTAGTTGCCTCTCTTATCGACAGTCATAGTGGCAACTGGAAATGGGATACCATAAATGATCTGTTGCTTCCAGTCGATGTAGATAGAATAAAATTGATTCCTATTGGCCTTGGTAGGCGTCCAGATCGATTAACTTGGTTTTACCATTCACCCGGTCATTATGTTGTCAAAAGTGGCTATCGTTTAGCTATGGCTATGGAGGAGGGACACCCAGCCGGCTCTACATCTGTGGTTCTGGAAATTAAGCTCTGGAAACGCTTGTGGGGCATCCCAGTACCTCCAAAGATCAGGAACTTCCTGTGGCGAGCGGCCTTAAATTCACTACCAGCCAAAGAAGTTCTGCAAACGAGGATTAATAGCATTCCTTCTGCCTGTCAACGCTGTAAAGGGGTCGAGTCCGTGCTTCATGTTCTTCAAGAGTGCTACTTCGCGAGGAAAGCATGGGAGGCAGCAGGCCTTTAGAAAATTCTGCATGTACAGGCTTATAACTTCAGGGGCTGGTTGTCGGAACTAATGGAATGCTTGAATCTGGAGGACTTGATGCTCTTCTCGTTCATGTGCTACCGATTGTGGATGGCAAGGAATAAGCTCTTTCACGAAGGCCTCGATGGTTGTTCTTTACAGGTTAGTTCCGTTGCAAAAAAATCTATTGAGAGAGCATCAGGAAGTGGTGGCTCACCCTGTTCCGGATATCAATCCCGGTGCCTGTAGTGGGGGTCTCTGGCAGCCTCCTCTTTCAAATGCAGTCAAGCTTAATGTGGATGCTGGGATTATTGGACAGGCAATGATGGGTTTAGGATTCGTGATCAGAGATCAACTTGGCCAAGTGTTGGCTAGTGGACAGAAATCGATGATAGGAATCTGGACACCATTTATTTCCGAGGCAATGGCCCTCCTGTTTGGACTCTCCATTGCGAAGGATTTGGGTTTCAATCACATTATTGCTGAATTAGACTGTAAGTATGTGATGGACTGTTTGAGAGGAAAAGTTGATTATCGGAATGAATTTGGAGGTATCCTGACTGACTGCCTTCTGCTGAGTCGGTCATTTCCTTCCTGCTGCTGGTCGTTTGTCCCTCGTACTGGCAATATGGTTGCCCATACTTTAGCTAAAGTCTTGCCCTACTAATCCTTCCGTTTTAGTTTGGGTTAAGGAAGCTCCTCCTTACGTGTTGGACTTAATCCATCTGGATGCTGTATCTTTGGGAGTTTAATGAAAGTCCTTTGTTTCAAAAAAAAAAAAAAAACTCGATTCATTTTTATTTTATATTCAAACTATAATATTTTTTATTAATTATAATTTTTTAATTATTTACATTAATTATTTAATAATAATAATAATAATAATAATAATAATAATAATCAAATTTGTATGTATGTACCTATAATATTATAAATTGTACACTTAATGATAATTTAACATATAAACAATAACAACTAGCAAATTTATCAGATACATATAAAATTTATCAGCCAACAACTCTAAGATTTTATATTATTATTAAAATAAAATCAAAACTTACATTACAGCTATCTTCATGATGTTAATTAGTTGAGCCGGCATATGTGAAGTATGGGAAGATAGTAATTGAAAAGAGTTTTTGATTTGACCATAAGAATATAGAATGATGAAATCTAACAGAGGAACTAGAAATTCAGAAAGCTTGAGAAGCAAGTCTGTTGAAGCTTGTATTGGATTGGACAAAAGTGAAAGGGTAGTTGAGGAAAATCCTATAAATGAATTATAGAAAACCGCAATATAGTGTGCCGTTTTTCAGCATAAAATAACACATCTGATAGTAGAATTTATTGTAACACCCTATACCCGTCCAGTTAAAAGATCCGGATACCAGAAGTCACACCCGAGTTTGAATCTCTTAAAGAGGCTAAATTCTAAGATTTGTCTAAATTTAAAAAGTTTATTTAATTTAAGATATTATTTATTCTATCAAAATTTCGACATAATCTTCCCTTATTAATGGCTATTTCCTGTGAAAAAGAAAATATAAAACATTTCTAAGATTATATAACTATTTTCCAAATCTCAATTAATTGCTACTTCAAACGCTATTAATTTTACTATGTAATTAAATAAAATTTCGGCAGCATGACAGCTTAAAATTCATGCTACCCAAACCTGCAAAAACTTAATTTTTTACACTCCCAATATCATTCCTCCAACTCCAGAACTTCAATCAACAACTCAACACTTCTGTAATTTCATCTCAACACAATCACAACCACTCAAGTACAGTTTATATAAAGCTCATTCACGCAACTCACTAAATTCATATAGTATTTACATAAATTCCCATTTATAACAAATTCTTATGATCCATTACATGATTTATGCCTATGTTAAAAATTTCTTGATATACATGTTGCATTAACACAATTTATATAATTGGCTTTAACATAGAAACTTAGCTCACCATAATTAAATATTTACTTATATACACTATTATATAAATAAGAATTTCATCATCAAGATTCAATGTACATATTAAAACGCGCATAATCATATTAACATAATTTGGTTCGGACTTGAGATATTAATTCTCAAGCTTCCTACGTATCCCATTTAGGGAATCAGAACCACGTAGTTCTCCAAACCCAAGACTCACAATAGTACTTTAAATAAGTAACCATTCAATCTGGTTTAGGTAAGAATATTGCTTGTCACTTTTCAAACATTTACAGATACATAACTGTATTATACGCATTTCTAATTACAGCATACTACTCCAGATTGTATAACATACAATTAATCACAATATGAATATATATATATATATATATATATATATATATATATTCAAAAGCAATCATCATTAGTTGTAATTAAGTGTAAGTCAAATTAATCATATACAACAATTTACAATGTACGCATAATAGTCATAAGATTCAAAGTTTAAAAATGCATACTTATATATATATATATATATATATATATATATATATATATATATATATATATATATATATATATATATATATATATATATATATATATATATATGTAACGTCCCCAGATAGCCGCTAGCACGATATTGTCCGCTTTGGGGCCCATGTCTCACACGTCTGCTTTTGAGATCGTGCCGAGCAACCACTACCCCTCACGGTTTTGTTTTTGCTGCTTTGGGGCCCATGTCTCACACATCTGCTTTTGAGATCGTGCCGAGCAACCACTACCCCTCACGGTTTTGTTTTTGAGGTACCCCACATGTCTGCTTTAGAGATCATGCCGGAGCCCCAATATGCGTCTTTCAGTGCCTCCACATGTCTGCTTTGGAGATCATGCCGGAGCACTAATCAATATTGTCCTCTTTGGGCGTCACATGTCTGCTCTATAGATCATGCCGACCCCTCAAGGTTTGGTTTTCATAAACACTTGTAGTAATATATATATATTTTTTATTATAATCACAATTTCTCAAAAGAAAGGATAATTCACAATAATCGAATATTAACAAGCAAGGTAATCGAATATTAACAAGCAAGGTAAAAAGATATTCTTAATCATTGATTATGTAATCATTCTAATTCACATAGTTATATCTTAGCATCGAGAGATCACTTAAATCAAATTCTACATCTATATATATATACGCTTTATACAATACGTTTATTTATTATATTTATAAATCTAACAATAATAACACAACACAAAACAACAAAGTATAAACAACCACGAAGAATCACATTTTTATAATTAAAATAATGTCATTTAGACCTTATAATTTAAGTAAGTATATTCATGGTTCTGTATCCCAATTGGCTTATTACTCGACTCAAACATATCAAGCCTATAGTTCACAGCAAAGATATCAAAGTTCTTACACCCATATATGTATCGATATACATATATATGGCAACGCATTTATTCACTTGCCGTGAAGTTTAATTCTAGTTAAGTTCCCGAATGTAGATGTAGATATATTTATTAGTATAGAAATAAATCCCAAATCATAAATTTTACTTGAAATTCTAATAATATTACCTCTTAAATTCACTATCAAATAAGAGTTTCAAAATCTATCAATAACTCTTACATGCCATTAATATTTATTAATACCGATCCCTTTTTACCACAAGTTCAATCATATCCAATAACAAAACTAAATCAATGACTCCATTAGACAATGTACAACTTCTTTAATTGAGTTATTCGTTCTTTTTTTGTCTCCAGCATTTCTTTTCCTTATGCTAACAATCCGTAAGCCTTGAAATCATCCCATAACAATTTCATAATAACCATTCAATTAACTTAAACTCCTGAATTCCATCAATTTACACACACAGAAGCAACCATTTATATTAAATATACAATAAATGTCTCATTAAAATTCAAGATTTCTTTAACTAAATTGAGGGAGTAAATTTCAGTATCCCATACCGTAATTGAAGCCCAGAATGCCCTCTCTATTCTGCCTCGCCGGAGGCTCGTCGGAGGCTCCACCGGCGCTGCCCACCTGCTGCCAGAGCCGTTAGGACCCCTCCGGGGGCCTTCACGCGCCTCAAGATGTCGTGGTTTGGTCGGAAAGTCGCCTGGAACCGCCGGCTACCACGTGCTCCGATCTGCACTTCCCCGACGAGTGGGGACGATCGGCGACCACCGAAAGATCCGCCTCAGCCTCGTGATCTCACCGGTGCCGTCAGCCCCTTCCACCGCCATCGGAGATCGCTGGAAAGAGGAGGAGATCAATCCGGTTGAAAAGAAGAAAAAGGAAGCAGCTGCCGGAGGGTAGGGACGGCAAGGAGAGAGATCGGTGGCCGAGGTGGTGGCAGCCGCACCGATTGCCGGCCAAAGCGCCGTTGATCGGCGCCAACGCCTCCCCTCCGCCTCTCTTCTCTTCCCCGACTCCCCTTCTCCCTCCTCCTCTTTCTTTTTTTTTTCTTCCTTTCTCTTTCCTTTCTTCCCTTTTTTTTCATTTTTAACTTTTTTCTTTTATTTTTAAACCACACAACTTTCTTTTAAATATCAACTATCCCCCAAATTGCTCTATTAGCGAAATGACCCAAAAACTTCTTAATTCTTTTCAATTACACCCAAAATCAATTATAATTTCACCCAAAATTATTTTATATTTATATTTTTGTCAATTACTTATATAATTCGAGTTAATCCATAAATCGGGGCGTTACAATTCTACCCCCCTAAAGAAAATTTCGTCCTCGAAATTTATTTAACAATAGAGCATGATAGTGTTTGCTACTACTAGTTAGGTTCAGGTTATTACACGGTCTTCCACCAATGACAAGATCAAATCTGACAAAAGAGTTCATTACTTACTCTAATATGTCAGTATTTAGATGTTACATCTTCATAATATCAATCAAATTTCCTGTTTGGTTTGTTTGTTTCCACTAGCACCTCAAAATACTCCTATTTACCCCTGAGATCTCATTTCCAAACGGATTCTAAGCATGTGCAGAGTAACTTCTGCACACCAATCCAAAAACAAAAACAAAAGAGAAAAGATTAATGCCTCCGGGAAATAAGTCCTTCAGAACTGATAAATGGAAAGCAACAGTGTCTTCATGTAATTTAGAATAAGTTGTTCTATGAGTTACAACCTCTGAATCAGAGAAATTCTAAGTCCAACCAATGAATTTGGTTGAGATTGTATCTCATCATCAACTTCAATCAATTACTGTTGTTCCCTCTACATCATATTCATAAAAACTCCTCTTTCTTATGGATATAACCTTGTATGAACTGTTATTAATTTCTAGACAAATATCGATATAATGCTATATCGACATTAACTCCATTATTGTAATTGGAAAGTCCTACTTTCAAATCACATCTCCTTTGATGCTTATCAGCATATACTCTTATATTTTCTTTATTTATCCTCCTTAATATCTACTTACTCTTTTTGTAATCCATAAATTTCTTTTCAACTGAAGCGTATGTACAACATTTTAGACCTTCATGAATAGTCAAATAATGCTGATACAAAATATGTAATATGATTTATACATATAATGCCCTAATAACGCACATCTTATGTATTGGTAATGCATATTGCCTATTCCCAAGTAGATAATGTTTAAATCGCTGCGCTCAATGTCAGGAATTCCTAACAGATAAACGGAGTGCTACAACTCCCATCTAAACTAGATTTTATTGGTCCATGCCCAGAAACGCCTGAACCTGGCTCTGATACCACTAAATGTAACACCCTATACCCGTCCAGTTAAAAGACCCGGATACCAGAAGTCACACCCGAGTTTGAATCTCTTAAAGAGGCTAAATTCTAAGATTTGTCTAAATTTAAAAAGTTTATTTAATTTAAGATATTATTTATTCTATCAAAATTTCGACATGATCTTCCCTTATTAATGGCTATTTCCTGTGAAAAAGAAAATATAAAATATTTCTAAGATTATATAACTACTTTCCAAATCTCAATTAATTGCTACTTCAAACGCTATTAATTTTACTATGTAATTAGATAAAATTTCGGCAGCATGACAGCTTAAAATTCATGCTACCCAAACCTGCAAAAACTTAATTTTTTACACTCCCAATATCATTCCTCCAACTCCAGAACTTCAATCAACAACTCAACACTTCTGTAATTTCATCTCAACACAATCACAACCACTCAAGTACAGTTTATATAAAGCTCATTCACGCAACTCACTAAATTCATATAGTATTTACATAAATTCCCATTTATAACAAATTCTTATGATCCATTACATGATTTATGCCTATGTTAAAAATTTCTTGATATACATGTTGCATTAACACAATTTATATAATTGGCTTTAACATAGAAACTTAGCTCACCATAATTAAATATTTACTTATATACACTATTATATAAATAAGAATTTCATCATCAAGATTCAATGTACATATTAAAACGCGCATAATCATATTAACATAATTTGGTTCGGACTTGAGATATTAATTCTCAAGCTTCCTACGTATCCCATTTAGGGAATCAGAACCACGTAGTTCTCCAAACCCAAGACTCACAATAGTACTTTAAATAAGTAACCATTCAATCTGGTTTAGGTAAGAATATTGCTTGTCACTTTTCAAACATTTACAGATACATAACTGTATTATACGCATTTCTAATTACAGCATACTACTCCAGATTGTATAACATACAATTAATCACAATATGAATATATATATATATATATATATATATATATATATATATATATATATATATATATTCAAAAGCAATCATTATTAGTTGTAATTAAGCGTAAGTCAAATTAATCATATACAACAATTTACAATGTACGCATAATAGTCATAAGATTCAAAGTTTAAAAATGCATACTTATATATATATATATATATATATATATATATATATATATATATATATATATATATATATATATATATATATATATATATATATATATATATATATATATATATATATATATATATATATATATATATATATAAATATGTAACGTCCCCAGATAGCCGCTAGCACGATATTGTCCGCTTTGGGGCCCATGTCTCACACGTCTGCTTTTGAGATCGTGCCGAGCAACCACTACCCCTCACGGTTTTGTTTTTGCTGCTTTGGGGCCCATGTCTCACACGTCTGCTTTTGAGATCGTGCCGAGCAACCACTACCCCTCACGGTTTTGTTTTTGAGGTACCCCACATGTCTGCTTTAGAGATCATGCCGGAGCCCCAATATGCGTCTTTCAGTGCCTCCACATGTCTGCTTTGGAGATCATGTCGGAGCACTAATCAATATTGTCCTCTTTGGGCGTCACATGTCAGCTCTATAGATCATGCCGACCCCTCAAGGTTTGGTTTTCATAAACACTTGTAGTAATATATATATATATATATATATATATATATATATATATATATATATATATATATATATATATATATATATATATATATATATATATATATATATATATTATTATAATCACAATTTCTCAAAAGAAAGGATAATTCACAATAATCGAATATTAACAAGCAAGGTAATCGAATATTAACAAGCAAGGTAAAAAGATATTCTTAATCATTGATTATGTAATCATTCTAATTCACATAGTTATATCTTAGCATCGAGAGATCACTTAAATCAAATTCTACATCTATATATATATACGCTTTATACAATACGTTTATTTATTATATTTATAAATCTAACAATAATAACACAACACAAAACAACAAAGTATAAACAACCACGAAGAATCACATTTTTATAATTAAAATAATGTCATTTAGACCTTATAATTTAAGTAAGTATATTCATGGTTCTGTATCCCAATTGGCTTATTACTCGACTCAAACATATCAAGCCTATAGTTCACAGCAAAGATATCAAAGTTCTTACACCCATATATGTATCGATATACATATATATGGCAACGCATTTATTCACTTGCCGTGAAGTTTAATTCTAGTTAAGTTCCCGAATGTAGATGTAGATATATTTATTAGTATAGAAATAAATCCCAAATCATAAATTTTACTTGAAATTCTAATAAAATTACCTCTTAAACCACACAACTTTCTTTTAAATATCAACTATCCCCCAAATTGCTCTATTAGTGAAATGACCCAAAAACTTCTTAATTCTTTTCAATTACACCCAAAATCAATTATAATTTCACCCAAAATTATTTTATATTTATATTTTTGTCAATTACCTATATAATTCGGGTTAATCCATAAATCGGGGCGTTACATTTATACTGATATAAAATGGTAAACAAATTATCATTTTTTAACAAACTAAAATTTTAAATAATTTCGCTTTAACACCAAAATTTTATATATTTATTAAAATTACACCAAAACTAAAAAAATCCCTACATATTATAGGTAAAAATAATAATTGATGGTGAAACATATTATCCATGAAGCCAATAAATAATTGCACTGCGGATGTATGAAAGCAACCTATTATATTATAGTATATCAAAACTTTCTTTGAACAATAAATTTATATTACTGTATATATACTATATACTTAGCACTTAAATTGAACACGAATGCCGAAGAAGCAAAATTTTCAAAGCATCACAGCTATATATGCTTTCTTATAATTATAATAATGACTATTATTAATTAATTAATCAATTGACATTTTATCTTTTTCCATACAAAAAAATATAATATCAAATACCAAACAAATTTGATAATGTCTATTTAGAAAACAAACTGCCAAAAACTCTGCTTAAAAAATAATAAATAAAAAAAGAAGAGAATGAAGATATAGTTATGGACTTTGTCATCTGATCTTTACATTTTCTAGTAACAGTGTCTAACTCAAAATATGCCACCAAACCCAAGTCTTCTGCATGAAGGACACGTATCTCTCCACCTCTCTCCATAAATCCCACCACCTCTTCTTCTCCCAATCAATAATCTTCTACAATGGGAAACAAAGCTGCTCTTCTGCTATCACTGCTTGTTCTTAGCTATGGAGTTAGCATTGGATTGGGGTTTTATAAAGAAGAAAGAGAGTGGGAAGAAGAGAGATCATCCCCATCAGAGGAGGGGTTCTTGTTGCAAGATTCAAAGCATGTGATTAGAACTGATGCTGGAGATGTGAGAGTGGTGAGGAGTTATGGTGGAAGAATCATAGATAGGCCTTTGCATATTGGGTTCATTACAATGGAACCCAAGACTCTTTTTATTCCTCAGTATATGGATTCCAGTTTGATCATCTTCATCCGTAGAGGTAATTAAATTAAATTCTGAATATTTATTGTTTGCATATTTAAGTATATATATATATATATACAAATTAAATGCGAATTAATGGGTTATTGCAGGGGAAGCAAGAATTGGATTAATACACAAAAATGAGTTAGCAGAAAGGACAGTGAAGATAGGGGATGTATATAGAATCCCAGCTGGTTCAGCTTTCTATTTAGTTAACATAGGCGAGGGGCAAAGACTTCATGCCATTTGCAGCATTGATCCTTCTGAAGGCTTGGCCTTGGGTGCTTTACAGGTTCTTTTTATTTATTTATTTAGTCTCTGACCATTATTTTATTCATTTATTTTATCTGCATACTAATTCAATGACATTCTATCATTTCAATTTTCTTCATAAATTTCATTAATTTTACTGACCACCAATATATCTTAGGTTCCAATGGAATTGAGTCCAAAATTATGTGGTTTGTGACAATTCTTACTTAGACTTGATCTCCAAATTATGTAATTGGCTGGATGAAGTCAAATTAGTACTGTATATATAGTTGAGAATTTGAATAAAATAAAATAAAAAAAAAAGATTCAAGAATGTAGAAAGGTAGAAGTTCTCTCTTATATAATCCATGAATGTTTTGCACTTGCAGTCTTTCTTCATTGGAGGAGGAACTTATCCAACATCCATTCTTGCTGGTTTTGAGCCAGAAACACTTTCCACTGCTTTCAATGTAAGAAAAAAAAAAAAAAGGATCTTCACTTTCTTGGCATAGTAACTTGGCTGCTGGTTTCAACTGAAGCGTTTGAATGTATCCATTTTCAGGTCACAGTGCAGGAAGTGAAGGAGATCATGAGCAGGCAAAGTGATGGCCCTATAGTATACCTAGGCGATTCGCGAGCACCGAGCCTGTGGAATAAGTTCATTAAAATGAATGAGCAAGATAAACTAAATCACCTGAAGAAAATGATGGTCTTCCAAGATGATGAAGAAAAGGAAGAAAATACATCATCATTATGGTCATGGAGGAAATTGCTGAACTCCGTACTGAGGCAAGAAAATAAGAAAATACGAGACAAAAAGGGTAAATCCCCTGATTCACTCAACATCTATAAGAGAACCCCTGACTTCAGAAACAACTATGGCTCTAGCTTTGCCCTTGATGAGTCTGCCTACCCCCCTCTTAAATATTCCGGCATTGGTGTATATCTCGTCAATCTCACCGCGGTATGCCTCTTCATTCTTCACATTTTTTCATTGCGATAAATGATCATATTTCTATACATGCATGTCCACACAACTAAAACACATAAACTTGGGCATGAAAAAATGTGCGTTTAAATCATATAGATATGGTCATTTGAGCAGGGATCAATGATGGCACCGCATGTGAATCCCAGAGCAACAGAGTATGGAGTAGTATTGCGAGGATCGGGAGTAATACAGATTGTATACCCGAACGGAACACAAGCGATGAATGCAAGAGTAGCAGAAGGAGATGTGTTCATGGTGCCAAAGTTCTTCCCTTTCTGTCAAATAGCATCAAGAACAGGTCCTTTTGAGTTCTTCGGATTCACTACCTCAGCTAGAAAGAACAGACCCCAGTTCTTGGCTGGTGCAAACTCAATCCTCACCAGACTCGGAGGCCCTGAGCTTGCAGCTGCTTTTGGGTCCCCAGAGAAAAGGGTTAGGCGGTTCGTTGATGCCCAGCGTGAAGCTGTTATATTGCCTTCTGCATCTGCAGCTCCACCGGACAAGATGGTGAAGAAGATGCCTGAGATGATTACCAGCTTTTAGGATGAAAAATAATTTGTATTGTTATTTGTAGCTTTGTTTTTTTTTTTTTTTTGGCCTTTTTATTTTCTCTGTTTGGCTTTAATGAGTTTCTCTTGTTTGTGAATAAAATTCACTTCTTCCTCTATTTTCACCATTTCTTTTAGAAATTCTTATAAGTTGCATACATTTATATAATATAGACTAATTAACTAATTACATGAAGTAGGTGCTAATTATTTTCAGATATTAACTTGAATTTTAAAAATTTTTATAAAAAATAAAAATTTATGTATGCATAATCTATAAAAATTATTTTATATATTCATATTATATTAAAAAAAATTATTTTGTATATTAAATGAATCAGATTCCTTATAAATGAGATGAATAGTTGGCAAATTTTACTAATTATATATATATGGTTATATAGTTATTATTATCGTCGGTTAAGGTTGATAATTTTGAGTAAATTCCATGTCAAATTTGCGAGATCCATGTGCTCAATTATAATAAGGCTGAGGGTACTCCTCAAAAGAGTAATTAATATATTAATATTTGTTTTATTTTGGTACAATATTTGTTTTGTTTGAGTAATTAATATACTAATATTTGTTTTATTTTGGTACAATATTTGTTTTGTTTCGGTATAATATCCTCTCGAAGCAATGTCATTTCAATCAAATATTGTTTTGATATAATGTCCTCTTGAAACAATGTCATTTTAAAACTAATAAATATTGTTTTGGTATAATGTCCTCTAGAAATAATGTTATTTTAAAACTGGTAGAACTGTTATTTTGAAAATAATGTTATTTTAAAACTGGTAGAACTGTTATTTTGATTATGTTCCATAACTAACACGGATTTGTTATTTTGATTATGCTCTGTAACTGCTGATATGACATAAGTGTGACATGTTAATATGAGTTAGATTATTTCAATTTGTAAACTTTACAGGTAATTGTTCTTTTTGGAATATTTTATGGGTTTTTTTTTTTTTACACTTGCCATGTGCCACGTGACTCTTTTTGCCACATAAAATCTAACATGTCATGAGTTAATGTGACTCTTTTTGCCACATAAAATCTAACATGTTATGAGTTAATTTGTCACATATCAATTTTCAAGCTACATCAACAGTCAATTGATATAAAATAGTCAATTTTAAACTGATTTGCCATGTATCAATTTTCAGGTCACATCAACGATCAACTAATATAAAATAGTCAAAATAACATATTTATGAGTTTTAAATTGACATTACCCAAATTATAAATTTTAGGGGACATTTGGCCTTATAGTAATTTCTCAACAATGCTTATAGTTTTATATGGTGTAGACACCAACTAATTAACACCTATAATTCTACATGAAACATGCCATGGCTAGTTTAGTTTCTATTAACATCAAATCAAGAATTTGTTTATATATGCATCGATCGATATATTTGTTTTGTTTAGACAATAAACAATATCCTTGTTTTTTTCTAGTCGTACTAAATTCCTTAATCAAGAAACATTTTACTTAGTTATCCGTATTAATTTTGTAGAAATAAAAAAATTTTCCAAATCATGTAATCAACGAAGAGAAGAGAATTCTTTTCTTCTTATTTTTATACTCTTTTACCTTTATGAAATTTTTTACTATATAGGAGTGGTATTTAACTATATATTATAAAAAATTTATACTTTACACATATTATAAGATGAGCAAAGAATATATAAGACATTTAATTGGAGAGGCTATTTAGCAATTTTTTTGTTAATTGGCTAAGATAATTTAAACTTAATTAAGAAAGTCTTCAAGAAAAAACTAAAAGTGCAATTCAATTGTTCGACAAAAAGAGTAATTAACTTTATAATATTTGTTTTGGTACTTCTAAAATTTACAAATTAGAGTAATATCCTAAAATTAATGGATTCGTTATTTTAATTATTTTTCATCAATTAATTGCTAATATAACGTAAGTGTGACACGTTAACAGTGGTTAAATTAACTCAATTTATAAATTTTAGAGTTTAAACTGTTTTTTTAAATATTTAGGGAGTTTTTTTTGGCACTTTCAATTTTTATCACATGTCAATTTTATTAGTATAATTTTGATTTTACTTTTCAACTGACGAAAATAGTTAAAATAACGGAGCCATCAGTTTTGGGTAATATTATTTTAATTTATAAATTTTCGAAGAATATTATATCAAAATAAATATTAATATTTTAATTATATTAAAATAAATATTAAGCCCTTTTTTTTTGGTCAAATTTAAAGAATAAATTGCAGCTTTGGCTTTAAAAAAATAAGTGGGCGGGCAGATTTCACGTGCATAGCACGTGTTGAACCATCAGGTTTAGGCTTATATAAACTCTGCGAACCGGCGCTTTAGATCTGAAGAAAATTAAGAAAAGAAAATATTTTTGCATTTTCTTCTAATTTTAACTGTAAAGAAAAGAAAAGAATCAGAGCTACTTCTACAATTCGTCATCAAAACGAATGAAGAAACTCAATTTCTCACTTGCTTTCCTTTCGTTTCTCCTTCTTTTATTATGCTCAATTATAGCATTTACAGAGGCCGAAGTCATAACCCTAACCCCTGACACCTTCTCTGACAAGGTAAGCATAATTTTTTGCTTTTGTTTGGGATTTATGGTGTATATTTTCTTTTTTCTTTGATTGTTCATTCACAAACTTAAATGAATTTTGTCTTAGGTTTTTAGATTGATTTCAAATTATTGTGCTTGGATGATTGGATGCCCGAGTCAATTTGAACATTGTTGCTTGCTCCTCTGCATCTCCTTATTGACCTTTCTAGTTAAGATTTTTGAAAATCTATTGCTACCATTTCATAGTTGGAGTCTTTGGTTCAATCTCAATAGAATTAGGTTGTTGTGCTTTGTAGATAGCAGGGACTGTCCTATCATGTAATCTAAATTCAGAAAAGCGTCTTGATTTATCAAGGTCTGTTCTTGAAGAAGTATACATGTTGCTGATTTTTTTTTTTTGGCTTGTTTATGCATTTTATGTTTTAGGTCAAGGAAAAGGACACTGCTTGGTTTGTGAAATTTTGTGTTCCTTGGTGTAAGCACTGGTGAGTGATCTCGGCTTGATGTGTGGAGAGTCTGCTTAGACCTTTTTTTTTCTGGTCAAAATAATCTTCTTAGACTAAGTTAAGGAAAAAAGTGAAATTTTGATCTTGTATTTTACTCTTTAATATTTGATGGGTTCCAGTAAGAATTTGGGTACTCTGTGGGAAGACCTAGGAAAGGCAATGGAAGGGGAGGATGAAATCGAGGTGGGAGAAGTTGATTGTGGTACAAGCAAACCTGTATGTTCGAAAGTTGACATTCACTCTTATCCTACATTTAAGGTCTTCTATGATGGGGAAGAAGTTGCTAAATACCAAGGTAAAATATAAATTTCGTTTTGTTCACTATGCAGTTGTTCTGCATTGTATTTTCCATTTTTAAAAGAATGGGATACGTTTGGTGATGTTTCTGGTTCTCATCAACATCTATTCTACTGCCTATTTTTGCATCAACAAATCTCGTTTAAACGTGGAATTTGAAGCCTTAATCTGTTGTACTTCGAAAATTGCCTGATAAAATTATAGGCATCAATACCGACTTGCAGCAATTTAATAGACTAAACGCCATAGCCTGCCCTCATATATAACTGTTACATCACGGCTTCTAAGTTAACTGTTGTTATTGTACATCATGGCATGTTCTGAGACATGTAGCAAGGACAGGGGATATTATTTTGGGCCTGGTAAGGAAAGGCATGTACATGTCAAGGAGAAATGATGCAAGTTTGGTAGGCAGACTTTGTGAAATTCCCCTGATAGAACCTTTATAGGGCATCGAGAGCTTGTACTTTCACAATCACATGGTAAATTATAGGGCATCGGAGTTGACTTGCAGCAATTTAATAGAATAAAAAACATAGCCTGCCCTGATGGAATAACTTGATTCCATGGATCGGGAGACTAATAGCTAGCATTTACTTGTGCTCTTGTACATTGCTTGTTTTAAGACATGTGGAAACAGGCAGATGATTTTGTTCCAGGACTTGGGAATCATTAGTTATGTGGTGAATCAGCGATCATAGTTGTGGTCAATTTGCTGACTTTAGTATGTGGTGGAGTTTTGCTATTATCATGGCTATGGAATGGATAGAGGTGTCATCGAGGCATGTGATGGAACTTACATTGTCCTTGCAACAATGAACATAACTTTTGATGCAATTCTTATCAAGCTTCAGTTATACATGTCATAATCACTTGATCCTTAGATATAAGATGCTTTGTATTTGTTTGTTGCTGGCATAAGCATAGCCACCTTGTGTATATGAAGAGTGACTTTTTCTTAATGTCTAACATGAGAGGAATGTTTTGGACTAACTTCAGGTACTAAGGCTATTTATAATTCTAAATCAATTTTTACCACCCAATCAGGGTAAATTTCCTCTTCCCTTCTGTATTATTTATTTCTTTTCGCCCCTCAATTTATGATCTATCGAATAAGTCCATAGCCAACGAAGTAAATTAGTTTCAAAGTTTTACTTTTCTTTTCTGAGGATCAGATTTAATGAACGTCTTCTGTTTGCATTTGCATTACTTTTGCAGTGATAAATGATGTTTGTTTTTCATCAACACTTGATAGATAGCAAGCTTACAACTAAAATTTTTTTACCCTTTTTTTTTAATGCTATCTAAATGAGCAGGACCAAGAGATGTTGAATCTCTTAAATCATTCGTTTTGGAGGAAGCAGAAAAGGCAGCAGCAAAAGCACATCTAGACAGTGATCAAGAGTTGTGATTGTAAGGTAGTCTGAGAGACATTGTAAGCAAGGGACTTCCGGATGGAAGCAGAGGAGCTGCTGAAAGACTCGCAATGAAATCAACATGGTTCCACAAACAAGTCCTGTTTTGATGATTTTGTGGGTTACAGCAGATTTTGTTTTTCTTCTTCTATATCCTCTGATTAGAGCTTCTTTAATACCTGCTTGGAAAGCGCACTAATTTTGTATGCAAGAACAATTGATCTATTACAAACTTGCATGGTCCTGCAGAAGAAATTTGACTCGAAAGTCTGGTGGGCAATGGATAATACATTCCTTGTTTTGAGACTCTAGAATCAAAATTGTCAGTTATGATACGTAAATTCCGCTTGCCAGACATTATCATGAAATGTGCCTCAAAACTATTTCCATTAACTGTCATCTGAGATTAGCAATGGCACGAAGAGCATGTCTCAGAGGATCATGTAGAATATATTGGGGGTGAAAACGCCAGTAATAATTTTACAATATGAATATATCAACTGCAATTTGATACAGAATTCCTGGTTTAAAAAGATCATTTTGGGGACCCAACTCTGACGTGCGAAAATAATACAAGATTCAAACCAACGATCTGGCAGCCTGTTCAACAGCAACAACAATCTGACCATTCTACCACTGAAACAGATGCCCCATAACTCTGAGGTTAGCCCACGTAACCGCGAATTATTAACAACATTAGGTGCACCATAGTTAAAAGCAGTCTACTTTCCACCTTTCTGTTGTAGAACGGGGACTTTGGCACCTGTGTCGGACAATTGTCTAATGCTCGTCTCTCACAAGCATCGTGAAAACAGTCCAAACTCATGGACCCGGTGGCAATTATCTTCAGTATACCAGAGTCGTCATTTTTCAAGAAGTGAAAGCTCGTCCACATTATATAGGCACCTAATCTTGGAAGATTTTGGTGAGCCTTACAGCAGCCTCTGGAGAATGGGCATCAAGCACTAGAGGATACTCTTTCCAAGTTATTATTATGGAGCAGATTGGTTAGGGTAGCAACCTACATCAAGAGTAAATAAGTAGGTAACCAGAATCTGCACAAAAAATTGAACAGAAGAAAGATAGCATATGAATCCAGTGCTCATTTGAGCTAGATAAACAACATTGAGAAAGCCCGAATGCTTAAGCGCAGTAGAAGAAACAATATCTAGATCATTCAAATACTGAAAAAGGGAAAGACCCTCCAACGAAGTGAACACTGGAGAAGAAACAGTGCAGACAATGAGATCTGAAATGTGGCTTTTCTATTATTGCTGTGTTCCCTCTCTGCAAAGAGCTTGTGTTAAACAATTCAATTTGCTACAACACTTAAATAATAGATTTCTGTACACATGATAATAAATTGTATAGGATTTTCAAATGGAGAAAGGAACATGCTTGACTAAATTTAAGGCCTCTAACAGAAATTTAATTAGACAAGTAGACATTATAAATCAGCAGTCCCAAGGCTATGGTTTTGACATCAATAACCAATTGAACACACATTAGTGCCACAAAACCTGAGGACCACTGGATCACACTAAATATAAAAATACCATGTCCTTTTCAATTAGCAACTTCCTAGATCTCATTGAGTATGCACGAGAGGCAGCAATATCGATTACAATATTTTCTACACCAACTGTTCTTTTCAAAATCTAGCCTTTCGCATCCTTAGATTAAAAAATGAAAAAAAGAATCGTAAGAATATAGGACATACAACAAACTTCATCAGAAGTCATTATCAATTCTTTAGAATTTCTAAACTTGCAGCTTCAGTTCAGGATTTTTCTCAAGTTTTCAGAGGACAGCTATCAAGCACAACAGAAAATTTAGATGCTGAATGAATATAACGACAAAACAAACATATTGAATGAGTACCGCATTCTGCAGATGCCAACCTACTCTTCTCATTTGGTCAACTTACCTGCAACCATTAGAGAACACGTAACATAAAAATTCTTTTCTTTCACAACAATAGTGCACTGCTGCATTACAACACATGCACATTCTGTAAGCAATCAGATAGCTCAGCAGGCAATTACATAGAATGTTTTAGGGGATAACCTTGAAGCTCAGTCGTATTGACAGGAAATCATAAAACACTTGCCTTCAATTGAATGTTAAAATGGTATTAAGGTGTGAGTTTCAACTAATTTGATTAACAAAATCATTTAATTGACAATTGTCATCTTCTACTAATATGAATTTAGGTCTCATTTACTTTGAAGGAGTGAGATTAAGATTAAAAATAAAAATAAAAAATAAAAGAAAACTTGCAAAATGTGGATACAATTAAATGCTTTGAAGTTTTACCTTCAGAAAAGCATCAATATCAAATGGTGATTAAAATACCCGAATAGTAGAATGAGAATCTTAGGTAAATGAGATAGAAATCAACATTTTATCAATTTCCTAAATAAGATGAAAGACAAAGATTTTATGTTATTGGACATCCCACAATCCTACATGTACTTTTTTTACTTTTAAAAAAAAATAAAGCAGCTCAGCTTGTGTGATATTCAATAGTCTGTTATGGAAGATTATATCCACATATCATTTATTGTATATTAGTCACTTGGGAAAACAAAAACATGAACTTACAGGAAACAAATAAGTCCTTTGCTACCAAAATAAATATATAAATAAATGCATAGGCAAAATCCCATGGGTCATTAAATATGAAAAATGTCTTTCACTTAAGCTTAATAGTACATTAAGAATCACACTTCATGGGTTCAATCGTCATAATACTTTAGCTACGAAACTTCAATCCGTAATAGGATTGCCTGGACATATGCTCCCATGACAATTGAATACATATAAACTGAATCAAGAAAAAACATTATATACTTGAAAAGGTCTGAATATAGTCAAATTACTCAGTACTGCACATCAAATCAAATATGATATTAAAAGGCATATAAATAACTTCGCTTGAAATGTAACATAACTACACCATGTATGGCATATAAAAGAAGGTCAATGCTCAATACCTAAACAGGTTTTCGTCACTTGAATCTCCAAAGTTATCTTCAAGCACATTAAGAAGCTTCTTGTAAGTATGACAATCCAAAAGGTCTTTCTCTTGCCACTCCTTCAACAATCTCATTGCCTCTTTAACCCTTCCTTGCCTGCACATCTCATCGAGGACTGTCCTGTATGTGATGAACTCAGGCAATTTACGTTTCCTAATCATTTGCCAGAAATAATCTAAAGCTTCCTCAACTTCTCCATTAAGAGCCAAAGCATTCACAAGTGAATTGTAGGACTTGCTACTTGGAAGAAAGCCTTTCTTCTCCATCTCCTCACACAACTCCCTAGCATTATTTGTTCGACCTTGAGCACATAACCCATGGATCAGATAATCATAAGAGAACGAGTTAGGCATGAAATTGTAGACTGCACCCATTTGATGGAATATTCTCAGAGCATCATTGACGTGAAGTGAAAGAACATACCCTTTTAACATAGAATTCAGTGAGTAAATATCAGGCTCAATTCCATCATTCACCATCTGCTTAAACAAACATCTAATTGTCTCCATATACATAAAATTTATATAAGAATTTGTTCCCCTACTCAACATTGCAGTGAAAAGAATATTATAGGTTCGAATTGATGGTCTGCAATCCAAGTTTCGACCATTTTTCATATGCCTAAATATATTTACTGCTCTAGTCAACTTCCTAGCTTCAGTGAAGAAATAGATAATTGTATTGTACAAAGCCTCATTACCAATATGTGGAAGTGCAAGCACCTGATTAACAACATCATCCATTTCTTTGTACATTTTCGCTACACCAAGCTTCTTTATAGTAATATGATATGTAGATACATCATGCCTAAATCTATGCTGTTGTGATGCCCAATTAAATATCTCAAGACAAACCAGAGGGTCTTCTTCTAGTGTTAATACATTGCACAGTTGTTCATTACTGAATCTTGGTGGGAGTTGGGATATCGCTGCTTGAAACTTAGCTGCATCAAGAACAGGCTTCCTGCTGGACTTTAATCTTTTACTTTGTCTCCTTCTAAATGACCTTGATGGCACTTTAGTTGAGTAATAAGAACATAAAAAATTGCCAGAACAACCAAGAACTTTTGCATTTGAATGAAACATAAAACCTGAATGTATTTGAGCATGAACTAAAACATTATATGAGTTGATACTGGGATTCAAAAGACAATACATTACAGAGTGATGGTTCAGTGAAGTCAATAAAGGAAATACAAAACCAGTTAAGCTTGTAGAGTGATAAGGGAAATATGGGTAATTGACAAATAGTTTTGTCAATTTTCTATGTAGAGAAATCATTTGAAATTAACAAAAAACAGATTGAGATTTTCTATCAGTTTAATTCACTAGCAAATTTGGACACTTTCTATCATCTTCTAGAGGCCATGAACTTGCTGAGTGGAAAAAAGAATATAAAGAGAAATTAGGCCTTTATTGTGGGATTATGGACAGGCAAACAAGTGGCTAGATTTGAAAAAGCTTGGAATATGTGGAAAAGGGAATGTCTTGAACAGCTGACCTGAAACTGCCTGTATTCCCTTTAAGTTCCTAATGGAAAGTCTTATTTAATGTTTTCCTCACCCAGCATCTTCTGCCACAAAAAAAAAAAAAAAAAAAAAAAAAACTATGTATGATCAATACCAATATTCATAATGATTATAAAATTTACAAGAACTTCAATAATAATACTAATCTTTTAGTATCTTGAGGCAAATTTTAATGACAGTCTCACAGCTAGTCACTTATTCTCTTCATTATTCTGAAAATTAATTTCACCTCTTAAACATCATAGCATGAGTTTAAATTATATAATATTATTAAAGCTATGTATGTCAGTACAACAACCAGCTGAAGTAAGCTACCGGATATATGTTAATTAGCAAGCAGCGCAATCATTGTGAATGAACAATTAATCTTCTCTTTAAATTCAAATTGACTTGCAAACAAAAGATTATGAAGCAGCTGTCTTGCAATCAACTAATCATTAAAATTACAAATCATCACACGAGCAGAAAACCTTAATTAATAATAATCAGTCTTAATGGATGGACGTCAAAGAGAGAGCCTAATCTTCACTTCTGCCTGATGATCTGTGGCTCTTTTTTGTTTACAGCATTGGGTATTGGGAGGAGGATAGAGAAAACAAAATAGATAAAGAAGTATAATTTCATTATGTAGCACATAGAAAACAGAACTAATTTTCATTAAAAAATAGGAACTTCTTTGTTCTTTCTTTTTCTCATATTTCTGCATAAACTCTCCTGCATGAAGACTCACATTTCCTATCTAAACCTCAAATTATCTGTTACAAGATGGCTACTCATATACAAGCAATACAGGTCCTGGATGTCTTAGACTTTCACCTAAAACACAAGCCAGTAGAAGCACTCCAGTCTCAGCCAACCCTCGAATTGAATGTACACAAGAATTAGAAGAAACAAATCATAAATTAATTACTTATGGAACAGATAACTTAAGTCTAAATCTAAAGAGAACAAAAAATTGAAAAAAAAAAAAACTACCTCAGGTGGTTGCCACCTGGTTTGGAATAATGAGGGCTTTTCTGCCGTCTTATTCGCCGTCCGTGGAGATCGGGGTTCGTGGAGGTGGATGAGGGAGAAGAATGTACCATGTAAGATGGTTAATAGGATTTTGTTTTTAGCTTCCGCCTGGGTTTCAAAAATGAAAAGAGGATTTCTTTCACGATAGTGATAATCGCAGGACGGGCGGGGGCAGGCAGTGCCTCCCCACCTACTGCCCCACGCAAGGGCGGAGTGAGGATCGATATTATTACGGGCAAAAAAAATTTTTCCGTCTCCATTTTTATGGGAATTCATATTTTCGTGGAAATTTTTATTCTCGCATTAAAAATATTTTTATTTTTTTAAAAAAAATTTAATTATAATTAAAATATAATATTTAATAATTAATTATAATTAAAATATAATATTTAATAATTATAAATATAAATTTAATTATAAATTAAAATAATATAAATTTTAATAATTGATAAAACTAAAATTAAATATAATTTAAAACTAAATTATATAAATATAATTAAATTTAGTAATTAAATTTTGAGAGCGAAAAAAATTCAGGGCGGAGATCACAATCTCCATCCCCAGTCGGAAAATACTTTTCCTTCATCTCCATTTCCACGAAAAAAAATTTTCGGAGATTCTCTGCCCCATTCAGGACAATTTTCTACCGAGAACAAGAATTTTTCGCCCTATGATCATCCCTATTTCACGCGTTCTCTCTCTCTTTTAAGGCCTAATATATAAAAAAACACCCATATTTGTACATTTTTATCAAACTAGCCCCTAAACTTTTCAAATTCTAACCGATAACTAAAATGAATTTTAATAAACATTATAAATTGAAACTCAATTTAATTTTGGAACTGCAATTTTTTTTTATATTTCTGGATCGAAATTGAATTGGTTAACAACTTGAAAAAGTTTATTGGGCTAAAGACAATTCAATTTAAACTTTAAAACTACTAATTGAACTGAAATTTTTTTATATCACTATATCATTAAGTTTTTTATATTATTATATTGAAATTGAACTGATTAATTATATAAAAACTTTTACCAGACAGAGGTGACAAATGGGTCAAATTAGGAGAATTTGGATCAACTTATAGGTTTACTATATATTGACCCAAAAATATCACATGGTGGCCCAGATGGATTGCAACCCATTTAACCATTTTTTTTAATAAAAATAATTCTCGATTTTCATTTATTATTCTCGATTTTTATTAATTATTCTGACTTGTTAGTATTAAATCAAACTCATTCCATACAGAAGATAGCCATCGTCTGTGGTTTTGGCAAAAGTATTAATACTCTCGTTTATACTACTAATTAACACTAGGATCCATTCTATAAACAACTACAAAGAAACCAAAATAAAACCAAGCACAAGCATGTTTGCATAAAACTAATCCAGCATAAGCAGTCTTTTCAACGGTGTTCGTTAAAATGTTAAGGAAGAAAAAGGAACATATATAAAATTAAAATAAACAGTAAAACTTTAGTGGAAGCAGGCATGTCAATGCTACATCAATCTTGAAACTGTAAAGTCTACAAAAACTCTAAACTTTCTTTATAACTAACAACAGTGCCTTTCCTTTTCTAGCTATTTCTCTAACTTATTGTCCAGCTTATACCGGAAGGAACTATAACACATCTATAGCTCTACTCATTCCTTCCACTAAATTTCTTTATGAAATTTTAAGTTGGCAGCTAACTGAAACCATGTAAAAGAGCAAGTAGTATAAGCATATCCGTAAAAAAAATAAAATAATAAAATAAAATAAAAATAAAAATAAAAATAAGATAAAAGATAAAGAGCAGATAAAATATATGAAGAACTATAAGTATATAGATGAGAAACCTAATTGGACATACAACTATCATAAAGAAAAAACTAGAAAAGTAAATGAAAAAACTATCATAAAATCAGTCTATTTAAGCTGGATCAGACTATTTTAAAAACTATAAAAATTTCAATACCAACCAATATAATTTGAGACGAAAATTACTTAGCAAACTAGCTTTTAAGTATTTAATAATCATTACGTTAGCCAAGCCAATAAGAACAAAATGCCACGCGAATTTAGTAGTTTTAAGGTAAACACATAAATGAGATGTTATAAATCAATTAAGGCCATTAAAAATATATCGAAACAAAATTTGAAAGAAACAGTGGAAATCACTTTGTTTCATTGGTAATGGCCACCGCAACCCTAGTTGATGTGGAGTTCTTGTCGACGGTGGAAAAAGTGCCGCCTCCTTCTCCGCCGGATGATAGGTCAAGCAAAAAACGGAAGGAGGATACGGATGAGTGCATGGAACTAGCAGATCAAGATGGTAATAATAATGACAACCTGGTATGTTCGGCCAAATCCTTTAGGGATGTCTTGGTCCGCAAGGCACGAAAGCGGTATGGAGATTTCAAACCTTTCCTGTTTAGAATTATTCAATACTTAGCATAAAAATCTGATTTTATCCTCCTAAATGTCTATTAAACTCTTTAACAAGTAAATTCAACTTCCATTTATTCTTGATTTTAATTTTTCTTAAATTTAATCTATTATTACCGACACACAACTATGCTTTAATTCAGAATATAATCATGCATTAATATCAATAAATTAACCTAAGAACTTGCAAACCTATAATCATGCATAAGTCAACCATCAACTATTTATTTCAATAAGTTAACAATCAGCTTATAAATAATCACAGGTAAAAATTAGCACAAAATCAAGAAATAATCAACTCGAATCACATTAAGCGCAACTAAGTCATTACAATATAAAGTTAAATATTTAAGAATCTTTTAGTAAAAGTAAAGAAAATTGCTCGCTATTCATATTGAAAACTGAAGTAAACAATACAAACACATAGTTTCTAACCTAAGTGCAAAACTAAAACAAACTAATATACTTAACTCGTAACAAGCTCCCTCCAACTGATGTCTCTTGGTGCTTTTATAACCTTCAAATATGAAGAAATTCGTCTCCTCTCAACTTCTTAAACCAGAAGACTTCCCAATTAATAATAATTCCCAAAGTGGCAAGAAGCAGAGTTTAATTTGGTAACAAAGACTGGACTCGAGATTTTATCCCACCGAATGAAGTTTAGACACTTGGTAGAGTGATAACATCACTCCACCAAGTGAGATTTAGTCACGTGGTAGAGTGGTAACGTCACTCCACCAAGTGAGATTTAGTCACTTGGTAGAGTGAAAATATCACTCTACCGAGTGATGTTCCTCTAGATTGATAAAAGGCTTCCTCTTTTGCTTCTTTAAGCCACTTGGTAGAGTGAAAATATCACTCCACCGAGTGGTACCCTCCTAGACTAACGTTAAACACTTGATTTATTAAAATTGCGCTTTAGCCCCTGCAAACTCCTCTTTTCTTCAAATAAGCACCTAAAAGCATCAAATTTCTCAATTAAGACCTCAAATTACAAATTTACAAAATTAAACATTGAATTGACCTAAATATTACTGAATTAACATATTAAGCATATTAAAAATATATTAAAAACATACTAAAATTCACACTTATCAAATACCCCACATTAAGCCTTTGTTTGCCTTGAAGCAAACTTGAACAAACCAACTCCTTAAAATTATCAAACTTTAATCGAGAATAAATCATTTCAAAATTTAGTTTAACAATTACCAAGAGCACTTAACAAAATCTTAACTAGAATAATATTCAATCAAGTTAATAAGAGTTAGTTTCCTTATGTGTGTGCAAGACCAAAATATTTTAAATACTTTTAAAAACAAACACCAATGCAATTATATAACCAAGCTTAAAATGAATGTACACCTAAGTGTACCAATGGTTTTGCACTTGAAACTCTAAAAATACCATAGGTCTCTCCTTTAGCTTCGGAACCTAAAGTTCATCTCCACTAAATAACTCAAAACCAACTTAGAATCACTTAGATCTTAATTGGATTGTAATTGGGTTAAAGTGATGGCTGACAAGAGATAGATAAAGGATAATCAAACAGAGTAGCCATTCTATCTTGAATAAACCAAAACTTTTCAAAATTGCAATCATTAATCACAACCTTTTTCTTAACTCACAGTGCAGAACCAGAAATAAAACTAAAGTTCCCTTTTTTATAATGCCTTATTTTGAAAGAAACCAAACATTATCATCCTTGCAAAATACCCCACACATAAAATTTTACCTCAAATGCTAATTTTATTCTTCTCTTTTTCTTTTTCCCTTTTTTTATATATAATTTGTAGTGTTGGGTTTTCAAGGAGAAATACAAGGAAAAATGATACAACCACTTGACTTCTTTTCATAACCTTTTGCTAAGCACTTTATTTGACCCTTTAAAATTTCAAATTCCTTTTAATTTATCCAATCTTCAAAGTGGCTACTGTCAAAAAGGTGAGACAAAGGCTATTTAGGCTAAATGGTTACTTTCATAGGTGTGACAAGAAAATTAAGATGGTACGCTTTTAGCATGCCTCATTAGGCTCAAAGTGGCTTAACAAAGGTAAATATAAAAACAAAGTAGGAAATCAGTCTTTTATGGCTAACAAGAAAAATTGTGCCTAGATCACTTTCTAAATTGAATTGAGTTGCTTCTATGCTTCGAAGGGTGATGAGGAAGGTTCTAATGCTCTAAAATTTCTTACTTGATCATTTAGTGCATTGGTTTTTCTCTGAGTTTAAAACTAGTCTATAGTGCTAAAAAAGTAAAAACTAACAAATATTTGCCAAGTTGAGTGTTAAATTAGCTCGGAATATATTAAGCAACATCCTTGTTCTAATGCTAAACTTAGAATTTTAACTCATGCATATTCAAGGGTTAAGTTCAATTTTGAGGATAATTTGGGGCGAATTAAGTCTAAGTGCAAGCTAAATGAACAACTAATAGCAAAAACTACTACTTTAAAACAGACGTACACATTAAAAGTATAAACACGCAAAAAACCAAAATAATTACACAAGTGTTTTACGAGTAAAAGGGGAAGATTTAGATTCTACTTCTTGAATTTAAGCAAAATTGAGCTTAGAGAAGCTCTATCCCTCTCTCAAAAATTTGTTATCCTCAGTAAAACCAAATAAGTCTCTTAGCCTGATAGCGGTGGTGGTGGTGGAAAACGTTGCCAAAAGCGAGTGGTGAACTGCTCAAGACTGTGCTTTACCTCAAGTACATGATCCTGCAGTGTGTCTATTCGGCCCTCCAATCTATTCATCCTAGTATTCATGTGAGTTGTGAATTCCTGCATCTGAGTCGAAGGTTCATATGGCGAAGGTGCTTGAGCATCAGGCTCTGGTGCAGCTGGTTCCTGTTCAGCTTGATCATCCTCTTCATCTTTATTTCTCCCAATAGTGATTAGGTATAAATACTCTGCCCTATCGAACCAATGCTTCCTTGGCCTTTTTACCAAAATCTTCATCTGTGTCAACATAGCATAGTCTATATAAGCTACCTTTCCAAGAGATCCCCTCATATCCATATATCTCACTGCTCTTGCCATTGTGGTTGCAATCCATCCTAGAGATGTTGCTTTGATTTTGCTACTCATTTTTTGCAACTCTTCTATCTTCCTACATAGGATAACTATCCCATTGATTCGTATTCCTTTAACCATACATCTTAACAACATACATTCTTCATCATTAATAGCCTTAGGACTGCCAATACAACTAAAGAAAGTAATGGATAAAAACCTATAAAGAATTCAAAGAGCATGAGTACCTAAGGCATGAGCCTTGAGCTTCATTGATTTATATTGCACTGGATTCTCAAGATCTCAAATAAATTCCCAATTTTCTTGCATTGTAGCATTAGGTGATTCACCTACTCCATCATCAAGAAATCCTAATGTTTTAGCAAATTCTGGAAAAAGCATGCGATGAGTCTTCCTCCCCAGTTTAAAACTAACTGTGCCTACATCTTTCTCATCTTCAAATGTCAATGAGAATGATGTGAAGAACTGTAATGCAACGTGTCGATATATTTTCGGGTGCTTGTCAATGAAATGCTTCCAACTAATGGCTTTGATTAAAGGAAATACCTCATCCCAAAGATTTCCATCCAAAATATCAAGGAATAATTCCCTCAAATACACTAGCTTGATGAATTTGATTTGCTTAAAATATTCATATAATTTAGCTTTATCTTCGTCAATATAAAATGAAAGATGTTTCCCAGATGAGCTTAAGGCTTCACTCTTCTTTAATTTTTTCTCTGATTTCTTAAAAGACACTCGGTACAAATAGAACAAACCAAATAAGTGCCAAAGAAAATGTTTCACACCATAACCATGTTTAAAAGACATAGGCAATAAGTAGCTTAATTTTTCAAATGTTAATGTATGATTGTAGCACAAGTGTATATGAAGTAAGATTTAAACACGTGAGATTGAGTTAGAATGATTCAGAGAAAGAAAATTGAAGCATAATGTTTTTGAGCTTAGTCATTGAGGTATTTCATTGAACATGTTGTGTGCACAATGTAACTAAGCCAAAATACATGAAATTCGAATCATTAAAAACCCAAAATTAAAGGAATAACATCATAGGTCAACACTAATCACAAGCAAAATCAAATATAGCAAGAATATTAACATTTAAAAGCAAAATAAGCTAAGCAAAAATACCCAATTTGGAAGAATACAACCCAAGTTTCAATGTCTAAATATTGGAAAGTTAAGCAAATTAAAACAATGAAAGCACTTACTTGTTAGCAAAAGATGAATGAAATTTTAAAAACATAAGTGTTGCTTGATTCAGTGGAGTGGGATTTGGGTTTGGGGGAGTGAGAGCAAAAGAGAGTAAGCAAAATGGGCAATTGGGTGAATTGGTGTGTGAGTGTGTACTTTTTAAAAATGGGGACTCGGTGGGGTGTGAGGACCCATTCGATGGAGTGGGGAAACCCACTATACCGAGTGGTCACTCACTGCCTGGAAAAAGTTTAAAAAAAATAAAAAGAATACCTATGTAAATTTTTTTTAAATAAATAAAGAAAACAAAAAAAAAACACTTACTCGATAGGATGAAAATGCACACGATGTAGTGTGGATTGGGTACTTGGTGGAGTGGGAAAACCCACTCTACCAAGTGATCACCTATTGGAATAAAAGAACAAAATCATGAAAAATTGGCTAAGGAGAAAAAAGATGGCATTCAGTGGACCCAAGAAAGACATGGTGGAGTCACTTAAAACCACTCGGTGAAGTCAATAAAGACACGGTGGGATGGCATAGGACACCCGATGGAGTGAAAAATCACTCTACCAAGTGATAGACCCCAGTGCTAAAATCTGCAGAAACTTATGTTTATTTTTAAACACAGGACTTCTAGCATGCATTTGGACTTGAGATTCACCTAATTTTAGACATAATATTTTGTGCAAACTCTTTATTGACATGAACAACTCGTCTTAACTAAAATAAACCAAAGTCAATGCCCTCTTAATTCAAGCAGTCATGGATTCTAAAGTAGACACTAAACACTGCAGAGTTTTTGCATGCATTTTGAATCAAGAAAAACTTCCTTTTTTATAAAGTACTTGTTAAACTTAAGACAGACAAAGACAAGCTATCATTCTCAAAACAAAAATTGGGCAAACTAATTAAAGCAAAATTAAAGCAAATGAAAAGGGAAAAAGAATGTAGTTCTGAGTTTAGCAAGTCCTCAGCTAGACTTATTAAATCCTCTACTGATCTTGAAAAATCATTGTTGCCTCAGTAACCTCTACCTTCCCACCATGATATGGTTTCAAAAGGTGCCCATTAACTCTATACTCTCATCCATTTTTCGAATTCTTAATAGTCACCATGCCAAAGTCATTGCTAGATAAGACTTGATATGGCCCAAGCCATCTTGATTTCAGTTTACCTGGAAACAAATGCAATCTATTGTTATACAATAAAACCATCATATCAAGAACAAATTCTTTAAATTTTAGTCGCTTATCATGCCAATGCTTTATTTTTTCCTTGTAAATGGCCGCGTCATCATATGACCACTGTCGAATTTCATTAAATTCATTAAGCTGCAGCCTTCTCTTTTCTCTTACACATCTTAAATTAAAATTAAGAAATTTCGTAGCCCAATATGCTTTATGCTCCAACTCAACTGGTAAATGGCAAGCTTTTCCAAAAAAGATTCTAAAGGGAGACATGCCTATAAAGGTCTTAAATGCAGTTCTATAAGCCCAAAAAGCTTCATCCAGTTTATGAGACCAATCTTTTCTTGAGCTATTGACTATCTTTTCTAAGATTGATTTCAATTTCCTGTTAGACACCTCTACCTGCCCATTTACTTGAGGGTGATATGGGGTTGTTATCTTGTGCTTGACATCAAATTTTCTAAGCAGAGTCCTAAATTGATAGTTGACAAAATGCTTACCTCCATCACTTATAATGGCTCTTAGTGCTCCAAATCTAGTAAAAATATTTTTTCTAATGACATGTTCTAGTTGCTATAGCTTCCACCCACTTACTGACATAATCTACAGTAACTAGGATATATTCAAATCCAAATGAATTTGGAAATGGCCCCATAAAGTCAATACCCCAAACATCAAAAATTTCTACTTCTAGCACATTATTTATGGGCATTTCATATCTCTTTGATATATTTCCTACTCTTTGACATTTATCACATAATTCAATAAAAGATTTAACATCTGCAAAAAGGGTAGGCCAAAAAAAACCTGATTGAAGAATTTTTTATGTCGTGCGATTTGGTCCATGGTGACCTTTGACTTCTCTTTCATGATATTGTCTCATTATATCTTCTTGTTCTACCTTTGGAACGCATCTTCGAAGTACTAGATCCGAACAAATTTTTATTAGATATGGATCATCCCAAAGATAACATTTTACATCAGCTTGAAGTTTTTTCTTCTATTGCCAAGTAAAATCATTTGGAAGATAGCCTCCTGCAAGAAAATTAGCTATGTTAGTGTACCAAGGAGTGGAAAATTTGCATGGATAAATAGCACAAATATGTTCATCGATTAATAAGTTAAAAATTTCTCCCTTTTCAATATTAGTATGATCCAATCGAGATAGATTGTCTACTACAAAATTTTCAACTCCTTTCTTATCTTTAATTTCCACATCAAACTCTTGTAAAAGCAGAACCCATCTAATCAGTCTTAGTTTATAATCTTTCTTTGCAAAAAGGTATCTTAATGCCGCATAATCCGACCACACTATGACCTTATAACCAATGAGATAAGGTCTGAATTTTTCAAAAGACAACATAATTGCCAATAACTCTTTCTCCGTTATTGTATAATTTACTTGAGCTTCAGTCAGAGTGTGACTTGCATAATAGATGGTATGAAAAATTTTCTCCCTCAACTAACCTAAAACTACTCCCACCGTATAGTCACTAGCATCACACATGATCTCCAATGGTAGGCTTCAATTTGGTGATCCTATGATCGATGCTGTGATTAGCTTTTGTTTCAACAAATTAAATGCTACAAACACTTATCATCAAAGTTAAATGCAGCATCTTTTATCAACAAATTAGAAAGTAGTTTAATAATTTTAGAAAAATCCTTAATAAATCGATGATAAAAATCGGCATGATCAAAAAAACTTCTAATTCTTTTAACACTAGTAGGAGGAGGTAATTTATCAATAACATCAATTTTTGCTTTATCCTTCTCAATTTCTTTTTCGGAGATCTTATGTCCTAAAACTATTCCCTCTTTCACCATAAAATGATATTTTTTTCGATTAAGAACAAGGTTAGTTTCTTTACATCTTTCCAAAATCAATGTAAGATTATTCAAACAAGACTCAAAATCACAACCATATAATATAAAATCATTCATGAACACTTTCATAAAATTTTCAATAAAATCATGAAATATGGCCATCATGTATAGGGGTGTGCAGAACCGAACCGAACCAAATTGAATTTGGTCTATTTGGTTTGGTTTTTTCGGTTTTCGATTCGTTCGGTTCTGAACCGAAATAAAAATTCGGTTTTATCGGTTCGGTTCGATTCTTAAAATTGAAAAACCGAAGTAACCGAACCGACCAAAGTTTTTATATATATATATTTTATAGTATTAATATATCAGATAACATAAGTTGGATTGATGGTTTGTAAACAAACTAAATTGCCTATGGGTCTCAGGTTCAAATCTCACGCACGGCATTTTGTTCCTCTTACGTTATTTCTTTCTTTTTTTTTTTTGTTAACTACAAGCCATAAAAATAAGCATCCAAGTTCATTAATTAGTAACCTAAGTGAAACTTCAAGAATACAGGACCTGAAATTAACGTGGCTTCTTTCTTTTCTTTTTTTTTTTGTTAACTACAAGCCATAAAAATTGATTTTGATAAGCATAATAATTGAACTAACATATTTAAATTCACTTAAAATTAAAAATACTAAAACTTGATTAAAGTCTATGCAGTGTTATAATTATCAATATTCAATTCAATTAATCAATAATGTTAATATATAAATATTGTCCAAATTTATTTAATTTGTAAAAGCATTATATATCAGTTAATGATTTATATTAAACATTGTTTTGTTATTTTACTATCAAAACAACAAAAGAAGACATTGTCAATTGAAAATATTAAAAATTAATTGAAGTTTGTATATTATTATGCTTATCAAAATCAATTAATCAATAGTACAATATATTAGATCAGGTAGTTATTAGATACAGCGAAATATCTCAGAATTTCATTTATTTTTCTTATAGCCATCATTCATTAGAGATATCTCTCCTTTTGATTAAATATCTCCTTCTAAAAATATGGTATTTAAATTAGAGATATAAATGAGAAGCATGAGATGTTAATCAATACTTGTTAATAACAAGAAATATTAAATAAGAATATCGTAGAAAATTCACCAAATAATTGTATTATCAAAAAAGAAAAATGTTGCCATAAAAAAAGAAAAATGGTCCGTAATTTAGAAGAATAAATGAAAAAAAAAGAGAAATTGGAATAATTGAGAAGTTTAATATGAATTGCCTCTTCAATGGGTCTTTCAAAACTCAGGAGAACGGTCTCGACCTTCAACGGGTGGGTCACTACTCACAATTCATTTAACGGCCTTATGCAAATTTTTTTCAGTTGACTTCTTCTTTCTCTAGCAATCCAATTTTCTTCTTTTTCAATTAATTTTATGATTTAATAAAGGAAAAAAATAAAAAATTTAAAATCATAAAATCTGTAACTAAAATTTTTTAATTAAATTTTATTTTCTCTTTATATATATATATATACACACACTAATTAGGGGTGCATTTGCTTTACATGTAATAAATTATTTTTAGTAAATGTTATAATTATGTATTTTTATTTATGATTTAAAAAAATCAAACTTGAAAATATTATTACAATAATTAAATTAAGTGTTTATTAAAATATTATTAAAATAATTAAAATATTTTTATTAGTATTTATTATAGACATAATATAATAAATTTATGTATATTATTTTAATTTTAGTTATTTTAAATGAATTTATTTTGTTGAATATAAATTAATTTAATTTATGGACCCATATAGGTTAAAAGCCCAATAAAAAATAAGCCCAATTGACCCAGAACCGATTGAACCGAACCGAACCGACCGAAATTATTTCGGTTTATTCGGTTTTCGGTTCTATAAAGTTCGGTTTCGGTTCGGTTCCTATATTTCCTAAAGTTTGGTTTTCGGTTTAATCGGTTCGGTCCAAAACCGAACCGAACCGACCAAATGCTCACCCCCCTAATCATGTATCTTTAAAAAGTGGCTGGGGCATTATAAAGATCAAAAGGCATCCTCTTATATGTAAATGTGCCATAAGAACATGTGAATATGGTCTTTTCTTGGTCTTTCGAGGCTATAGGTATTTGCATATATCCCAAATATCCATCTAAAAAATAGTAAAATATATTTCCTGCCAGTCTTTCTAATATTTGATCAATGAATGGCAATGAAAAATGATCTTTTCTAGTAGCATTATTCAATCTCCTATAATCTATGCATACTCTCCATCCCGTCACTGTGCGTGTTGGAATGAGTTCATCCTTTTTATTTGTTATTACAGTCATCCCCCCTTTTTAGGTACACATTGAATTGGACTAACCCATTTACTATCAGAAATATGATAGATAATACCTGCATCAAGGAGTCTGAGTACCTCCTTTTTCGCTACTTCTTACATAGCGGGGTTAAGCCTCCTTTGGATTTGCACTACTGGTTTGAAATTATCCTCCATTGGTATTCAGTGTGTTCAATAACTTGGGTTAATTCCATTTAAATCAAATGTCTCCCAACCAATCGCCTTTTAAGCTTTTTAAGTACCTCAATCAGCATCTCTTCTTCCAAACCTATCAACAAAGAAGAAATAATCACTGGTTTTGTATTTTCCTCTAAAAATACATATTTTAAATGAGAAGGAAGAGTTTTAAGTTTAGAATTTTCTACTTTAAGAGGGGATGGTTTATCCTCCACATTTTCTTTTTCATTGTGCTCTTTCTCTAAATCACGTAGTAGCTTTATTTCTCTTTCGTCCATTTCCTCCTCTTTCCTTGGATGCATTAAACACTCTTGAAGCTCATCATCCAAAATATTTTTTTCTTATTTTTCCTCTACATATTCTTGAACACCATTAACAAAACAAATGGACTCTTCAAAGTCATATAAGGGGCATTTCATCACCTTGTTCACATTAAAAATCATTTCTTTCTCATTTAACCTTAAAGTAATTGTCTGTCCATGAATATTAATTAAAGCCCTTGTTGTGTTCAAAAATAGTCTACCCACTATCAATGATACTTTTCTATCTTCTTTAATATCCATCACGATAAAATCAACCGAAAATATGAAAATTTTTACTTTTACCAACAATTCTTCTATAATTTCTTTAGGCCTTTTTACGGATCTATCTGCTAATTATATAATCATTTGGGTCTCCTTTATGTCTCTTAAATTCAATTTCCTGTAAATTAAATAAGCCATTAAATTTATGTTAGCACCCAAATCACACAATGTATGACCAATAAAATCCCCTTCTAATTCACATGAAAGTGTAAAACTACTAAGATATTCTAATTTTTTAGGAATTTTGTTCATTAAAATTGTACTACAATTTTTAGATAATTGAACCATTCCTACGCCTTTTAGCTTTTTCTTATTAGTACAAAACTCTTTCATAAACTTAGCATATTTAGGTATGTGCAACAAAGTTTTAGCAAATGGTAAATTTACATACAACTTTTTAAACATGCCTAAAAATTTAGTTAACTGCTCATTATGCTTTTTTTCCTTGATAGAGATGGATAAGGTAATTTAGACTCATCAAGCACTGTAGAAACAAGTTGCTCCTTACCTTTGCTCTTTTCAACAACAGGTGATTTCTCATTATTTGGTTCAGAAATACTTACCTTCGGTGTCAGTTCCATCAAATCTGAAGAGTGCTTACCAATTTCAGCTTCCTTCACCTTTTTTCCACTTCTCAAGATAATTATCTTGACTTTCTCCTTTGGGTTCTTGTCCACGTTAGATGGAAAAGTACCATGTGTCCTATTTGAGATAGAGTTAGCAAGTTGTCCTACTTGATTTTCTAGATTTCTAATAGAAGCATCTTGATTTCTCATCCAGATTTCTTGTTATTTCCATATAGCATCTTGATTAGCCATAAAATTAGTTTGGACATTCATAAAATTGGCAAACATTTCCTCTAGATTGGGTTTTCTATCCTGTGTGGGTTGAGATCTAGCTTGAAAATCTGGGGATTGATATGTAAATGCTAGGTTAGGCGGGTGGCTGTTGCTATGGGAGATTATATTCTGATTAAATGGAGCCCTAGGTTGTTTACTAGATGAAGATGCATTATTCCCCTCTCTCTATAAGAAATTAGGGTGATTTCTCCATCCAAAATTATATGTGTTGCTATAAGGGTTTAATACATTTACTTCTTCTACTAATGTTCCTACATTCTCCTTATTCTTAATCTTAGATGCTATATGTATTCTAGCATAAGATAAAGATGACATATCTTTAACTTGTAAACCACTTACCTGTTTTGTCAATACCTCTAATTATGCCCTTAGCATGGCTACCTCATCCACACTGTGTATGGCTTACTTTTTTTGTGTTGTCCTTACACTTGCCTATTGAGCATCATTGGTGGCCATCTTATCCAGGAGTAAGAAAGCTTCTTCAGGAATTTTGTTCGTAAAGCTCCCATTTGATACTGCGTCTAGTAGGGATCTTCTAACTTGATTTGTACCTACGTAAAAGATATGCATTAATTGATAAACAGGAAATTCATGGTGTGGATAACTTTTTAAGAGTCTCCTAAATCGTTCCCAAGCCTCATAGAATGGCTCCTCCTAAAACTGCTAAAAGTCACTAATATTTTTCCTAATGAGTGTTATTTTAGTAGGTGGAAAGAATTTACATAAAAATTTCTCTTGCATTTGTTACCATGATTGGATAGATTGATTTGGTAGCATATGCAATCAATCCCTAGCCTTACCAATGAGGGTAAAAGGGAATAACTTAAGTCTAATGGCATCTGTCGACACATTTGGAATTTGAACCGTGTCGCTAATTTCTAAGAACATATCTAAGTGTTGGGCGGGATCCTCTATCTTTGAACCTGAAAATTGATTTCTTTGTACCATCATGATGGTAGTAGGTTTTATCTCAAAAGTCTGGTGATGAGGTATCCTAATGGTTCTATGTTCTTCATTCCACCTAGAGATTGTATAGTCTCTAATGGTTCTAGGTCTAAACCCATCCCCTTGAGCTTGGTAATTCACGCCTTTTATCCTAGGGTTTTGATCATTTATAGGTGGATCCTCTTGATTATTCATGGTAGCTCTTAACCTCTGAATCCTGTGATAAGTCCTCTCAATTTCAGGGTCTATCGATAGGATTGGTCTATTTCTTACCATAAACTATTGATGCCTGCAACAGTAAAAGAATAAATTAAATAAAAGAATAGAAATTGAGGAGAGGAAGGAAGAAACACATAAAAAATCACTTTAAAAATCCAAAATAGTAAACAAATGCCAATTGTTTCCCTGGCAACGATGCCAAAAACTTTACCGGTGTCTAATAAGTGTACTAGATCGGCTAATAATATAAAAAAATATAATTATGACCCTAAAATATCGAATCCAAGGGAAACTAGTAAATGGATACAGGATTTTAGATTTGTAAAATAAAGATTATGTGTGAGGGAGAAAAGAGATCCCAAAGTTATGATAATGAAGGGTTGACTAAACTAAAAACAGAAACGTGAGCAAAAGACTTGATAACTGAATTGAAAATAAGTAAATAAAATTCCTGAAGATCAATATTAACGAAAAATTTCACTAAAAGACGATCTACCTTAACTTATATTATAATGAATTAATTAAGAAGTTGACTCAAGTGATTATAAAGAAATCAGATGGATAAAGCAAGATAACTTAACACAAGATTATCATTCTAAGCATCAAACTTTTCCTGTTCAGAATTATTCAACACTTAGCATAAAGATCTTATTTTAGCCTCCTAGATGTCTATTAAACTCTTTTGCAAGTAAATTCAACTTCTATCTATTCTTGATTTTAACTTTTCTTAAATTTAATCTATTATTACCAACACACAACTATGCCTTAATTCAGAATATAATCATCCATTAATACCAATAAATTAACCTAAAAACATGCAAACCTATAATCATGCATAAGTCGACCATCAACTATTTATTTCAATAAGTTAATGATCAGCTTATAAACAATCACAGGTAAGAATTAGCACAAAACCAAGAAATAATCACCTAGAATCACATTAAGTGCAACTAAGTCATTACAATATAAAGTTAAAGCTTTAAGAATCCTTTAGCAAAAGTAAAGAAAACTACTCGCTATTTATATTGAAAACTGAAGCAAACAATACAAACACGAAGTTTCTAACCTAAGTGCTAAACTAAAACAAACTAATATGCTTAACTCGTAACAAGCTCCCTCCAACTAATGCCTCTTGGTGCTTTTATAACCTTCAAATAGGAAAAAATTCGTCTCCTTTCAACTTCCTAAACCAGAGACTTCCAAATTAATAGTAATTCCCAAACTGGCAAAAATCAAAGTTTAATTTGGTAACAAAGACTGGCCTCGAGATTTCATCCCACCAAGTGAAGTTTAGACACTTGGTAGAGTGATAACATCAATCCACTGAGTGAGATTTAGTCACTTGGTAGAGTGATAACATCACTCCACCAAATGAGATTTAGTCACTTGGTAGAGTGAAAATATCACTCTACCAAGTAATGTTCCTTTAGATTGATAAAAGGCTTCCGTTTTTGCTTCTTTAAGCCACTTAGTAGAGTGAAAATGTCACTCCACCGAGTGGTACCCTCCTAGAATAACGTTAAACACCTTGATTTGTTAAAATTATGCTTTAGCCGCTGCAAACTCCTCTTTTCTTCAAATAAGCACCTAAAAGCATCAAATTTCTCAATTAAGAACTCAAATTGCAAATTTACAAAATTAAACATTGAATTGACCTAAATATTACTAAATTAACATATTAAAAACATTAAAAATATATTAAAAACATACTAAAATTCACACTTATCATGCCTAAAGGTCATTTGATGACTATGCCAACACCTCTTCGTCTGTTATTAGAGGCTCTATCTGCAATTACGTCCCAGGAGCTTCCTTTTGTATTTTGCTTTTTTCATTCTCTAGTGAACTCCACAATGAAGTCCGCTAAAGCTTAATGCGTTGATAGCGTTCCTGGGCTCATACCGGATATCAAAATATTACAGCTTGATGACCCATCCTTCTATTTTTCCTTCCAAATCTGGCATTTAAAAAATTTTTTGGAAGGACTGATTGGTTTGAACTATAATGGTATGAGCTTTAAAATACCTTCTCAACTTCTAAGTACTCATCATGAGCACAATGATCAGTTGTTTGGTCAAATTTTTCTTCAATTTTGGACCTCTTAAAACTTAAATGACGTAATATATAGGAAGTTATTGAGTGCTTTCTTCCTTAATTAGGCTTGTGGCTACTGCTTCTCCAGAGGTGGATAAATATAAGTAGAGTTTCTCACCTGTGATTGGTCAAGTGAGTAATGGTGTGTTGCTTAAAAATTCTTTTAATTCTTCGAAGAATTTATGGCAGTCTCCCCCCTCCCCACCTCACTCGCAAAAGCGTTGTTTTTTTAAGTTTTTTGAAAAAAGGTGTACATCGCTTAGCCGAAAATGAAATAAAGCTACCCAATGTTGTAATTCTCCCATTTAATTTCTCAACATCTTTTATGCTGGTTGGAGAGAGCATGTCCATTATAGCTTTGATTTTTTTGAGGTTAGGCTCTATACCTTTTTCAGAGACCATGAACCCTAGAAACTTTCCTAAAAGGACTTCAAACACACATTTTTTTATTTAATTTCATATTGAACTGATTAAGTGTGTCAAGTACCTTTATTAGATCACCAGGATGCTCTGCCATACTTTTGCTTTATACAATCATATCATCAACGTACACTTCCAAATGGCATGACCTTATAGTAAAAGGTGTCATCATTAGTAATGAAACTCATTTTCTCCTAATCAAGTAGCCACATCATAATCTGATGTGCCCTATGTAGGTGTCAAGCAAAAAGTAGATGGAATGATATATCGTAACATCTACTAATTGGTCAATTCTCGAAACCGAGCAACAATCCTTTGGACAAACCTTGTTGAGATCGGTGAAATCCACACACATTTTCAATTTGCCAGTTTTTTTTTACCAAAACCACATTGGCGAGCCACTTAGGGTAATTGACTTCCTTGATAGTCCTAACTTTCAATAATCTGTCTATTTCTTCAGAAATAAATTTTTTACGATCGGGTGCATGTCTCCTCATTTTTGTTTGATAGACGGATGGTTGGGATCTATATTAAGCTTTTGAGTAATCACCTTCGGGTCTATAACTTGAAGGTCTTCTAGTTTCCAAGCAAAGTGAATTGATTAATCATCAATACTTTCATTATTTGCTTTTCCACCTCTTTTGACATATTCGAACCTACTTGGACTTTCCTCCTTCCAGATAGTTCTTTTATGACAATGTCATCTTCTAAATTCATCCTGGGTCGATCATCTTCTTCATTTTTCTTCAAACCATATTGTACTATGTATGATTGTTTTGCCTCTTTTATCATGGTGATGTAAGCCTCCTTCGAGGGTTTTTTATTTCTTTTCAAAATTGCTATCCCTTTTTTCAATAGGAATCTTCATCATCATGTATCTTATACTAGTGGCTGCTCCTGTTTGAAATTATAGTGGTCTTCCAAAGATCGTGTTGTATGCAAAGTTCACATCTATGACCATAAATAGAGTTTTGCAGGTGTGAGTCACTGCTTTGCCTCCTATTTCCATAAAGAATTTTATAGATCCTACTATCAAAATAGTGGCATTACCAAGTTCAATCAGTGGGATGGTTATTTGTTTCAATTTCCCTATTGGTAGATTCATTCATTTGTAAGTTTTTACGGTGAGGATGTTCACCACGCTACCATTATCCACCAAAATTCTTTTCACAACAAAGTTATTGATTGTTGTTTGAACTACTAGTGTATCTTCATGAGGAAACTTTAGATCAGTCGTATCTTTAGGGAAAATGGTGATTGAGGGTAACTTCTTAGATTTAGCAGAGAAGTATACACCTTTCCCTTTTTTCTTTTTGCAAAATCCTCTTCGCAGGATGAACCTCCGACAGTCATACTAATTACTCCAAGTCTCTATCTTTGCTGATTGATATCCTTGGGTTTGTGCTTTTCGTCATCTTCTTTTGAATTCGACCTCGCTTTGTTACCTGTTGGCACTTTACACATTTCTTGCGGTGAAGATCTCATAAATCTTTTTAGGGATCCCTTTTGTATTAACCACTCAATTTCTTTTTTCAATGATTTACATTCATCAGTTGAGTGACCTACATCCTTATGGATTTTGCAATATCTATTTTTATCCCTACGAACGTATGACAGATCGGAAAGGTTTTTGGGCTAATTCACCTTGTTGTGCTTCTCTTTCATCTACATTAAAACCTTGGTGGGAGAAAAGTTGAGCGGAGTGTAGGTTCTGGCCGAATTACTTACATGGCAATTAGACCTATCATCCTCATTCTCTTTCCTCTTCCCTTGGTTTCTCAAGGTGTTGGCTCCTTAATAATTCTTTACTTTGAGGTATTTTCATCCATAGGGTTGTATTCTATCTGTTGCCAAATTTATGCATCCTCTAGCTCACAGTGCGTCATCCAATTGTATGTATTAGTTAGCCTTTTCCATCATATCGGCAAAGTCCATTGGAGGGTGCATCGTGATGGATTCAAATAATTTAATGCTCATTATGCTGAGCCAAGGCATTTTGGCTATTTCAGGATGCAGATTCCTTATTTCAAAGGCTAAGCTCTGGAATCTATCGATATAACTCCTTAAAGTTTCATCCGATCCCTACACTAAATTGCACAAATCATTAATAGTTTTAGGGGTTTGGATTTGCACGATGAATCTAGTTGTGAACAAATCATGAAGCTACCTAAAGCAGTGGATTGATTTCGGAGGAAGATCGTTGAAACAATCCAAAGCATCCCCTGCTAACATTATAGGAAACACTCAACAAAAAATTCTATCATCAAAAGTCTAAACTGAATGGAGAAACTGTATTACCATCAAACATTGGCTTTTCAGGATGACCCAACCTAAAATTTTCCACCTATTGCAAAAATCATCTTTCATTTTGTTTTGAAATAAAGTCATTGATCGTACCTCATTTCTTCGTCAACCTTATCTTTGGGGTACACGCATAGCCTATGTCTTCTTCCAGGTTGATGAGAGGTGAAAGAGATCATTTGGGAGTAATGGCAGCATTGTTCTTGGAAGAATGGCTTCTATTCTCTTGTGGTATCTTCTCATTTCCTTTGCTTCTTTTGTCGTCCTCATGCATTCAAGACCTTATCCCATATCTGAGGTTAGCTGGCTTTCTAATTTATAATTGGACATTTTAATATCTCTTTCCCTGTTTTCTGCCTCTGACTCCCTCGTAGAAACTTCAAGATGTCTTTTCCTATGTATGGATTTCATAATGCTTCTACTGAAATCTCCTAAGATTGTTCTCAAGTATTTCACAATAATAAGGGTAGATTCATTGCGAGCCATGAATTCTCTGTCAAATTAATTCAAGAGGTTATTACAAATTGGTAGCCCATAAGGGGTTCTTTCAGTGTCATTTGTTCGGATGATGGATCTAGGTCTCCTACATTCATCATTAGAGTAATTTTTAGATTCAGGATGGCTTAACTACTCATGTGGGCTCCCCATCGCTCTCAACAAAAGCACCAAATGATATTTTTAAAAATATCAAAAATAGAATAGAGAGGGAAAATCCAGTAAGATGAAGCCTTCTGAAACCTATAAGAAAATGAGCATCTGGTCGGACTAGGGTAAACTCCAATGATTAAGTTAGCGAGTGACTTTTTTAAAGAGAGAAAGACAAGCAGAAAAGATTTTTGTAAAGAGAGATTAACATTACCTCGGTTTGTCTACATTTTCTCTATTCATAACATTCTAATGGGTAAAAGTTATTAGGCTTTTAAGTGCCAAAAACAGTAACCTAGGGTGATGACACGACTGCACTATAGCAACCATACCAGTTAGGTAAGTAATATCAGGCAAAGATATAAAGGCCATATTATCGGACTGATGTGACAATCTTATCACATCAATCTAATCGGATTGTCTTTGGTGCCCATTTGTGGGCTTGCACACATATTGGGCTTTTGAGACCCAATTATAAAGGACATTATCAATAATGGTTTGCATAATTTTTCTAAATCTTTGAAAAAATCATGCATATAATTTAAACATCTTAAAAATTTTTGCAACTGTTTTTTATTTTATTTTATCTGGAAATCCATTAGTAAATTCTAAACTTCGATTTATTGGTTTTATAGTTCCTTGATCTATATTGTGTCCTAAAAACCTAACTTTAGTTTGGAAAAATTTCATTTTTGGCGCAGAAATAACTAATCCATTTTGATGAATTCAATTGAAAAATCTTTTTAAATATTTTATATGTTGACTTATTAAATTTTAAAAAATAAGTACATCATCAATATATACTATTAAAAATTCATGTATTGATCCTAATACATCATTCATAATATTTTAAAATTCTGAAGGAGCATTTTTTAATCTAAAAGACATAACATTCTATTCATAATGTCCAAAAGAAACATTAAATGTTGTTTTATATCTATCTTCTTTGTCAACTTGGATTTGCCAAAAATCTGATTTCATATCAAATTTTGAAAAAATATTTGCATCGTACAACTTTTTTAATAAATCTCTTTTATAAGGTATGGGATATCTTATCCATTATAAAACTACATTTCGTGATTTATAATTTATTACTAATTTAGGTGTTTACCTTTCTATTTCAGCTGCATTCATAACATAAAAAAAACTGAAAAGACCATAGAGATTTGTAATCTCTTATTAGTCCTTTATCTTTTAAATCTTGTATTTTTTTTCTAGAAAATTTTTCCAAATCCGTTGACATTTTAATAGCTTGAGATTTTGTTGGAATTTGTCTTTCATCAAAATCTTTTATATAAGGTAATTTTTCTATATGTTGTTTTCTATTCCACTAAGTATTAGGAACTGGAGCACAAATTTCTTTTGAAAATATATTTTCAAATTCTTTTATTTTTTGCTTTATTTGCGGACTATCTAATTGTTCTTTTATTCTTTTTCCTTCTATTTGTTGAATTAAAAATTTAATGTGCTTTTGTATTTTTTTTATTAAATTAATTTCTTGAATATTTTTTCTTACTTGACTAATTTCTCTAAATATTATAGGAAATACAAGTTCAAAAAGAATTTCTTTATCTAATATTTTTGTTAGGGGTGTGCAGAATCGAACCGAAATTCAAAATCGAACCGAATAAATTTTGATCTATTTGGTTTGATTATTTTGATTTTTGGTTTATTTGGTTCTAAACTGAAATTAAAAATCGATTTAATTGGTTCAATTCGATTTTTAAAATTGAGAAATCGAAGGAGCTGAACCGATCGAATTTCTTAAAACTCATTGTTTTGCTCTTTTATATATATATATATACACGCACACACACACACACACACAAGAAACCTAGTTATTTCTTCCTTTCCTTACCCACACAGTCAGCACCTAAAACTAAATCTTCTCCTTCCCTACCTAAAATTGAAATCCCTAGCAACCCACCTTTCTCTTCCATTATCTATCTTCTGTTATTCACCTTTTGCAAAAGCCTATTTGTTCACAGGCGATCATTTGGATTCCATTCTTTTTGAAGCCCCATAGGAAGAATTAAAATACAGTCAGGGATGTTAAGGAGCTTTCCTTCGAAGGCCACAGCAGAATAAAGGCTGCCTTTTTTATCTATGAGAGATCGTGGGCAATAATTCCTTTTTTTTTTAATTTTGCCTTCAATAATTCTTCCCTCTCCCTCATTTCATACTTCTTTCATTTTCATTTTACAAGTTCTTCATCCAAATATCATACAAAGATTAAAAAACACAGCATCCAAAGATCCAAAATTAAATCAACAACTGTCAAAACCAATAAGAAAAAAGAAATATGAGTTGAGAACATACATTTGAAATCTAGATTCTTTAGATATACAAAAGAAAAGAGAAATGAGAGCGAGTTTCTTTTGATCCAGCATCCAAAGATCTAAGATTCTTTTGATGGAGCATGGCATCCAACGATCAAATTCTGAAATTGCCTTTTTGAAGGGGATGAACCGAACCGAACTAAATTAAATCAGTTTATTTGATTTCGATTCTAAATATTTCAGTCTATGGTTTGGTTTTTTTATTCATAAATTTTAATTTTCAGTCTATTCGGTTCGGTCCAAAATCGAACCGAATCAACAATTTGCACAACCCTAATTTTTGTTTTAATTTCATTATCACATAGTTGAAAATGATATAACATAGTAATAAAATATGTTCCTAATATAACTCCCGAATTTAAATTTTTTACTAAAATTAGATGAGTTTTAAAACAATATCATTTGTTACAAATTTTGACTTTTGATAATTTATAGTTAATTATTAGTTTAGATCTATTGGCGGTGCCTAATCTTTTAGAAGTTTTTTCATAATACTTAGTTGGAATTAATCCTTCTTGAATACAATTATGATATGCTCCACTATCTATAAAGGCTAATGTTATTAAATGAAAATCATCATTAATAACTATTTCTAATTTTACATACCACTTTTAATAATTTATTTGAGATATACTATTAATATATATATCTTGTGAATCCCTAATAGTTATATTAGATGATGTTGTTCCTTTAATTTTTTTTATCTTCTTTTACTAAATTACTAAGGCTGACCTTTAGACTTTCTTCTTTGAAATTTTGCAATTTAATTTTCTTTTAAAATATTTACTTCTTGTTTTAATATTTTAATTTTCCCTTAGAGGTCTTGTATAGTAGATTCCTTTTTTATTTCAAATCTTTTACATATTTCTGCTAAATTATACGATGTAAAGTCTTTCTTTTCTTTTGTACTTATTACTTCCTTTAATTTAAGTAAATAATTTTTTTTTGGATCATCTATTTGATCTATTACATCTAACAAAAATTATTTTTCATTACTTAGCATATTTATATTATTACACCGGTAAGGTCCTAAATAACTACAAGATTATGATTCACTATTAGTACTATTAGTTTCAGATTCTTCACTTATTGCATTTAAATCATTTTCTGAGTAATCAGTGATTTCTTCTTCACTGCTAGAGGTTTCATTAATTATAATTTTTGCTATCTCAATTTTTAATTCCTCTAAGACATCTAAATTATTGATACATTTTCTTACCCTACAATCTCTTGAATGATATCTTGTTTTTCACATTTATAACAAATTACTATAACTTTCTTATTTGTCTTGGATTTAGATTTTTTGTATTTTGGTTTTCTCTTAATTGGTTTCTCTTTATTATAATTTTGTTTTTGCTTATAGTTTATTTTCTTATGAATATACTTTCCATTAGGTTTTATTTCCTCTTAGTAGAAGACAGAGCTCTAATTTACTGATAACCATATTGTTCACAAAAGGACCCTAATTATTTTCTTCCAACTATACTATATTTTTCAATTTTGCTTTAATTTTTAAATTTATACAAATTTCTAATCCTTCTATATTAATAATATTTATTAATTGTTCGTAAGTTAATTCATTATATGGTATTGTACCATTATAGTATGTTTTTAACCTATTCCTAATTCTTGCTACAAACAAGTTTGGTAATCCTACTATAAATCTTTCTTTCCAATAGGTATTATTACAATATATTCTAGTCATTACCTTTGCTAAGAATAAATCTTTATACCATCCAAAATCTTTTAATTTTGGACATGTTAAATTTTGAAGAATTTATAAACTTCTTTCTTGATATAAACGAGGATCTCCTACAATATTTTTGGCAATAGCAAATAGTAAAGTATTTACTATGTCATCCTATTCAATTTCTATTTGTATTATTTTCCATTTTAACTACTCTTTTTCGTGCTGATAATATATGTGCTTTATTTATATCTACAACGTAATGATCCCACCAGCCCTTTAACTGTCCAGTAAATCCCGATAATATCATTTGAGTTATAGTTGATTCACTATTTGCTTTTGATCTATAAGCACTAGCTGTCATTGTCATTTTTTATAATAAATTTAATATTTGATATTCTATAAGCTATCTATATTCCATTCATATGAAGAAGTGCCGTCATATCCTGATTGATAATTTCTTTTTTTTGTATTGAGTATCTGGAGGTGTAGGTCTGGAATAATAATTTCAAGTTTTTGGTATAGGCGTATGAGCATTGAAATGTAATTTTTTAATTGAAAATTCTTCTTCACCATTGTCTCTAAATTAATCTTTTATATTTTCTATTTCTGATGTAGTTTCTTCATCTATTGTCATAATTTGTCTATCTTTAATAATTAATTGTGCTAATTTTCTTTTATTTTTCTAAATACAAGATCTTCATCTTTTAAATTAACAACTATTCCTAGGGAAAATTTGAAGGATTTAAATAAAGGTGCTTCTAATTTAGTGGATGACGACTCTGCTTGAGGTTTAGGCATTTGAAGTAAATCCTTTTGTATTTTAGGGGTCTGAACTATTTCTTCTAGTTTATTTAGTTGACCAGCTATAGTATCAAGTATTTGATTAGAAAATTATTTTGTAAGATTACGTGTTGTATATCTGTTCCTACATCTTTACTATCTGACTTTATTTCTTTAAATGGTTTGGCAAAATATGTTTTGTCATTATTTTTTAATTTAATACTTTCTAATGGAGGATGTATAGATATTCTTGAGTCTCCTTCAATAATAATCCATTGTTTTCCTACTTTTGAAAATACATTAATTTCTTTTTGAGATAGATAATTTATATTATTATAATAACAATAATTTTCAAACCATAAAAATAAAAGAATATTCACTTTCTTATCTTTCATTTCTTTGTACCATAAAATTTCTTAAATTTTATAATTCTTTCTGTGAAAAATTTTTAAAATACCCTCATGCCTTTTGTTTATTATATTCTGCTTTTAAATCTTTTCTTAAAATTCTTTATTTATTTCAAAATTAGTCATACTTACTGATTAATTTGAGAAAAAAAGCTTCCATTTGAGATCTGATTGGACTAATAGAATATTCACTCTTCTTCTTCTGTATATAATAGTCTTGGAATACTTGTATTAAAATCTACTCCACTTAATTCTAAATTTCGTGCAGTTAATGATCTGGAAACTGTACTTACTGACGGTCTATTATTTGAATAAGTGGAAATTCTACTAGATCGATTAATGTCTAAAGAAAAATCTATTTGAGCTAATCCATCACTATGTTCTAGTATACAAGAAAAATTGATTATTGATATTAATTGGTCTATATTTACATTTTTTTAATTCTCAATTTCCTAAACTAGTTATTTCATCCCATCTAAATTTTCTTGGAACTTGAATATTAGAATGAGATTTATTAGCTTCAAATAATAAAGTTTCATTTCTTTTGAAAGATTTTCTAGTTTTAGGATTTATGGTAGTACGTAGTCATTACTTTATAATATATTCTATATATTACTGCTACTACCCTAACATTTTCTTTAAAATTTAAATTTTTTATTTTAACTGTTAAGGTTAGAGTGTCTACTATATTAAAATCGTATAAACTAATAGAAAATTTTAGGAAACAATTAAAATAAATTGATCCGTTTGCTAAATTAGTTTCTGCCATTGCAAGTAAAGAATTAGAAAAGTTAATATGTCTAGCATCTTTTAAGTACATTAAAATAAGAGTGTCTAATCCTAATCTGAATAGAAGTTTTATAGCTATCTGGAATGATTCTATAAGTAACAACCTATATTTTTTCTTTTTGTGTTCTGTTGTTGCCTTTTCCAATAATAATTGAATAATTTCATGTTCCTGATTAATTGCTATTATTTGTTGTGTTTGTTTAATAGAATAATCTTGAAAAATTCAAAGGTTCATAATGAGTAAATAGTTCTAATATCTTGTTAGGTATAATCCAATTAAATAAATTATTTTTTATCTTTTCTATGTTAACTTTTACATAATTTATATCTTCTATATCTTTAATATTATCTTCATTATTTGAACTAGAACCTGAATCTTTAATAGAAAATATTCTAGTTAATCTATAACTATAAGTTTATTTAATTAAGCTTAATTTGAAAATAAAAACAGTTAAGAATGAACCTGTGTGAATAACAAGACCACCCAGCTAAATAGGATCACCAATTTGCCATCTCGGCTTCTAAGGGCTGACCAATGCTAAGTATTCAGGGTTGACCATCGTTTCATTGCTCCATGTACAATATTCTTAATTGCTTTTCTTTTTTAAATTATTCTTAATAAATTAATCTTAGTCTAAATATCTTAATAAAATGTGTTTCCTGAAAGACTCGAATTATCTAATTCAAGCAAAACTTATATTTCTTTATTATATATTTCAAATAATACTATTATGGCTTCACTTAAAGTAAATTTTCAAAGAAATTCAGGTTCAAAATTTAGCCAAATTAAACTCATACTACCCCCACCGAGCTCTGATACAAAAAACTTAGGATAAGATATTATAGTAATTTCTTCTTAATTTTTATAAGTTTAACATATTCAATGGCGAAGCTAGGTGGAAAGGAAGGGGGGCAATTGCCCCCCTTATTTTTTAAAATTTTTTTATTTTACATGTATATATATATTAAATAAACAATTTTTTTCATTTAAATTTTTATTTTGCCCCCTTATTTTTTTATAAAAATGTTAAAAAAGAGCCTTATAATATTTTTGTCCCCTTATTTTTCAATCTTAACTTCGCCACTGAACATATTGGAATATATTTTTTATAATTAATATATATATATATATAGGAGAAGGAAAGTATATTGAGACCAACTTTTATGGCTGTACTTTTGGGACTAGCACATATTTTACGATTTTCTTTTTTTAAGATTTTCTCTATCTATAGATGATGCCAGTCAAGCTAATTGAACGGCTCAGACTTAAAGAGCGTATCAAAAGAGGTGTATGGCTGCGCATGAAATTACCTATGCGTTGAATGAACACTCTTTTGTTTAGGGCTATTACTTTCCTCTGATATTTTTTTTTTTTAACAATTTTAACCACACAGTCAAAATATAAATTGTGCATAAAAAAGTGAAAGAGTATAGTTGTTGTTTTGAATAAAAAAACTAAAAATTATACCTTAATTTCACCTGAGTAATCTAAATTTTATTGCAAACCAAATGCAAAACGTTGGATCCTTTGACCTTTTTTTACATTAGACGACAATAACAAAATTACAGATAAGAAGAAATTGCAGAGAAAGCATCTCTCCTACTTTTGCCCTACAATTCCCTCATCACCCCTCAATCTCATCTTTCTTCCTCCTGCTTTAAATGCCCATAAATAAAACACCCAACTGCCCTTTCAAACCTCAATTATTACTACAAATATATATACATATGTATATCTCTCTTCTACCATTTCTTTTAATTCCTGTCCTTTCTTTTTCATTTTCTCTCTCAAAAAAAAAAATGCAGTCTATGATTAATCTCCATGGCTCCTGTGGCCTACCTCTTTCTGTTTCTGGTTTCACCCATCATTTTTCTCTCTCTAAAGAGTACTTCCTTTTTCTCTTTATCTTTGTTTCTTTGCTTCTTTCTTTGTCTCTTTATCGAATTCTTGTCTTTCTGGATGTGTAGGATTGTGGATCACGATCGCAGAAGAGAAGCTATGAGGAAGCAAAGATCACGAGGTGGAGATCGACAAATGGGTTTTCGAACACTCATCACTGGAGTTCAAAAAGGTCAGATCATTGATGAAGATCTAGTTCATGTTTTGCAGGATCTGCAGTCTTGTGCAGCTAAAGCTGCTTGACAATAATTAATTAGAATTTAGCTTAGTAGTAAATCAATTTATTAGTTCAGTAATTGTATGATTTTAGAGTTATTTTTGTAGGATTTAGGTTATGCATGATTTGGCTATTTTTAAATTCTGCATTGGGAATATTGGTCTGGTTCCAGCATGTATTAGCTTGGTTTCGTTTTGTGCAGCATATTATTATTAATTTATTATTGTTATTATTATCTAGCTATTTTACTATTTAAATTGAACTTGGTTTAATTATTATTTTTGCTTTGATTTTGGATAATCCAATGCGTAGCCTTCAGCCTGCTATATTAAAATAGCATATTGAATTATAAGAGTTAGATGCAACACCAGAATTTCCGCCATTGTTTGGTTATTTCGATTTATTATGTCTATTAATTTCTGTATGTTTAGTTGGGTTCGACTTTTTAATTTTTTCTATTAGAAAATCAAATAGATCGAATTGATCAAATTCTTTAGGTATAATTTTATATAATTTGCATATATAATGTAATTATTTATTTATTTATTTTAGTATATATAAATTATATATAATTGCTTGGCTATAATTATATATGTAATGCATAACTTTTTTTTATTATAATTATGTTGTATTTGAATTGTAATTTGTTTATGCATGGCATTTAAACGTTGCATTAGAATTTTAAATTTGTTGTATAATGAATTTTCAACAAGATTAATTCAAATATTAATATTCTACTATAGGTTTCAAAAAAAAAAAGATTGATATTTTAGTCTCTCTTTTTATAGAATATATTATATTCTCTTAGTCCCACGTTAATAGTCATCTAAAAAAATGTCTTACTTAAAATAACATTATTAATGTATTTCAATCGTACCATGTTATTGGTATTAACTATTAATACTACATTATATGTCTTCATTAATTTTTGTCTTATTTATCTCCATTAAATATTTGAGAGAATATTATAACTTTTTAAAATACTTTTTGATAATTTGAGAAAACCAATAATTTCTTTAATATGCAAAATGTACATTAATTATTAAATAACATATATAAAATTAAAAACCCATAAAAATTCCAAAAAGTCAATATTGAAAAACTGTTCATTAAAGTTCAATTCAATTCGGTTTTATTTTATATTTTGATTGGTCCAGTTTCAATTAGAGTCAACTTCAGTTTGTATAATTTAATCAAATTTTTAACCAAATGCTCAGCCCTATTAGATACCATAACCTATCCATTCTTTAACCCGATTCTTTGCTCCAACAATACTTGGATCCGGTGTTCAATGTAAATTGCTAAAATCAGGTAGATTAAATTAATGTAATGAAATAATACCATTGATATTAAATTTTTATATTAAAATAAAAAATTATTATTACTGTATTTTCAATTGATGTAAAAAAGAAATGCTAATGAATTTAAAAGTATAATTAATTTTTATATGATGTAATTTTAAATAATTTTTATTTTATTTTATTTTAAATTTGCTGTAACTCTTTAAATTTGTTTTTTTCACACTTTTAAATTAATTTTTATTACTTATTTTTTTATTTTGTGAATACAAAAATATAATTTAATGACTTATTCAATATACAACTACTAGTATTAGGAGTGTACAAAATGGAATCAAGATCGAAAAAAGCAAATTGATCCGCAAGTAATTTAATTATTTTGATTCAGTTGTTTCGGCTAATTCGATTATTTTTCATAAAAAGTTTGGTTTATTAAATGAATTCGATATTTTATGTTGAAAATTTGATAAATCAAATAGATCAAAATTTATATACTGGTATATAATTGTTATAATTATAATTATAACGATTATACATTTGCATGCAATTAAATAATTAATTTTTAATTATGGTTATTATACATTTTAATTTATTATAATTATTTTAATATTTAAAATTAACTTGTTAATATATATTATTTAAAAGTATATCTAATGTTCAAATTTGCTATAAATTGGCTATTTTTGAATTATAATCAAGTTTCAGTAGTTAATAATATTTAATTTATTATTTGATAATGATTTTTTTTTGCATATTATTGTTTTATATGGTTAAAATTATGGATTTTATTTTAATTTTGTTATTAAAGAAGAACTGTAATGGCCTCAATACCGAATCAATCGTGAATAGTATTTTTCGACAGTAAATAGTATTTTTCGGGCCCGAATGGACATCCGAAAATCAAAAAATATTTTATTGGACCATTTGAAAGGAATAGTCACGGTGAGCTTAGGATTGAAATTTGAAGTGAATTTGAGGTCAAATTGGCCTCCAAAAGTTAAAAATACGAAAAAAGTAGCGAGTCAATTTCCCTGATAGACAAGGAAAATTGATTTTGTATAAATAATTAAAAATAGTAAACGAACTCTGAATATTGCTAGATTTTGCGTGTCTACATAAATTTTTATGTAAAATATTTTGGTGATGAGAATGGAAATTTTTGGTGACACCGGCAGTTGTCGAATCGGATCGATAAGATTGAATCGGACCGATAACGGACTCCGATTGAGCCAAAAATTTACGTCCTACCTATTTTCGATGTTTTAAGAATGATAGAATCAAAATTGAAGTGATTTGAATTAAGAAAGAGAGAGAAATTGGATTGGGCTTTAAAAATGCCTAAATGGACCTTAATGTTTAAATAAGCAAAGCCCACTCATTAAGCCCAATTTTGGGCCCATAAGAGTGGTATAAAAGGGGCAAAAATCTGAAGATTTTCTCCAAAATAATCCAGCTCCCCCTTCCTCTTGTAATGGCCGAATTTCTCCTCTTTCTCTCTCTTGATTTTTCTTCATATCTACTTCAAATCTCTCATAAACCCCAGCATAGAAGATGAAGTTCTCTCTCTCTAGATCATCTTAGTGGTCTCAAGCAAGTATTTTGAGCAAGAAAAGGCAAGAAATCAAGTAAAGAAAGAAAAAGAGGTAAGGTGAAACTTGAAAAATTAAGTGATTTTCATTGGTTTTTTGATGTGTTCTTATAGTTTTTGAGGTGTATAAGCTAATTATGAGCTTGAATTTATCATTTGAGGACAAGAAATTAAGGTTAGGAAGGCTAAGGAATTTGGCCACCATTGTTCCTTTGGGTGAAGTATGGATTTCTTTGGTGTAAGACATGAAAAAAGAAGCCTAAGGAAGCTAAAGTTTGGGAAAAAGGTAAGTGACTACAAAATCCCTTAATTTTCCATTTATTATGAATTTTTCTAAATTATATAATTAAGGTGAAAATGTTTAAAGTTGTTAATTGATGCAATTATGTTAGGGTAATTCCAATTGGATTAGAGAAATGATGAATGGAAAGTGAAAATGAAAGAAATAAAATATTTAGAAAGAAATTTAATTGTGGCCGAAATTGATAATAAGGAAAAATGGTGAGAAATTTGCATATAAATAATGCATGTTAGCCTAAAATAATTGTAGACATGATAATTGATGTCTATAAATTTTTAAAGAATATTTAAAAATTATTTGGGAATTTTAAAAGTTATGTATAGGGTATGTATTGAATGAAAATTGTGATTTAGAATGAATTAAGTGATTATTTTGATAAAAAATGGCAATGACTAATAAATAATGCATAAATAAATTTTAGTGAAATTTATTGAATTGATTTGGATTTTATTGAAATTTTTATGTGGATATGTATAATGAAAATAATTGAATTTTTAATGCATAATTGTATAAAAATGACAAAAATGATGAATTAATGTGAAATTAAATTAATGTCAATGACAAGAAATAAAAAGTCAACCGACGAACTTTTCGAAATAATTATTGGGTCGTGAAAATAATAAGAATAATGAATTATTAGTAAATAATTCATAAATAAATAGAAATGATGGAAATAAATTGATACGTAAATAAAAGAAAGATAAAATGAGTTTTAAATGGAAAAAGAGACTTAAATGAAAGAAAATAAAAGTTTTGAGGTAAAATGATAATTTTGCCAAAGTGGGTGACTAATGAGTAAAAATAAGTAAGAAATAGTAATAAGGGCAAAATGATAATTTTGGAGACCTATCTGTGTCAAAAGATAAAATTTACATGGTTTAAGAACTAAAATATAATTTTACCCGAAAATGATAAAATAAAGAATAAAAGATGAATAATGAAAAAAGTTATAAAATAAAAATGAAAATAAATGATTATAATGGCAAAATCGTAATTATGTATTTGAGGTGAACAATCCGATAGAAAAAGTCAAATTATGCATGCTCGAGGCATAAAATAATAAATGATATTAATAGAGTTTATAATTGCGTAAAAAGTAGAAAAATAAAGATGTGACTAATTTATCAAAATAAATTAGTCAACAAAAAGTATTAAGAGAATAAATGATTAAAAAAATAATAATTTGCCGACGAAATAAAAGCCGGCATATCGAATAATTGAAAAATTGGACTGAAAAAGAAAAATTGTAAAAACGTGAAGCCTAAAAGTATTGAAAATGATTCGTAAAGAATTATATAAGAAAAATAAAAGAAAAATCAGACTTTGTATAAAAGATTGAAAAGTCCAAGTGTTTGAGTGAATTATTAAAAAATAATTCACAATAGTGACTTGAAAAAACAAAGTAAAAGAAAAGACGAAAGTTATTGAAAAGTCAAAAGAATTAAAAGAGTGTATGTACTCTGAATATAATGTACAAAGGAATAAAAGAAATAAATTAAAGATTTTTAAATATTCTGAAACGTTTACAAATATGATTGGTTATGTTTTTCCTTAGCGATAGACAGATATTATTATTCTTGTTCGGGATATAAATGGCTAGCCATAGGGGCACCTTATACCACGGTGCAAGTCATGGCGACTTGCTATGCTGTGGACTGGATCTCTGATCACCATGGCATTCTCTGCTATGTTATATGCTCTGTGAGAAATAATTTCTTGGGGGATCACTTCTCTCTCTGTTGTGGCCCTGTGGGGTCCACGTCCCGCGTATCCTATCTGAGAATCCTGTTGTATGGTACTAGGGGCAAATCGAAATGAGTAATAGGTACTGTCTAATTGAATATAAAAAGTTATAACGAAAACAATTCGTTTGAAAGAAAATGCAAAGTTAAAATAAATCTGTAAAAATTTCTGAAAAGTGTAATTAGTAAAAAAAAGAAAATAAATATTTTATAAGATTAAAATATTAAATCAATGTTTAGTTAAGCTTTTATAAGAATTTAAAATGTATTTTATTTTTTGTGAAAAGATAAATTTAATTAATTGGTATTTCTCGTACCAATTACTATTGTAGGAAGTGACAAGTTTGAAAAACAATATTAATTTTCTGCTTAAAGTTAAAAAGTAATGATTTTGACATGAAGTGAACTTATTGCTTATGTAATGTTTTTCTGGAAGAAAAGTTAATTGAAAAATAAAACAATAGAAAGACACAAAATTGACCGATGAGAAAGAAGTAAAAGACATATGTCTTAATAAATATTTGAACAGAAGTAATATATATAAATAAAGGAAAGAGAATTTGACTGCAAAATATCCCGAAATAATTATATCACTTTGCAATAAAGTCTAAAATCCTTTAAATAGTAATATATTTAGTAGTTAAAGGTCAAAGCAAAAATAAAATAATAAATAGCAAGAAGTATAGTTAGAGTACATATTGAATAATTGAACAGTAAATCAAGAATTAAAGTAATTTATTTTGGTACTAGTAAAGACACGAGTACCAATACATATTAATAAATGAAATGATAGTTAAATCGTTGTGGCTAAAGAATAAAATGAAAGTAATAATAAAGGTAAAAGTTATAGTAAACATTAACGTAAAAGTAAAACCGATATTGATCCACCTAAGAAAACATTGTAAAGTAAAGTTGAAAGTTTAGAAACAAAAGAGCAATGGTTATCAAAATATGAATTAATAACATAAATAATGATAACTAAAATAAAATGAAATGCTTAATGAAATAAGAATAGTAGAAGCATAAATTACGAAATTATGCTTATTCGTGAAAAATTCTTGGATTAGTAGTCATTACTGGGCATATTTAATGCTCAGCACGTAGTGTTTACTGCATGCAGGTTCTGGAGTATTGCAGAAGCACAGTACATTGAAGGTCCAGATCAGAAGAGAAGATTTTTGTGTTAGTTGGTGTAAGCCTTTGGCATATATATACTTAGGCTTTTAAGGTAAAAGCTTGAATTATATTTTTAATTGTCTTGGATGAATGGATAGTATAAGTTTTAGATATGATGTTTGGTGTTTGTTTTTAACTGTTTATAAAACTGTTGTATGATTCTGGAATTAATGAAAAAGAATTTTAAGTAATTTCGAATTGTTCGGTGAAAAAAAAAATTTTACCGTTTTTCGGCTTAGTTTTGTATTAGAAAGAACTGTTCCGATAAGTGTATTACAAGAACATTATAATATAACCTATAAAAATGATATAATTGTCCTATAAACATATTATTAGGGGTGAACAAAAAAATCGAAAATATAGTTAACCGTAAAATTGATCCGAAATTAAATCAATTTTTACGGTTAACCGATCCGATGGATTCAGTTATGATTTTTAATTTTTATATTTTTTATTTTTTGTTATGATTTAACTTTTTAAGTACCGGTCGGTTAATCAATTCATATATATATTGTATCTTTATTTTTATATCTTAAATTTTTTTATATTTCTCTCTAAAATTTACATAAAATAATACTTTAAAATATATTTAAATTATATTTGTATATCTTAATTTTTTATATTTTCCTATAAAATTTATATAATACTTTAAACTAAATTTATATTATATCATTTTCTTTAAATATATAGTAATATTTATATGTAGTATCTAATTTACACACACACACACACACACACACACACACACACACATATATATATATATTGGTGTTTATATTCTACTTAAAAACATTTAATTACATTTTTTATATTTTAAAATTTATATTATAATATTTAATATTATTCAAAGTTTTATTTGACTTAAAATCAAAGATATTAATTTTCAACAAATAATAAATATATTTTATAATATTAGCTATTTATAGAATATGAAATTTGGCTAGTAAATTATATTTGTTTTGTGATTTTTATTTTAAATTATTCTGCACATTTAAAATTGAATTGAATTTTGTCTTTTTTTTGTAATTTTATGTTATAAATTTTATTGGTTAACTAAAAAATATTAATTAACCAAAACAAAAAAATCAAAATCAATAAACTGAATAACCGAATATAACAGATTGGTTAATGGTTAGTAATTTTAAAAAATTGATATTAATGGATTGATTAATTTTTTTGTTTCGTGTACCGATTAATCTGTCTACACTCATCCCTATATATTATAATTATTTTTATATGTAGAACTATATTAAAAATTTATAAAATCATAAATAATATATATGGATCATGAACGAATCCGCTTGTACATGTCATTTAATGTGACATAATATAATAAATTGAATTTAAACCATATGTTTATGAACGGATTTACTAAGATTTTATGCCAATTTCACATGGTAACTTACGATTAGTTGATGGCTCTTCATTTTTCCTATTATTATTATTATTATTATTATTATTATTATCTCCTCCTCCTAATCAAGCATTTGAAGATTCTCAAAACCTTTATATAAATATTAAAATATAAAATATAAAAGTAAATGTAATGCAAATACAAATACAAATGTAAATAAAAATATAAACATAAAAATAAAAAATGAAAAAAAAAGTGAAAAAAAATAAAAAGTCAAAAATTCAAAAGAAAAATAGTAAAAGTCTTTAAAGTCTTTCACAACTCCTACAAAGTTCCTTTCCCAACAAAAACTTTAAAACCTTTAAAGTTAGATAAACCTTTTACCTTTTCCATTTATATATAATTACTACTTTATTTTTTATCCAACAACTACTGCTGTTAGGCTTTATTACAAAACCATCATTACGAGCCATATTTTCAACAAAAGATAAAAAACCATCATCCGATTTTTAAATTATATCTAACATATTTACTATTCGAAGCAAAAAACTTATCTTTTAACAGATCATACAATTATTACTTGTTACCTTCAGCAGATTTAAAGCAGAAGTCGACCTTATCTTGAATTCATATGTTTTGTATATAAGGAGACAATTTTAACAATTGCAAGGGGAGCTTGAAGAGATCATCCGAAAGCACATCCAAGACCTCAACCTCAAGATTAAAGAGAAAAAATAAAAAAATTATTGTAATTTCTACTTTCCTTTATAATAAAATTTTAAATTTACAACTTATATTTTCAAAAGCATGTACATGTACTCCTCCTATAACCTCATCTGAAACTCTTACTTGTAAATTTTCATCAGAATATAATCCATCAGATAAATTTTTTTTAATTATATCTCGGTATATCAATAAATTTTTAAATGATTTATGTACTATAGATTTTGATAATGATAAAAATATGTTTTTATTAAAAAAAGAATTAATTGATTTAAAGGAACATTTAATTGAAGAGCATAAAAAAATTTCATTTAGATGGATTTTGCAATTGCCAAGATTTTCACTAGAAAATAAATTTATTTGACATTTTAATTGATTTTGTTCCAAGTATTCCTGCAGATTGTTTTCTCGATCTATAAAATATTTCAATTAATGGATAGAAAACAAAAAAAACGAAAACTTATAGAATGATATGAAAAAATTTGGAATGCTAAACAAAAAATTTGTGAATTTAATGATTAGATATTTAGATTAAAAGTATATCTTATAGTTTATTATCATATGTTGCATGAAAATAATATATGTAATTATAGAGATTTCGATCTTAAGATAAAGTTAGTAAATTTAATATTAGAATTATTTAAAGTATTAGTAAAACTTAAAAAATGGATATACTAAGAAAATATATAATTGAACTACAAATTAGAATTACTAATATAATAGAATGTAGACATTAAATTAAAATGAATATATAGAATTAAAAAACTTGTAGAAACTTTTGAAGTAATTTCAAATTATAATTTATACAAAAGAATAAAAAGATTAAAATTTATGATAAAAATAAATAATTCACGGATATGACTTTTCAAAAATAAAATAAAGAAAGTACCTTTAGGTTAAAAATATGAAAAATATTAAAAGAAAAATTAAAAATATAGATCAATTAATAAATCAATTAAGGGATGAATTAAAAATACTTAAACCTAAATTAACTAATTTAGAAAATGAAATTTTAGTAATAGAAAATTTAAACTTGGCTCCTTTTTCAGATTATTATAAACCAATAGAAAATATTATCATCATCATCATCATCATCATCATTATCATCATTATTATTTGATAACAATCGAACTCAAAAATCGATTCAACGGTCCAGTATTAACCGAGCATATAGCTCAATGAGGACCTCCGTAAACTGACCAAAGGTTTGAGTTACCTGGGCTCTCTGACCGAGCCACAATTCGATTAAAAACGTGTTCCAAAAATAGCTCCACCACGATATATAAATAGTTACCACTAACCCACGTTTCCCTCGAGAATCTCCAAAAATGGGTTAGTGGCCGAAAAGAATGGAAAACTTCTCCCATTATCTCCTGCAAATGTGCTGATTCCTCCTATAAAAAGAGAAAAACAGGTATGAAACGGTTACTTAATCTTTTGCTAGAAATTCACACTCTTTTACACAGAAATCCTGACTTGACCGTCGGAGGCTCCTTTGTCGAAAATCCACCGGTCCTTTATTTATTTTTTACATGTGATCGCAAGAAACTTGCTGCTCATTCGACCTATCATCAAATGGAGCAATGAGCGTGGAACATGGACCTTTTCCTAGACCTCAACCTAAATACTTCCCAATAGGAAAACCAAACATCCAACCCCATCCCGCCTGGAACACAATAGTTTCTCCCTCAACTCAATGACACCACCTCCGCTTTCCCAGCCATGGTAATCCCAAACATCACTTCCAGCATTACCCTTCAGACTGCACAATCCCTCATTGTCGTACTATTAGCTATCATCGCCCAAGCTCAACCTCAACCTCTACCCTCACAAAACACCAACCTACCTCAGGCTTCGCAGCCTCCTGCTCGAAAACCCTACTCACTAGCCCTACCCCAAAATTTCAACTCCACCATTACCCTAACTACCGAGCAATTTAATCGCCTCTTGGATGATCGAATCCGAAGGCAACAAAACCGAACAATACTACAATACTAGGATAATTTTCGATCACCCCTTTCTCGGGAAATCTTAGCTGCCTCATTTCCTAACATTCGATTTCCTTACCTCAAAACCTACAGTGGCAACACCGATTCCCGAGCTTATATTGACCGGTTCCAACATACTATGCTGGTACTCACAGCAGATGATTTCACTTTGTGTAAGATATTCCCATAGACCTTGGCAGACTCAACTCAGATCTGGTTTTGAAACTTGTCATTGCATTATATTAAGAATTTCGAGCAGTTTAGTGACATGTTTTTCGCGGAGTTTGTGGCAGCCATTCGCTCGAACAAGGTGTCTGCAGACTTAAACCTGGTGCAACAAGAAAATGGCGAACCCCTGTGGGCCTATGTGGAGAATTTTAACAATGTGGCCATGGACATACATAATCTGAACCTGGATGTCACCATCAATGCTTTATCCGAAACATAAGGTACTCAAATGACTTTATCGAGCTCATGTCCAGAGCACACAAGTACATCCGCATGGATGAGGCTTGACACCTTTGCCATGCCTCCCATAAATCGTGGACATCTGAGAAGGAAGCAGGAAAAAATGCAAGAGTAGCTCGGAAAGGGGGAAATCCCAGCAAGATAGACTCGAAGAAATACCGTGGGGGCACCTAGCATAATCGATCATATGCAATTACTACCCCTTGATCGGACAATCGAAAAGATGAAAGATTCATGTCCCTAACCGTCTCTCATGAATAGATACTAGATTGGCTGAAACAGAACAAACAGGTTAATTGGTTGAGACATGTGAGGGAAGATTCGAACAGGGATCAGGGCCTTAATTGTGTTTTTCACAGAGACAAAGGCCATGAGACTGAAGATTGCAAGCAACTCAAATGGGAGATTGAGCACCTGGTTCGGAAAGGTATCCTAGCATGGTTTACCAAACCAGATGAAAGAAGGAAGAGGCAGAGGTCGCCTTCTCCCAATCAAACAGAAACAGATCCAATGGTGGCAGGATGGCACCAACGGGAGTCATACATGTGATTGTAGGGGACGAGCAACAGGATCAATCCCGTAAGTGAAAGACCAAGGAGGTCATGTCCGTCGGACGGGGGGCAAGCTCAGCCCCAAATATGATTCAGATTTCAGCGATGGATGGGGCACATATTCGGCACCCACACACAGATGCTTTAGTTGTTAAAGCAGTCATCCAAAACTTCTTGGTCTAGTGAATATTGGTCGACACAAGAAGTGCGATCAATCTCATAATAACTCAAGCATATAGAGCATTGAGAACATCAAACCATCGACTTGAGGAAGTCAATGTCCCTTTAATTGGTTTATTTGGAAGGCCTATCCGAGTAGATGGTCTAGCAACTTTATCTGTATAGCTCGGAGATGATTCAGTAGTATGTGCTTACCGAGCAAATTTCATGGTAGTCGATATTTCATTGTCTTACAATGTAATATTCGGCCAACCTCTACTATCCGAGGTGGATGCCTGTGTTTCGATTAAAAATCTTGTGCTTAAAATCCCCACAGGCAATGGAGTGAAAATTTTGAGGGGAAATCAGAAGACTGCTCGGAAGACGTACTTGACCATGCTCAGAGAGGCCAATCAGACCTTGCCTTTGGACACAATGGATATATCTGAGAAAGAGGAACGACGGGCAGAGCCAACAGAAGTGTTACAGGTAGTCGAACTAGAGCCAGGGAAGAATGTTCAGATATCAATTGGAAAGACTGGGGTGGAGAAAGAAGCCCTACTCTCAACGCTCCATGAATTCGTTGATGTCTTTGCTTGGTGAACCTCTCAAAAAGGACTTAATAGTTCACTCATTAAATGTTTGGCCAGAATTTAAGCCAGTAAAATAGAATAAGAGAAATCATACCCCTGAGAGATAGTTGGCCATCGAGCAGGAGACTGCAACTTTGCTGGAGAGTGATTTCATTAGGGAGATATTTTATCCAGACTGGCTAGCCAATGTAGTGCTTATCAGAAAGAGCAGCGGCAGATGGAGAATGTGTGTTGACTTCACCGATCTAAATAAAGTATGCTCGAAGGACTGCTATCGATACACTGGTGGATTCCACGGCAGAATTCGAAGAGTATGCCTTCCTCAATGTCTCGGCGGGCTACCATCAAATTTCAATGGCTCTAGCAGATGAAGAGAAAATAGCGTTCGTCACTCACAGAGAAACTTACTGTTATCGGGTTATACCTTTTAGATTGAAGAACGCAGGGGTCACTTACCAAAGGCTGATGAATCAACTATTCACTGAGTAGTTAGGGAGGAACATGGAGATTTATATGGATGATATGATCGTCAAGAGCCGAACCTCAGTAGCCATGTGTACTGAACTGAAGGAGACTTTTCAAAGACTCAGGGATTCGAGCCTAAAGTTGAACCCTAAAGAATGTGGCTTTGGGGTGTGGTCCAAAAAATTTATTGGCTTTATGATATCGAAGCGAGGGACCGAGGTAAATCTGGAGAAAATTAAGGAAATCATGTCCATGGACCCACCCAAAACAGTTCGAAAAGTTTAGAGATTGAATAGAAGAATCACAGCTTTGGGCAGGTTCATATCTTGCTTGGCCAAACGGTGTCTGCCATTCTACCGAGTAATCATGAACCTCAAAAACTTTACATGGACAAAAGATTGCCAGCAAGCATTCCAGGCCTTGAAGAAGTTCCTCTCAAAACCGCCACTACTCAGCGACCATTGGCTGGGGAGATTTTATACGTTTACTTATCTGTCTCAGCAGGTGCAGTAGGTTTGGTCCTAGTCAGAGAAAAGGAGGGCCAATAGTTTTTTATTTACTACACAAGCAAAGTACTTCAGGGTGTCGAGCTTAATTATCCAGTCTTGAAGCAGCTTGCTCTCGCACTTATCACAACAACGGTAAAGCTCCGTCCGTACTTTCAGGTACACACGATTGCAGTGCTTACAAACTCAAACTTGAGGAAGGTGTTATAGAGGCTAGAATGCTCGGGGTGATTGACAGAATGGGTTGCTCATCTGGGGGAGTTTGATATTCTATATGAGCCACGAACATCCATGAAGGCACAGATATTGGCAAAATTTGTGGCCGACCTACATGAACCTGTTCCCGACCCAGTGAAACCATCATAGAAGTTATATGTCGATGGGGTTTCAAGTTCGGATGGTGCGGGGGCTGGAGTATTTCTGATGAGCCCGATAATAGTCCACATTCGAGCAATGGCTTGCCTGACCTTTTCAGCATCCAACAATATAGCGAAATACGAAGCCCTATGCTATGGGCTACAGTTGGCAATAGAAGTAAAGCCGGACATCTTAGAGATATTCTTCGATTCCCAATTGGTGATCAGCCAACTGAAAAGGAACTTTAAAGCCAATGATCGCTCTATGATCCGCTACAAAAACTGACTTTCGCTTTGTTAGCCAAATTGGAGGAAAAAGGGGAAGCTTGGTCGATCACTCAAATACCCCAGGCAGAGAATATGGAAGCAGATACTCTTGCTAAGAGAGTTTATCTCAACAGTCCGGTTGATAATACAGACATCACTTCTATAACCATTTTACTTCCAACTTATAAAACTTTTTAGGTTCAAGTACAAGGGCCAATGAAGGGTTGGCACTTACCTATTTACCAGTACTTGATGTAAGAAACCCTACCAGATGAACAAATCCAAGCTCGAAAGGTAGTTCAAAAATCAAGCTTATATGCTGTGATGGATGACAAGCTTTACGGGCGATCTTTCTCCAATCCATGGGGTTTATGTGTGAGCAATGATGAAGGGGATTATATCCTTGGAGAGATTTATGAAGGAATCTACAGAGCTCATGAAGGTGCACAGGCCATAGCTTGAAAAACTCTCTTACAGGGGTATTATTGGCCAATCATAGAGGCTGATGCAAAAACTCTAGTGCAAAAGTACGACAAATGCCAAAGGTTTGCCAACATCCACATCAGAGCTCGGCAAAGCAAAAGCTGATCCACAACCCGTGACCTTTTTTCCAGTGGAGGATTGACATATTGGGCCCTTTTTCCTTGAGCGAAGGGACAACGATGATTTTTGTTAGTGGCAGTAGACCACTTTACCAAGTGGGTGGAAGCCGAACCACTTTCAACCATCACACCGGCGAACGTCATCAAGTTCCTGAACAAAAACATCATTGTGTGGTTCGATATCCCCCACTCAATTATATTTGACAATGGCAAACAATTTGATTGTTAGGTTTTCAAGAACTTCTGCTCAGAGCTGAAGATCCAGTTGAATTTCACTTTAGTCTACCATCCGCAATCCAACTGAATGATCGAAGTGACAAACAAAACTATCCTATCTGAACTCAAGAAGCGGCTTGAAGGAGCCAAGGGCTTATGGACCGAAGAACTCAACAATGTGCTATGGGCGTATCGGATGTCACCTTGTGCAGCAACAGGGTTAACACCCTTCGCACTGACATATGGTACTGAAGTGGTCATCCCATGTAAGATAGGAGTGTGAGGCATATGAGCATCTTCTCCTAATATAGAGAACAACGTCGATCTCTTGTATAACTTAGATCGGCTCAAAAAAGGCAAGGAGCTCACATAGGTACGGTCTGCAACATACAAACAACGCACGATGGCTTTACCATGAGTGCAAGATCAAGCCGAAGTCTTTTCGGGTCGGACAGTTGGTATTGAAAAAGGTGGTGTCTGCTCAAATAGCAGCAGGAGTAGGCAAGCTGGATCCCAACTGGGAAGGACCATATATTATCCGGAAAGTAAGTCAGAACGGAGTATACAGGCTAGAAGATGTCACAGGCAAGCGACTCCCGCACTCTTGGAACGAACTCAACCTCAAATCGTATTATCAATAGCTCGGCATTCTTCACGCCATAATAAACCTTGTACTGATTCTCATTTAATTTTTCTTAAATTTTGTTCGTCATTATCATTGTATCTCCATTTTTTATTACAAGTTGTCGCCATGATGATCTGGCCTAAATGCAAGTCTTGCAGATGTTTATGCCAGCTGGATGAAATTTTAATGAATGATACATTATATGCAAAGTACTTAGCAACTTTATATCATGATATATATGGGTAAAGGCTCGGCACTATCGCCAAGATTGCCCAATCAATTAAGTAAGTTCGGTACATATCGCCGCTAAACTTGCTAACAGGTAAGGCCAACCACGCCTATATCTAAGGGCTCGGCATTATCGCCAAGATCACCCGATCATTTAAGTAAGTTCGACACATATCGCCGCAAAACTTGCTAACATGTAAGGCTAACTAGGCCTATGGCAAAGGGCTCGACATTATCGCCAAAAATGCCCGACCATTCAAGCAAGTTTGGCGCGTATCACCGTATAACTTGCGAATTTAGTAGGCCAACCACGCCTATGGGAGATTGCTCGGCACACATCGCCAAATTAACTTCATAACTCGATAAGCAATTCGCACCTCAACAAACTCATGTCCAAAAAAGAGTTCGGCAAGGGCTGCCACACAACTCTTGGTCTATGTGAAAAAATTTTGTGGTTGATAGATTGTCCAACCTCGCCCAGAGCGGGCATACCTCATCCTCTAGCTTAGGCCCTCACTTTACTCTAGGTATCTTGGCCGAGCTGTCCTTTGGCAAATTCAAGTTCGACATTTACAAAGCCTTGGGTTCGGGGCTTCAGATTGGGATCGACGTATCACGTGCAAGGTATGCACCACGTTGTCCTCATTATTTACATCCTCATTTTCTGGGATGTTTTTCCTTTTCAATATATTAAACTCGGCTTGGCAATCAAAGGCTATTCGGTTAAGCTTGCGAACACTCACCTTGCCATATATGGATAAGCTGTTTGTTCATATGTTCTTGGGAGGATATGCTGAACAAAAATGATAAACTTAGAATAAAATGAAAAAAAAATTGAAATTTTTATTGATTTAAATGTTCGGTTACAGGGATCTAGTCCTCATCTGGATAAATATCATCCAGAAAGGACAGATCTAATTCGGGATATTTTTCCCTTACAACAGAAGAGATTTTGGCACTAAATGCCATACACTTCTCCGCTAGCACCTCGACCTCTTTCTCTTCTAGATCAGTCTCTTTCTTCTCCCATTCGACCTCTTTTTTATATAAACCTCGAAGTCCAGGCAGCGGATACAACAACTATTGTTGCAGAGAAAAAGAAAGGAACAGAGTGAAAGTCCAGAAAATAAAAAGCAAAGGCTTAGTTGAAATCAGAAAAAGGTTTATATAGAAAAACTAGGATGGATCCGGACCGTACACGTGGCAGCAGATCCAAACTTGGGATAGTACATTTAAGACGGTGCACCCTAATCGAGGCACCCTAGCCGTTACGCACGGTAAATTAGGAAGCCATGAATACTCTCCAATAAATACACACATAAAAGCTGACGTCATCCTGTTGACTCGCAGACGATCAAGTAGTTTTAGAGGTAGGTCTCCCCTGCACCAGAATAAGGCAAGTTTACATGACCGTACACGTGGCAGCAGACCCAAACTCAAAAAATAGCTCGAAAGAAACTTAGACCTCGAATTCCCGCAACCAGCTCATTCGGCCTAGTCACCACGAGCTTCGATCTTATGGTATGGAATAGGCCCATTCGGCACTTATCTGCTAACTGTCGACATAAATATCGCCAACTGGGGGGACTTATGATAACCACCGAACTCAAAGACCGGTTCAACAGTCCAGTATTAACCAAGCACATAACTCAATGAGGACTCCCGTAAATCGATCAAAGGTTCGAGTTACCTGGACTCTCTGACAGGGCCACAATTCGGTTAAGAATGTGTTCCGAAAATAGCTCTACCACGATATACAAATAGTTACCACTAACCCACGTTTTCTTCAAGAATCGTTGAAAGTGGGTTAGTGGCCGAAAAGAACAGAAAACTCCTCCTATTATCTCCTGTAAACGTACTGATTCCTCCTATAAAAAGAGAAAAAACAGGTATTAAATGGTTACTTAATCTTTTGCTAAAAATTCATACTATTTTACACAGAAATCATGACTTGACAGTCGAAAACTTTTTTGTCGAAAACTCACCAGTCATTTATTTATTTTTTGCAGGTGATCGCAAATAACTTGCTGATCATTTGACCTGTCATCATCATTATTATTAACTAAGGTTTTCTATTTGAGTCCCATGAACTCTTTTTTTTTTCATTCCTATTGTACCATTTTGTTGGTTGTAGGAATTTAATGGCAATTTGATGATTACGAATAATTAATGGCATTTAACTAGGATTTGCATATCATTTTAATTGTTAGTGACACTAACTTAGTGTATACGATTTTATTTTATTGTCTTTATGCATATTTGTGATAGAGATATTGAGATTTGGAATGTGCAAGTGCAACTGAATGTTATGCTAGCAAATTTTAACTGTTTAGATGAGATATCGTAGAAAACCACAGAAGTTGTGTGGAATATTTTTCTCCAATAATTCGAGTTGAAGAGTCGATGCTCTATAATATTTACTTATTTAGACTCGAGTTAGATTATATCATTTTTTTCGACTTCACCTGCAGGATGCACGTTCTATTCAATTTGGCATATTTTTCGGTATGTATACATGCATACATAACACATTGTTAGATCGGCATAAAATAATTTTTATTTTTATTTATTATTTATTATTTAATCAAATAAAATATATATACATACAATGTATCACAGGTGCATCTCAAATTCAAAGGAATTTTAAATTAAAAAAAATTAAAGGCCAAAATAAAGTCCAAACAAATTTGGAGGGTAAAAATAGTTTTTTCCCCTAAATATTTAACCCTTTTGCTAGATGCATGCCTCAAAATTTTAGAAAAAAAAATGTAACCGTTCAATTAAAAATTGTCCAAAAATATCAATTTATTATCGTAATTAAAGCCATTAGTGTTTGTTCGTTACATAAAAATTATAGATCAACCATCACATTAACCTCTTGTTCTTGTTCCTGTGGATGAAACAAATGTTTTGAAAAACCCAATGGTATTAAAATTGTATCGGATCGGTTTAACCAGAAAATGATAGCTGATTCGATCTGATTTACATACAAAACCAGATGATAAAAAATCGAAATGAACAGTAAAAACTAGCAAACCGTTAAATTGGAATCCAATTCTTGTCTATGAACACCAAAACGAAAAAAGGCTGAAAGTATAATTTACCATCTGAAATTTAATAAAAAAAATTAACCATTTAATATTTATTTTAATGAAATATTCCACTTAAAATTTATAAATTGAAATAATATCATCCAAAATTTACCTAAGTAGTACTCTATTTTTACATTTTTTATGCTGCGGGATTTATAAAATTATATTAAATAATAAAATTTTCAAAAAAATTCGGTTGAATTACGAACCTTCAACCTTTTCAGTTTCTTATCTAATTTGGTTTTAACGTCGAAAAAGCTGAAAAGTGACAAATCGGATTGAAACCCAATTTGAACCTAAAAAGTAAAACGTTTTTTTTTTTTTAAATTGTGAAAAACCCTAAATTAAAACCAAAAGAGCGCCTTCTCTTTCTGCTAGGACTGTTTAGCTTTTTAGATAAAACCAACCAACCCGATGGAGTCAAAACGATCAAACCATAAAAATATGATTTGGGTGGGTTTTTGGTCGGGTTGGTTTATATTTTCAACTTTAACGCGAGAAAGAGTCGGGTTATAGAATAATAAGTCGGGTTAGTTACTAAACCGACCGTTTCTCAAACGAAGCCGCATGCCTAAAACCCTAATTTGACGCAATTTCATTAAAACAAGGAAGCCACTGACGGAAGAGGAAGCAGAAGAGGTAGCAGAGGAGGTTTGGCACGAGATTCGTCCACGAATCGCCCGAGGAGACACCGATACACTGGAGAATCAGGAAGGCCGCCAGAGAAGATTGGTGGAGAAAGCAGGGGAAGACGAGTGACTTTCTATTGAGGTTAGTTTTCTGCCATTGTTTCATGTTGCCATTTATTGAGGTTAGTTTGTCTCTTCTATTTAGGGATTTTGAATAATATAGTTTGTTCGACGATCATTGAAATTCCTTGTACTAACAAATGGATAAATCTCACAATGAACAGTACAACTCGCACTAACTCTACCTCGTTTCCCATCACAGCAGCTTGGAAAGTTAATTATTTATTCATTAAAAATAAAAATTTATATATACATAAGATTATCAGAGCATACATAATATTATATTGTCTTCGAATCCTAGCTGAAGTGACAATTATTTGGCTGTATGCATCTATGGTTATTTTTCTCTGTGTAGATTAGCCTGCTGTAAAAAAAGCAGACAATAAATGGACTAAAGTTGGAGAACCAAACTCCTATGCAGATGTCATATTTCATAAAGGACTGTTGTATGCTCTGTTGCCTGATGGCCAGCTTTTGACTATGGACATTGCTGTTACTTCACCAGCAAGAAACAGGAATAACACTTCTATGTTCAGAGCTAAAGGCAGTAGGATCTTCTTAGTAGAGTCTTTGCTATTCAGTCAGTTTGCTGAAAGCGCATATGTGATATAACAACTCAATTTTAATTTTTTTTATTTAATCATATCTATAATTTCTGGGTCTGTGAGATTTGATTAAATGAAGCTCAATTTCTGTTTTCTTTTTGTTTAATACAGATCAATCAATCGTTGAAAGCAGAGCTATCAGATCGTTGGCAAGGTCAGGGATTCATCCACTGCTTCGGATTCAACGTTAGTCCTTCCTTCCTCTCTTTATTTTTTGATTTCAAATACTCAGTAATTGCACCTGTATTTGTATATGCGTTTAACAAGTTTTTAATTTAAATTTTTATTATGTGATTTAACTCATCAAATCAAACTAATTAAGTTTACTTCTACTTGAAAACCATTATCATTTTTTTTCCTAATATAATTGAAAATTTATTCTCATTACATATCCTATCCTATCCTAGCCTACAAATATTATTATGGTTTCTGGTGGAAAACATTAAGCCTACAATTTATATGAGTAGTACTGTAGTACGTACTGAGTAAGGACCAATTCTACTTCTAGCTTGCCTAGTTAGAATTTTAGCAAAAGCCAGTTTTTAAATTTTCCATTCCATTGAATTTTATTTGGTGGATTTATAATATTTGATTTGGTTAAGTGTGATGATATTTTGTTCCTGCTTGTCAATGTATATTTGGCATATGCCAGAGTTATTGAAGTAATGACAGGATGTTTGATTTCTTTGTTCATCCTCGTTTGTTAATTCAAATTGATGGATGTTGAAATGGCAATCTTTTTTTGTGCAAGAAGTTATTTCAAGTATCAGTATTTCTTTCTCTATTATGCCTTGTTTCAAATTTTTAAAGTATGATACTTTACAATTGTGCCCTCTGCTGACAGCAACAATCGTATTTCACGGTTTTTCTGGCATCCTTCTTTGAGCTGAGGGAAAAGACCAGAAACAGTGATAGAACATAGCTCCAGCTAGTGTTAGGTCTTTGTGGATTCCATTACTGATGAAGCAACAAACTGCTCTTTATAATGAGATCATTTGGTAGCAGTATGCAGTGACATCCTTTGATTTATCATTTCTGAAAAAATTTAAAGCATCAAGCTGTATAGTTTTTCTTTCTAGTTGTTCTATATTCATGAGATTATAAGTTATATAATAAATTTCTACTTGCAATTCTTAAAGTCTTTTTTGTTTGTTGGGATTCGTTATAATAACTTGCTCTTTGAAGAGCATGGGGCTGATTGTGTATGGGAGTTGATATGAATATTAGGGGAAAGTTACTTAAGAAACTACAGTTGACGTGAGAAATTCAGCTAAAAAAAAGATAATTTGCAGTTTTTTTAAAATCAAATGTAATCTATAATTTAATATAATTATTGTCTTATTTATTAAAAATTTAATTTAAAGAGTTAGAGCTTTTTTTTTTTTTGAAAAGAGATGAATATAGTATTTAATATGTTTCAAACTGTTCCAAACTGCTCCAATTGTAAGTTGCAATGGTTTGGATTGGTTTTCAACAACCAAACCATCCATTTTAGATATGTTGGGTTGGGTTGGGATTATTTCATTTTTGACCCAACCCAGCACATGAACAGCCCTACTTTCTGCTTCAAAATCAAACTGACTGTCTGTTCCATCTCCCTCTTACCTAAACCACCATCTCCTTCTTCCTTAGCCGGCCAGCGTTCACAACCTCTATCGCCGACCAGCTGTCCTTTTTTCCAGTATGTATATTTCTCTTTTCTGTTTTTTTGTTTTCTCTTTCTTATAATTTTGTCAATCTCTTGATTTTCATTTGTTCTTGGAACAAATTGCTTTAGTGGAAGCTGCTTGTCTAGTTTCTTTCTTCTATTTTCATTAATCTCTTGATAAATGGGTATGGAAGCTGCTGAATGCAAATTGATGAATCTGTTCTAATTTGAGGTTTAATTGATAATGGTCTAAGCTAGCTGAAAAGAATTAACTGAGAAAATGTTATCTAATTTAATATAGCAGTATGCAAACAATTATTTAGTTTTAGTGATAAGGGTGATAAAGGTTGATTTTTTTTTTTTCTAGACTCTACATATTGTTTGAGACCACTATTGGTATTGACCAAGTAGGGAAACTGAGTCATAGTGTTTGATTCTGGAAATTGCCATTATGCATGTATTTGACCAAATGTTAATACCCTTTTCTTTGGTTTTGGTTATTGAGTTTAGGTGCTGGTAAAACAAAGGAATTTGCTGGTCTGGTCATTGCAAAATTTTCCCTTTTCAATTGATTGGATGACCATATACTGGCTTTTTCATTGGTTTGCTTGAGTATCTTTGATTTTTTCGAGAATATGCAAGTCGATGTATATGATTTGTTCTCCAAGTGACATCTAAAATCATGAGACAAAATAGAACATAATATCTAGTACACTTCAACATATATCAGCCTTTTCTTTTCTTAATTTGACAAGCATACTTATTAGGGGCATATAGGATTTTAGCAACATGTTTCAACCAAAAAAGTCTTAATATGTAATTAGAAACCTAGAGACATATAATTACTATTGCATTACGTTAAGAGCATCAATTAGTGTAAATTCTCATGTTGTTTCCGAATGATGGCTGTTTATACATTGCAAATTGTGATTTGATCCACCATTGGCAACATTATGCACACAAGTTTCATTCAAACCTAAAACTAAGCATTTTCCTTTCTTCCAATTCCAAAAAATAACTTTGAAGCATTTTGGTGGTGCATTAACCTTAAATGAAAGAGAGAGTTAAGTTTGAATTTCTTCTAATTTCATTAATCTTTAAGAGATTAACATTAGCAAATATATTAGAAATAGTTATTAAAAGAATTGTTGAACCAGTCCAACCACGACCCTAGTTGGCATGCTGGTTCGATGCCCGGTCCAGTTTTAAAAATATTGGATAAAACAAACTAGAACAAAAAACCAAACCGAATGGATTTTTGTATGTTTGGTTCAGCTTTTCTTCCGTTCAGTTCTGGACCGAAATAAAAATTGTATAAAGTGGTTCGATTGGGTTTGTAGAATCTGAAAACCGAATGAACTGAACCGACCGAATGAATTAAAATGCACCGTTTAATCTGTGTTTAGAGAAAGAGTAAAGAATATTGTTGAACTTCCTGCAACTAATGAGTGCAGAGTAAAACATGAGCTTCTACGGAAAGTTTGTATAAAATGGCATTATAAGTATTCTGTTCTTGTTTTCGATATTAAGATGACGTTATTTCATTGTTGTTTGGTTGTCTAGTGAATCATGGATTCTTGAAGGGAAACAAGCCAGATTTCCTCACAGTTATTCCATTGAGAAAATCTTACTGGTCAGAGGCTATAAAAGGTACTTTCGATTGTTGCCTCTTGTGATCTGTGTTGTAGGGTAGAGTGTTATGATCCCACATCGGCTAGCTATATGGATAGTTAGTGGCTTATAAGTGTGATGGACACCCACCACTACTAGGAATTTCTTTTGGTGGAACAAGGAGCCTTCCCACTTATGGGCCTGATATAATCCTTGGACTTGTATGGGCAAGTCCGCCAAGGTGTATAGGTGTGACTTGGGCTTATGGGGGCCTAGGTCATAACATAGAGTTTAACGTGTAATTTAACCCTTCATTGTCATACTGTGCTGAATACATGTGGTAGGCTTCTGCAAATGAGAAACATGGGAGACACAGGCTTTTCATAGTTTTGTTAATTGTCACTGCCTTCGGATGTCGGCAGGCTGATGCCCCTTGAATTGCTAGTGCTATATTTCTGCAACATAAGATGTAGTTTGCAGCATTCTTTCCTACGCCTGTGTCTATTTCCTTATCTTTTGTTACTTGCAATTCTCAGTAAATTTATTATTTCTTCATATATGCATGTTTTGTCAAATCTATGTAATAAACAGTAAGATTTGATGCTGTCATCAGGACCAACAAAAATATTTAATCAAACACGTTAATTTGTTAGCTGATAGAGAAAAAACAGTGAATTATGAAATGTAGTCCTACAAAAATTGCAAATGATGTCACCTTAATATCTTCTCGAATTAATTTGAATTCTTCAATTTTGTTCAATCTATATTTAAAAACTTATCTACACTGAACATTGTGAATTTCATTTGTAGTATTTATCTTGAATTGATTAATTTGTTGTTACTGCCTCAATCCCATTTTAAGTGTTCTCTTTCACTACTTTACTTAGCCCCACTTTAAGTGTCTTTTTAGAAATTTGAGGAAAAAGTTTACATATCTGACCCTATTTATTATGTACCACTACATTTAATAGAATGATAAATTTAGCTTTGACTGTAAAAATTAAATGGTTGACTTAGAATTAAAAAAAAGGGCAAATTAATCGATTGCTAATATTTTTTTTTTTATAAAATCAAGGTTTTCCAATCCTTTTTGTAATTTTTGTGTTAAAGTGAAAGTGACCACATAAAGTGGGAGAAGGGAGTATTATGTTAAGTTTTCAAATTTGGATCCACTATATGCAAGCCTTGTTATTTTTACTTGGAATTTTCTTATCTAGATGAAATCTTTATATCCATTTGTACACAAAGCCAATAATACATTATGTTAAAAAACGGACAACTTTTTCACAAATGTAGAATTGATTGTAAAAACTATTTTTGGACATTGTGACACTTTGTTGACTCAATTTATTAATGAAAATGTGGACTGGATCTTGGCCCAAAAAAAAGAAAGTTTCTCTGGTTTTCCCTTGTTGAGGAAATTGGCTTATCAAGATAAGTTCAGGATTCAATTCCACTTCAAGATTTTTGATCTTAATTAATTTAGTAATCATGATTTAGCAGCTAGCCCATTGAGGACCACTTTGTTCATAAGCTTAAAGACCTTCATATTAATAAACACTGACTTAATAGCTATTAGCTCTGGGCTTATTCAATGATGAATTCCTGCTTAAAAACTTCCTCTCTACTTTCTTTATTGTAGCTATGGCCATTGAAACAGGCAAGAAAAAGAGACAGCGCAAAAACGAAACCCCGGAATCCCAATTCAATTACAATCTCAATTCTTGCTCTAAATCTAAAGACCTCTCTTCTGCCATTTCTCTATATGATGATGCAGTTTCCAAGAACATCTTCCTCAGCCAGAACCACTTTAACACACTGCTTTACCTCTGCTCTATCTCTCTTTCTGACCCATCAACCAAAGAGCGTGCTCTTGATTATGGGTTTCGCATATTTGATCATATGGTTGGCAAGGGTGTCAAACCCAATGAAGCCTCAATAACTGCTGTTGTAAGACTTGCTGCTGTGAAAGGGGATGGAGATTATGCATTTGATTTGGTTAAGAACATGGGTGTCTATAATGAATTGCCACGGTTGAGGACTTATGATCCTATACTGTTTTGTTTTTGTGAGGAATTGGTGGCTGATAAGGCCTATGAGGTTGAGGAGCATATGGGGAGTATGGGAGTGAGTTTGGAGGAGCCAGAAATTGCAGCACTGTTGAAGGTGAGTGCAGATACTGGAAACAAGGAACGAGTTTATGGGTATTTGCAAAAGTTGAGGAAGACAATAAGGTGTGTAAGGGAGGAGACTGCAAAGATAATTGAAGATTGGTTTCAGCATTTTGAGGTTAATGGATTGGAATTGGATGTGGATTTGGTGAGGGAGGCGGTTATGAGGAATGGAGGTGGGTGGCATGGGATTGGTTGGATCGGGAAGAGGAATTGGATGGTGAGGCGAGGGAATGTGGATGTTGGTGGAAAGTGTTGTTGCTGTAGTGAGCAGTTGGCTTGTGTTGATATTGAAGATGTGGAGACTGAGACGTTTTCTAAATCTGTGACAGTTTTGGCCATGGAAAGAGAGGTGAAGGCTAACTTCAGTGAGTTTCAGGTAATTGATGTTGGAGCTGTTTATTTATGTACTTGTCTGATAAGGTAAGAAGAAATGCATATCAAAGTGAATTGCTTTAAGCAACTTAATTGATTTTGGCATGCTTTTAACTACACAATGATAACTATGAAGTAGTTGCACTGTGTGTTAATACATTACGTTCTTTAATCACACCTGGTATATTTTTTTAGCATAATGCCAATTGGAGTTTGCTTTTAGTTCTATTTGTCTAGGAGATTAATGTCTATGTTCCAACTTTTTGTTTTTATATTGCTATCCTTTCTTTCTCCAAATGCATGGATAGACATTGTACACTGTTTTAAAAAATACAGAATTTGTGTACATTGGTCATCCTTTTTAGCATGATCTGATGAAAGTAAAATGTGAATGACTTTTTCATGTGCTAAAGTTTTTATGGTAAACTTACTTATTTGAGCGGAAGGATATTGTGTTGTTTCTTTTTTATGTCTTGTGATGCTCTTCCTATCATTTGTTTACCTTCTACTAAAGGAGTGGCTAGACAAAAATGCCAATTATGATGCAATAGTGGATGGAGCAAACGTTGGACTTTACCAGCAAAATTTTGCAGAAGGAGGATTTAGCATTTCTCAGGTTGTTACTTTTCTATTTTGTGCTGTTGCCCTTTCCCTTTCCTTTTCCCTGCCCACCTTTTTGTGCATCAGTGAATTTTTATCATGTATTATACTTACAGTCTCAAAATTGCTATAGAGCAGCTTGATGCTGTTGTTAAAGAGCTATACGATCGGAGTGGAAAATGGCCACTTATTGTCTTGCACAATAAACGTGTTCGGGCACTCTTGGAAAGTCCTACCTACAGAAATCTGATTCAGGAGTGGATAGAAAAAGATGTTCTCTATACAACACCACATGGCTCCAATGATGACTGGTATTAAGCATCTCAACAAACTCTTGCCTTTATAGTTGTGTGTTTCTCATTCATGTTCTTCCTCGACTCTTGATTCTTAGTTAATGGTTAAAACTCAAAAGACCTCACCTTGCCTATTATTGGATTGAATCTTTCTTTCTGTTCAACATTTTGTAGACATCATATGTACCCTAATAATTCATTATTTCACTAGACTTGGTTAGTGGATGTATAAAGAATGTTTTTCCACTTCTCATGATAAGCTTTAGTATTTGGTTATTTAACTTGTAAAAAGATTTTGTGTTATGTATTTATGGGTTTTCTATGATTCAGGTATTGGCTTTATGCTGCTGTAAAACTGAGGTGTTTGATCGTTACTAATGATGAGATGAGAGATCATATTTTTGAACTTTTGGGAAACAGCTTCTTTCTCAAGTGGAAAGAAAGGCATCAAGTATGTACCTGATGCTGTTCTCAATTTTTTTCTTCTTCTTAATGTTAAGTTTCTTGACTCTCTCTCTCTCTCTCTTTTTTCTGTAAAAACCTGTGAAATGAATATGCATCTGCTTTAACATTTTAGGCCGTGCATGTATCAAGTGTGCCTGCTTTAACATTTTAAGTTGTGTATGCACAAAGTTTATAAGCAGCACATCTTTTTGGGAGACACCTTATATTTAAGAAGTATCTACTTTGAAAACACAATCGCCAGGTTACATACAAAACTGAAGATGATCTTATTGGTGTCATTGGGTGAGTGATTCTATTTAAAGATTGAGCACGTGTCTTGGTCATGTTGGTTTGATGTGCAATTAGCAGTGTAGCGAAGAAATCTTGTTGGCCTCAGTCTATACATCTTATTAAATTCTCTCTCCTTTATGGTTCATCTAGAATCACAGTAGTTCCTGTGTATTATTAGGACTGTGTTAGTGATATATTGTATAATGGATTTACTTGCAGGTCCGATACACCTTTGTGAAAGGTAATCTAAAACTTCAGATGCCACCACCATTCTCCATAGTGATCCAGGTATAGTTTCCGTGCTTATTGATTTTTGTTGCCTTTTATGGGCACATTATAGTTGTAGGGCATGGGGTTAAACCGTTAAATAGTTTATCTTTCAGTCTCACATTTGTGCGTCATTGTACTGGAACAATATTTTCTGTGGGAATTGTTACATGCGATCTGTGATCTTCATATACAAGCTGCTTCTGAAATGTATTATTTTTTATAATTTTGTGTTCGAGTTTTGATGGAAACAAGATGCTGTCACGAGATGATAGAATGGTTGTTTTATAGTATAGTGTAGGCATCATAAAGAGCTGTCAACATTGGTTTGGTTTCTTATTACAATCAATAAAATGCACATGTATGCACTGGTAGGTGTTGAAGAATAATGTGAAGCAGTTGGGGGAGTCTATTCATGTTTACAAGAGTTTTCACTTCTGCATTATGCTGTTCTTATTGATATAAATGAAAATATTTGATGATTTTTTAAGAATGTGCTTGACTCATGAATGTATGTGATTTTGTTTGTTTTTTGCACTCATCTATTTGATGTCAAATATTTTAGCTTTCAACAACCCCCCCCCCCCCCCCAACTTTAAATCTGTATGATTTGAACTAACGTGGGTGTTTTTGAATCGAAAAGATGCATTGTGAAGATTAACCCTTGGTTGAGTGCTTGAACTGCTTTGATCTTTGAACAGATCGAATGACGTGTGAACATTTATTCACTTTTTTATACCTGTGTAGGAATAGAAATTCTCTTTAAATATAATTTTAGTGTGTGTGAAGTTGAATATATGCAAAAAGGCATAAATATATTAAGAAACTGGAGTTTAAGAACTGGCAGTCAAACTGATTATAAACTTTGATTGTCTTTTTTGTTTTTCCACAATTTTTGTGGTTTGCACTAGGAAAACTGATTTCAGCTGCGAGGCTTGGGCAGCTGATTCTACAGTCCAGTTCTAAATAGCTATTCATTTAGTGTTAAATATATGCGATTGAAGAGCATATTCAAGATGCGCTGTAATATGTATTTTTTGATGCAATTCAAGCAACTACAACTTTGCCATAAACTAATGACCTTATCTTTTTCTTCAGGAATCAGAGAAGGGATGGCATGTGCCTATAACAGTTGATGGAAATGAGGATTCTGCACAAAGCTGGCTCTGCATTACTGGTCCAAGTGCTTGTGATCCAACCGACAAAGATGCGGTGGACATGGAAACTGCCAATAATGCTTGTGGTGTTGGGAATGACAGTGAATGGTTGAAGCCCTACGAAACAAACTGCATTACAAGGAGCAATAACAAACTTGAGAATGAAGATTCTTTCCAGCATTCAGGTGATAAAGCTGCTACTCTGACAGGTAAAAGGAAAGAAAGGTCCCGATCTCCTCCCTAGCCATATACTTAATCATGTGCATAGATAATAGGTGTTTGAGCAGCATGCCTGTTGTAACTCTAATTGTGATGCAGCTTGCAGGCTGGATTTTTCAATCGACGGGGCTGGGGGGTTAAAGTTATAGGGAAGGGTTAAACCGTGTTTATATAGCAGAGGGTCTAAGAGGGTTCCCTAATGGGGAAAAACTATAACAAGAATTTTGCTATTGAGAAGATAATTTAATTTCTTTTTTCTAGAGCTATCCTCGAGCCGAAGGAGTTAATTTGTAGTGTTTTGATGTCTACGAGAAGCTAATAAGCAATAATGCAATTAATCCTTATTTTTTTTCTATGATTTTCCAGTGTTAGGTCGTGTTTTCTTAAATTTACTGGACCGATGATACCGTTAGGTTCGTAATTAAGAGTAATTTTTTCAATGGCACACATTTCATGTATGGTGTTATGACTGAATTCAAAATTTGTTTGAACAATTTGAGCTCCTTATTAGCAGGGTCAATTAACATTAGTTGATAGTAATGCAATATACTTGACGGAAAACAAAAAATTGTATTATATATGTATATATTGTATTCAAGAGTCCAAAAATAATCTCGAACATTAAATGTAAAGATTGGAAAAGGCAAGAAGTTATAAAAGAGCATAAATCTTGTAAGAAGACACTGTAAGATTAATTAGCAAACATATTAGAATGTGTTTTGTAAATGCACCAATTTTCTGAAAGACGTGAGCAAAGTGGATTCAATGCATCTGTCGTTTTCAACTAAGAATTTCCCCTAATCTGTGGAGTTTATCACTTTATCGACCGGTGGTTGAAAGTTGCCGGTGAATAATTAAGGTTTAATATATAAAAATTTCCCTAAATTTAGAGTTCAAGTTTGCATGTATTTAACTTTAAATTTCTCATAAATTACCACCTTCGGATTAGAATTTACAAATATAGATAGAAATTTGACAATCACATATAATTGAAGCGTGATTAATAACATAATTAATAGTTATTAAGTGAAAAAATAATTAAACCAATATAGTTCGTTAATTTATAATTATATTAGGGAATTTAAATTTTTTTGTTTAATAATTTTCAGGCACGCTCTTATTACATTGCAAATGGGTATTAAACTTCTGTTCACATTACCAAAATGTATGATGTGAGGAGCGATTTATAAAAATTTTTAAAAATTTCAAAATGTCAAAAAAAATTTTAAAATCAGTAATTAATAACTTTGATGCTGTACTCCATCATGAAAATAAATAAATAAATTAATTAATTAATAAAACCAGCCTGATACAGCCAAGATTAATGCGTAGGACAGCTCACTTTTTTAAAGACATTTGACAGTGATATTGCCCTATTGCCCTCTTTTTTAGTTTTCTCAAAATAAAAAGAAAAATATATCATGACGCACAGCCACAAAGTTTCAACGTGCTGTGAAGGATTACGTGTGACCAATGACATCATATAATATATTAGGATTATTTTTGAATATTTTATAATATTTTTGTGTACGGACTACAACATAATTGAGGTGGATCATTTATCTTTATTTTTCAAGACATGCTAGCAAATTATTACTTTCTCCGTTTCTTTTATTTTTTATTTTTTAATAAAATTTAAATTTTATTTATTTATCACTTTTACACTTTAAATATAATATAATTTATTTTTTTAATTTATTTTTTTTAATAAAATTTAATAATTTAATTTTAATTACGTAATTTAATATTAAATTTAAATATATTTATTATTTTTTAATTTTAATAAAAATAATAAATAAAAAAACAAGGTAGGGAGAGAGTATTCTACATTTTCACTTTCTCCAGCTTTTTATAATTTTCTTGAAATCCTAACCACATATTCCATCGTAGGCTAGCAACAAAACGCCATGTTTGAAAAATGGATCACTGTGCTTCATGATTGATTGCCTTCTTTTGCCTATATATGAGGGGATCTACCTTGGATAAGAATTAATATTCTAAACCAAAGATGAGAACAAGGCATTTGGTTCAGAACAAGCCATTGTTCTTCTACCATGACTGAGTGCTAAAGAGGTTTTCTACGCAGGAGATATGGTATCGTCGCGTCTAAATTAACTCCCAAGGGATGAGGTAGGACTGCGCCGGTATCATCTCTCCAGCGAAGGTAACCTTGCAAGTGCAATATAATACATTTCAAGACGTATATGGGATAAGTTCGTTTAATTTTTGCTTTTTCTTGTTTATGCTTGTCTGCTTCTTTTTCTTGTTCTTTTTTCTTTTTTTGCAGGTGAAAGATGAAGATAGCACGAGGAGGACATTTCAAATGGATTATGGATATGCCCAACTACATTTTCATCACTTAGATATCTTCCTGGAAATCATGATTTTACTTCCTTAGTAAGCTAAATCTCAATGGTTAAGTTCAAGAATTTCGGTCTTACAAATGATCCCGGTGTGTTCCTGAACCGAAACTCATTATGGATAGCTCATGGTATGTTTTAGTTATTGAAAAGCTTACTGCATGGTAGAAATGCCTTCAGCCATCCATAAGACGGGCCTTATCTCACATTTCTTGGGCAAGATTAGCATAATAAAACATGGATTAGTTGGATAGGCTAGGAGCCCTGTCCTTGCTAAAATTCTAGATCTTCATCAAGGAAAATTATGTTCGGTATCTATTACCCTTTAGCTGTTCATTGTATTGGATTAATCTATATAATATTGGTTTGTATAACATTAGTTTGTACTATACTAGTTTTTATTATATTTTACATTATTTGGTACAAAATTATATTAGCTAGCAATATTTTATATTGTATTTGATACATAATGTCGTAATATATTATATTTGAAAAATTAAAAATAAATATAATTAAACTATTTTTATTGTAACTAATTTAAATAAAAAATATATTTATAAAATATAATTTTTAATTTATATATCAATTTTATATTAAAAAAATATAATGAAAAATGACTATATATTATTGGAAAGACCAGCATTTTTAAAAGCAAAATTAGATAATAATGAAGAAATGTAAACAATGAATTTGAGAAGTATTTGAATAAAAAATGAAAAAAATTATCAATTATAATATAATTTTTGTATAATAGCGGTTAAGTTAACATTTAATATTATTAGTTTGAAAATTTAATTGCGGTGTGGTAATATGCTAGGCCCCTCATTACAAAGACTTACAGTAGGCGCAGGGGCAAAGTGGGGAGGGAGAATACAGTTGGCAAATAGGGAATCTTGAGTCCGTTGGGAGTTAGTTAGGCATTGGAGTTTGGGGTTTTGGGGGGTTACAAAAGGGTGTGTGGAAGGCGTGAAGGGTAGCAAATGTTTTTAGTGTTTGTCTAAGGAGAGAGAGAGGCTCTCGAATTCCTCTCTAAGCTGCTATTTCCTTGTTTACACTTTTTTTTACTCAATAAACAGATTCTGGGATTGTTCATCTCCCATTCCTATTTTTCTTGTGCTTGCTGTGGTTGTACTTTGTTTTTTCTTGCTGTGGCTGTGTATTTAGCAGGGACCTAACAGCTGGTATCAGAGCACCGATCCTTGTATGAGAACTAGGTATCAACAGATGGAAACCAGGGTCGAAGCATTAGAAGGGGCAGTGGGAACTCTACAAGCAGATATGCAACAAGTGCTAGACGATTGGGCCGTCTGGAACGACTGGATGTGGAAACACTCAACGGCTCGATGGAGCGATTGTCCATGATAGAAAACAAAATCGAGCATCTCCCCTCAATAGAAGAAGGAGTCAGAACCATTCTCCAAACTCTCAACTTGAATCAAGTAGACAGGGCCCCGGGTATGCCGGCAATAGTTCAGGAGACCTCGCATTTGGACTCCGCTAATCGAAGGGCAGGAGAAACCCAGAGGGAGCAGGATCCTCGGGTGGACATAAGGGAAACTTCCCACTCGACACCTGTTTGGCCCAAATCTGAAGGGATGCCACGAAAGCTTGAGCTCCCTGTATTTGACGGACAGGACCCGGATGGTTGGTTGTTGAGAGCTGACCGATATTTTGAACTGAACGGTCTCTCCCCAGGTGAAAAACTCCGGTCGGCTGTTGTGTGCTTGGAAGGGGAGGCGTTGTCATGGTACTACTACGAAAACAGTCGCCGGACCTTCCATGGGTGGGAGGAGTTCAAGAAATTACTGCTTGAGCGTTTTAGGAGCACCCAGGCTGGCAATCTGATGGAGCAGTTCCTGTCCCTCCGGCAGACGTCGACGGTGGGCGAGTATCGCCGGCAATTTGAAGTGCTCTCTGCTCTATTCTCCGACCTCCTAGAATCGGTGATGGAGAATGCATTCATTACTGGGTTACAGGAAGACATCAAGACAGAATTAAGGCTTTGGGAGCCCCATGGGTTGGGCCGGATCATGAAAGTAGCCCAAATGATAGAAGATAAAAATGAGGTATCCAGAACAAGGTCCATCTCCTCTCACCAGGGCCTCGGCAGAACCAGATCATTCACAGGTACGCCTTTGATTACCAAACCCTTCACCCAACGTTCTGCTCTTAAGCCCAATACGTTCTCTCCCAAGGCGTTATCGCCAGCTTCATCTCCTTCTTCTACCATTTTTTCTGGCCATTCCACGGCTCCAGCAACCACCACGCCCCAGAAATTCAGGCGTCTAACTGATGCAGAAATGAAATTAAAATGGGAGAAGGGTCTGTGCTTCCGTTGTGATGGTAAGTTTGGACCGGGTCATAGGTGCCCAAATAAGGAGCTGCAAGTTTTATGGGTGGATGAATCGGAGCTCACTGTTGAAGAACATTCAGAGGCAATTGAGGCAGAGGACACCACTGAGATTGGCGACTTAGACAACCTGGAGCTGTCACTTTCTTCATTGGTTGGTCTAACAGCCCCCCACACCTTGAAATTGCGAGGCACGGTTCATAACTGGGGTGTAGTGGTCCTAATCGATTCAGGTGCTTCGCATAACTTCATTTCCTCCAACTTAGTTTCTGAACTCAATTTGTCCGTTTCTCCTACTAGGCAGTTTGGGGTCACATTGGGCACTGGGAAGCAAATTAACTCCACTGGGTTGTGCAAGCAAGTCTGCCTCCACCTACCTGGAATTGATGTTGTGGCTGATTTCTTTCCCCTCCAACTAGGCAGCACTGACATGATTCTTGGGTACCAGTGGCTGCTGTCCATAGGCGCATCCTACATGAACTGGGCAGAGTTGTCAATGGAGTTTGTGGTGGGGGAACAGAAAGTGACTCTGAAGGGGGACCCAACCTTGTGTCGAACCCGGTTATCATTGCATGCAATGGAAAGGGCTGTCAAACGTGAAGGCACTTGTATTTTGTTGGAGGGATGCCAACTTGACCTTAACACTTTGGCAGTGGAGGGAGAACATTCACAACCAGAAACCCAACCGACTATTAGCTTATTAAACGAATTCCAGGATGTGTTCAACCTTCCAGCAGGTCTGCCACCAACACGAAAACATGATCATGCCATTATCCTTAAGGAGGGAACCACGCCTATATCGGTCAGGCCATATCGGTACCCCCATGTGCAAAAAACGGAGATAGAAAACCTTGTGACAGACATGTTGGCAGCAGGGGTCATCCACCCTAGCACCAGCCCTTTTTCTAGTCTGGTTCTATTGGTCAAAAAGAAAGATGGAAGTTGGCGATTCTGTGTAGACTATCGAGCATTGAACCGAGCAACTATTCCAGACAAATTTCCCATTCCTATCATTGAGGAATTATTGGATGAGCTTCATGGGGCAGTTATATTTTCCAAAATAGACCTCAAGACCGGGTACTACCAGATAAGAGTACGCCCTGAAGACATCCCCAAGACAGCTTTTCGTACCCATCACGGTCACTACGAGTTCCGAGCTATGCCGTTTGGTTTGACCAACGCCCCATCAACCTTCCAATCTCTGATGAATGAGGTATTCCAACCTTACCTCCGAAAGTTTGTTCTGGTTTTTTTTGATGATATACTTGTGTATAGTAAGAGCCGAGAAGAGCATGAAGAACACTTGAGGCGAGTCTTTACTTCCTGGCGTTCCCAGCAACTTTTTGCTAATGCAAAAAAATGTGTGTTTTTCCAAGAACGGGTGGAATACTTGGGACATATTATTGATTCAACAGGGGTTTCTGCTGACAGCAAGCGCCGACAGGTTCAGTTTGCAGTTGGTGATCGGGTGTACCTTAAACTCCAGCCTTACAAACAGACATCCCTGGCAGCCCGTATCAATGAAAAATTGGCCCCCCGATATTATGGACCTTTTCTTGTGGCGAGACAGATTGGGACAGTAGCATATGCTCTCACACTCCCTGCTCACACTCGCATCCATAATGTCTTCCATGCCTCCCAACTTAAGAAGGCCATCGGTTCACATCCCTTTTCTTCCACCCTTCCTTCCTCTCTCACTCCTGACCTGGAATTGCTAGTGGAACCGCTGGCAGTGCTTGGCGTACGACCCTCTCCTACTGCTGGACCTCCCAAAACAGAAGTTCTTATTCGGTGGAAGGACCTACCCCCCTTTAAAGACTCTTGGGAGCCATTTGACACCATTGCTTCTCAATTCCCTGCTTTCAACCTTGCGGACAAGGTTGCTCTTTGGGCCGCGGGTAATGCTAGGCCCCTCATTACAAAGACTTACAGTAGGCGCAGGGGCAAAGTGGGGAGGGAGAATACAGTTGGCAAATAGGGAATCTTGAGTCCGTTGGGAGTTAGTTAGGCATTGGAGTTTGGGGTTTTGGGGGTTACAAAAGGGTGTGTGGAAGGCGTGAAGGGTAGCAAATGTTTTTAGTGTTTGTCTAAGGAGAGAGAGAGGCTCTCGAATTCCTCTCTAAGCTGCTATTTCCTTGTTTACACTTTTTTTTACTCAATAAACAGATTCTGGGATTGTTCATCTCCCATTCCTATTTTTCTTGTGCTTGCTGTGGTTGTACTTTGTTTTTTCTTGCTGTGGCTGTGTATTTAGCAGGGACCTAACATAATAATAGTGGGAGCGGTGTGGTCGTGGTGACATTGTGGCGGTGGTAGCGGTGATGACAATGGTGGTAATGAAAGTGGGGGCAGTGCCGCTATCAGTGGCGGTGGTAGCAACGGTGATGGTAATAGTGGTGGTGGCAGTGGCACTAGAGACAGTGGCGGTGTAGTGACGATGGTGATAGCGGTGGCGGCAGTGAAGGCAATGGTGGTGGAACAATATTTAATATTAATATGATATTTGCCATATTACTCAAATCTAAAAATTTGTGTTGTATTATTTTATATGGTATATAGAGAATAATGAGACATATAGTTATTATATTATCTCCAAATTAATTTTTGATAAAATTTTGCAAATACCCAATTTACATTAACTTATACTATACTATACAATGTACAGTACAGAAAACCAAAAATGGATTTTACTCGTCTTAGGCCACTCCTCTCTGCATGTCAAACATTTCATAACATGCAACATAAAACCTTTTAGAACATATGTTCGCGCCACTTACCACATCAACACTGCAATTCCAAATTTATGAGTTTTTGGCTAAATTAATCTTGTAATTTTAAATGAGTTTAGAGTTATTATTACGAGACATTTCTTATCCTGAATCACAAATCTAATAATCATAGACGAAATTATTGTTATTAAAGTATAAATCTAATGATCATAAATGAAATTAACCGCTCAATCGAGTAATAAGGAAAGTCTCACACTTGAAGATAGTAACTAAACTGGAACATGATTTGTAATTTGCAATGAACTACCGGAACAAATTGCATAATCAAGATTCTCCCAAGTGCACACATGATGGTCAAGAACATTACAAGCAGAGACATAGGAAAAACCGCAACTATTTGAGCAAAAACTATTCATGGCTGATGTTAGAAATACCAGACTACAGAGAAATCCAGATGGCTCAAGTAAATATTTTGTGGTTCAGATGATCAAGTTCCAAGGTAGCCAACAACTACCATTCTACCATGATCCTTCAGCACCAACTGTTGGATTCTGGAATGCAGAGAATCCCCAGAATGTCTTCAATGCATAAGGAGGTGAAATTGTTACACCTTCTTCAGTAATTTTAGCTACCTGCAAATTTTAAAATTGTAAATAGGTCAGGCATCATTTATGAGAGAATATAGATTATTCCAACTAATATATGCTCCAAGATTCAATTTATATTAATTGAAGTCAATAGCCATTTTCATTTGTGTCCTTAAAATCATCTCTGTCGAAAATTTCCACACCGATGCAAATGAACTTGAACATCAAAATCTAAGCCTTCTGATATACTACACAAATAACTAGGTTGAGGATCTTCAGCTTATAAAGATTTTATGAAGACGTGGATGTAAGCTGGCATAAGCTTGGCACATATATACGGACATACAGGTGAACTCAGACAAACACTTGAAACATAATTTGAAATTTTAAATAAATGCAAAAGTTTCTTGAATAAGCCTCAGAAATTAATTATCATTGTGATTCATATATCCCTTGCGCAGAAGGTTAGCTCAAATTTCAAGAGGCCAACAGCTTTGACTTCATGATTGTTCTTTCTCCCTAGTTTTCTTATGAAAAGATAGTGCGAGAGTGGAAAAGAAACATGAAACACTGTCTCACTCTCCTTGTTTTTGATTGTCATACTTAAGAAACAACCTTTTTTCAAGTTAATTACTTTTGTGTCATAAAAATATGTGGGTTATAACACCGCAATCACAAAAATAAATTTTCATAAACATAAAATGATAAAGTTTTTGTCAATATCCAATAAGTAATTTCGGCCAAATCGTACAATTTCAGGCATGTGACAATGACGTGTCGTTTTATATTTTGTTTACCGGCACTGGAAATCGTATTGTCTAGCAAAATTACTTTTTATGATATTGAATGATTTTATTGATACAAAAAAAAAAAAATCGATCACAAAGTTATGACCCCTATACTTTTATTACCTCAAAAGTAATTGACCTCAGCTATTCCTTCAAACTATTCAAACACAACCATCTAAGAGTATACTTGATAGCAACTCCATTCCGGCATTCCCATTTCCACCCAATCTACTATCTTGAAGGAAGTACATAGCATAATAAAAATGTAAGATGCATTATTGAGACAAAAGCACTTTTATGCCAATATGTCAATAATTCAATAAGACGAGCAATTTGTCTCATAATATAGCATTTACAGGCATGATACTAAAGCACTGCCTGGAAGCCAGAGAAATGCCCAAAAGGCATGGGATTGCCGCCACCACTAACTGATTAATGGAATCTGCATCAGTGTTGCAATGCTTAAAAATAAATTCAATTTATCCATCATTTTCATACCTTACTATCCCACTCAATCAAATCAGAAGAAATTGGTCCTAGCAGTTCATTTCCTAGCATCTCTTAGCATATGTTTATAGTAGGGTCAGGAAGGCATTGGCCCAACCTTGCTTTATTAGCAATATGAAAAGCATTGATCCATCCTAAATGAACTATTTTGTTATTCCTAGTTTAGCTCAATCCAAAAGACCCTCAACCGCATCAATTTTGAATGCCAGATGTATTAGTTCTTCTCCACCACATAGAAAAGCAAGAAAACATTCTTAAAATGTTACCACCCAAATTTATCACTTTCCAGCATAATAATTGGCGAAATATTAATTATAATGCAATTTCATGGAAAAAGCTAAAAACACAAAACCTGAAGCTTGTTGATAGCAGATCTATCACAATATAAGAGCACTCGCGTGCACGTCTCCAATAACTTAACACCATCTTCAAAACTCAGGTTCTCATGCGATTCATCACGAAGAATTGGCCGTGCAAGGTGATTACCAAATCCAGTTGCTACATGGTTGTCCTCAAAATTTACACCTGTCATAGGCACCTGAAATACACACATTAAGAAACACAATGCCTCATTACTAAACAGCAATATGGTTTGTGCCCCTTAGCAGGCAGCTTATAAAATGGCAAAACAAAACAGATTATAGCTAAATGTAAAGGCCCAAGATGTAACTAAGAACTACAATGCCAAGACACTTTTGTCCATTTTTCACTCCACCAAGAACAAGAGAATTCCATAATGGATTGAACTTGTTATGCCTATTATACATCACCCTTGTCAGATAGTTGTGCACCTCTTTAGGACCCAAAGAGTTGCCATCATCCCACATATTGTCATATAGGCTGCAGTAATTTATGAATTATCAATCAACAGTTCCTTGGAAATATGTTTCAACCAATGCAAGCAAAAGCACCTCCCAGCCCCTTATTTCCTATAGAAAGGATCCATGAGATGTAACCACAACTAGCTAGAACTTTGTTTTATCATCAAAAACCACCCAAACTTACATAAGCCTGTCAAGATAGTGTAGAATCTCCTGAAAATCACTGATCTCTCCACTAGCACCAAGAAGTGAATGCTTCCCGATGGGCTTAATTCGCTCCACACTCATGTAATGCAAGGTGGGTCCATAAGATGCTGCTTATTTCAATGGCACAATAGAAAATTTATCACCATTCATCACATATACATTACAAATGGGAAGCATCTCCAAATTCAAATAATCAAGAAAGAAGTTAACAACACCAATTGGGGCAAAGAAAATATGAAATCCCACTCATACCATCAAGGGGAGAAGAAACAGTGAGATAATTAATAAGATAAATGTAAGCCATAAAATAGAATGACATTCAGATAAACTGAACTTAATAGTAGGGGTGTTCATTGGGCGGGTTCGGGCCAACCCGACCCGACCCCGAACAATCCGACACCCAAAAAACACTATAAATCTCAACCCGACCCTACCCTATTAATAGTTTGGACCCCTATCCGAACAACCCGCAGTTATTCGAGGCCCACCCGAATAACCCGAAATATATTTTTAAAATAAAAATATATTAAAATCCAAATATTTTTAACTAAAGAGAGAAGGTTTCAAAGAAGCTACAATCACTAACCAACTTAAATTACATTCAACGATAAATACCTGCTCAATATAGTTAATAACGCTCTCGCTTGTCAACTTATTTCCGTTTAAATAAGTAACATGAAAGACTGCAGAAGATGAAAAGAAAACCAGCAAAAAATATAATCAATATAACTCTCAAAAACTCTGTTTTTAATTTGAACAAATGACAGTGCTAACGTGCGCAAACTTCCGATCTCACGTTAGCAAATAAACCAAAATTTGTGGAAAAAAAAAAGAACGAAGAGCAAAAGAGTTCATATATCTTACCATCCATGAACCATCTTCCATTAGAAGAAATATAAGCTTTTTTAATAAAGAGGTTCAGATCCGTGAGAACCTGAACAACTTCAAGCAAAATTCTATGTTTTTGGGCACTGTCAAACTGCAAGGTCAGGCAAGAGGCCAAAGGAAGCGATACTCGGTCAATATTTTGGAAGAAATTAAAAGCAAACATATATGATTTGTCAATTCTGTTGAAGCAAATGAACTCTGATTCGTGTATTTTGCAGTTTCGTGGAAGGGTTACCTTGACAACAGTTGCAGTGGCCAGTGGGGCAAACGGCATTGTCGATGACGACCCTGGCAAAGGCAGAGAAAGGTCAAGTCAGATGAATCATTTTTAATTTGGAATTTTGATTCAAAATTACAGAAATTAACATGGACTTCCTGCGATTTATCTCTTCTCTGCAAAGACAAACAAAAATTCTTGTAAAATTCAAAGATGCAGAGAAATAAATCAAAATAAACATGTGATAGATGCCAACAGCTCCATTAGATTTATGCCAGTCTTTTCCCCATTTGTGCGTGTGTGCATGCACGCTTGTAAGAGAGCAAGAAGAAGAATCAACAAGAAGATCATCAAATTCCTCAATCATGGTTAGCAAGAAAGAGAGTAGCTGGTGGCCGGTGGAGTAGCACCGACGACGATAATGGGATGGGGTGGCGTCGTGGCAATGAGGCGAGGGGTGAGATGAGAAATTAGGAATTTTGGTTTTTGGCTGTAGAAGAGGAGGCGTGGAAATGTGAAAGGCAAAAAATGGGTTAAAACGGTGAGTTTTGAGTGTTAATCGGACGGGTCGGGTTAATCAAGGTTTCACCCGACCCGAATTACCCTCAAACCCTCAACCCTACCCTAATAACCCTAACAACCCTACCCGAATAGCTTATTCGGGTCGGTTCGGGTTTTGAACACCCCTACTTAATAGTTAAAAAATGATATATGCAACCATAAATAGAATCACATTTAGATAGCTCGGAAAGAAAAGCATCCCAAAGCACTTGTTTAAAAAAGAAAATAATACAAGGGTCTTGGAGGAAAACAGAGGTAGAAGATAACATGTCTTGAGTATCTATGCTAAGCACAAAGTTTTGCTATAATACGAATTGGTTTAGCACAGAAAATTTTAGTGTGATCAAACTTAAGTTTTGATCCTGATGTTAAAGTACATGGTACCAACAACAGAGGGAAAAGAAGAAGAGAAAACAATGAAATGGAATTTAAACAAATTCAGCTGGTACCATTATCCAGAATCTATGAGTCAACAATTATAGAGTTCATCCAAACCCAAAAATTTTCAATTCCACACTACTATTTTCTCGAGTTCTCGTCAATCAACCAGTGACTTTACCAGACACATCTCTTAATCCTTTTTTTTTTTCCTTTTCCCTTTCTAGAAAAGACTACCTGAAGCTCAGTAAACATCTTTAGAAATCAGCTATTCTTAATTTACAACAACTAAACTCCTGTATCGGAAGCCATTGGGATGCCGTCCTTATACTTCAAAGCAACCACAGATGTCCCCGTCACATATAGGTACCTAAACCAACATAAACATATGCAACACTAGGGTTTCAAATCACTCGGCAAGAAATCTTCTCATAATTCATAAAATTTTGATTTTCCATACAACATTACATATAATAAAAAAGTACCAAAAATCAGAGATGAAGAGAGTAGGAGAGGGCTTACAGTGTTCTTTCAGAAGCTGATTCGGGGCCCAAAATCTGGGCAGGTCTGGACCTGGTCTCTTTAACCGTCGCGGCAGCTATAGTTGGGTTATAGATCAATGTTTTCAGAAGCAGACCTGACATCCACTCAGCTAGTCAACTGAGTCATGAGTCAACCAGTTCAACTCAGAATTTTTATCTTTTCTTTTTAATATAATTATAAATACAAAATTAAAAATATGGCATGCAAAGAATACATTCAAATAACCTAGTAGTCTTCAAATATCAATAAAAAATAGTAATTTTAAATCTAACAAAGTCTGCAAATATAAAAATTAGATAAATTGTCCAAATATAAATAGCAAATATCTAAATAAAATCATGTAATATAAAAAACGAACACAATTCTTTTATAAACATAAAAATAAAGAATTATCTATTCAAGCTCCATCATATAAATTTATAGTTTATTGTTGATTTTGTTCTAGATATAACTGATATTATCATGTATGCAAAGATATGATATATGAATAGGGGTGTGCACTGGGCGGCTTCTAGTTAACCCGACCCGAATCCTGAATTTTTCCCTAAATCCTAATCCTACCCTACCATATGAATAGTTTGTGCCCCCTACCTGAACAATCCACAAAAATTCAGGCCCTGTCCAAATAACCTAAATTTATTTTTTAAATTACAAAATAAATTTTTTATCTTTCAATTTACATGATAAAAATTAAATTAAAATTCAAATAAATAATTAAATAAAAATACCATTGTTCATGAATATAAAATAAAAATTACAATAAATAAAATATTTAAAAATTCTTTAAACACACATTATATAATAATTAACCTTTAACAATTTAAAAATTCTTCAAACACTTATTATATAATAATTCAAAAATAATTATCCAAACGCAAATGATAAAATTTGTCATAAAGGAGTGCCACCATCTTCGATTTTAAATTTCTTCATGTTCACCTAATATATAAATTATATATGAAAAATAATAAAATATGAAATTAATAACACTGTGAATGCAATAATACATATTCAAAAATATAAGTTAATAATAAAATATAAATTCCCAATGGCAGAGGTTGCATGTAAGGTTTTCCATTATGTACTAGCTCTTTAATTAACAAGGATGTTGAGAAGGTCACTTGTTAGGCTTATAAATGAAGCACTCTGCTTCGAACCACTCCATTCATTGCATTTATATTTCTGCATTACGCTTTCTTATACAAAAAGATAAATAAGAATTTAAGAAGAATCTCAAAGTTTACACAAACACACTAGTATGACATGAAAATATTGATACATCATAAATAAAACTTTAGATCCTATTAGAACCTACAAAATATGATGTTCATATTGTTAATAGAACTTCCAACAGTATGATTAAGTCCCATACTGTGCCACACTTTTCCAAGAAATATGCAGTGTTTTTTAAACAAAATAAAAACTTCACTGCAAAGATAAATCAGCTGTTAAGATTGAAGAAGTACAGCCGGATAAAATCAAGTCTCAATAAATAAGGCTTGCTGTAGAACCAATAACCCAAGTAATAGAGTGAGCCACATTATTTGCAGGTCTTGAGCTATATGATTTTGGTATAGATTTGGCCACAGTTTTCAGCATGATAACAATAGTTTTTAAATACAAAATTGCTAACAGTTTTGTTTATATCCTTAAAAGAGAAAAACATCTGCTTATTTTAGGAATATGAAAAATAAGACATTCAATTGCACATATGCGGCCTACAAACACTAAAAACCACAACAATGTATATTACGTGAAATCAAGGAACAATGTCTGTGGTAAATTGAAAATGAATACCCACAAAATCTGAAACAACAAACAGGAGAAACATTAAACTCATTGATCCCGTTCCAGAAAACAGAGTATTACTAAGCAATAGGGCATCTAAAAAGATAGCAGCAAAGCAAAATCACTTACTGGTGTTGAAGTGCAGATGCTGGCAACGACAGAGGTTGAAGATCAGAAGCCGGCGACGACAAGGGGCAGGGGTGGCGACGAGGCGAGGAGGAGATTTGAGAAATTAGGAATTTGGGTGGTAGAGACCGTAGAAGGCAGAACGTATGTAGATATTACATATAAAACATAGCGTTTTTTTAAGGATGGGAGTGGGTTATTCGGATGGGTTGGTTTTATAAGGGTTTTAACCCAAACCACCCCGAAAAATCCCAAATTCCCTAACCCTAATAACCTTACCCAAATATCTAGTTCGGGTCAGGTTTTGAACACCCCTACCCCTAATGAATCGCTTACTGCATATGTAAAACCATCTAAAATCTAAATTATTGAAGTCAGTGTCAATTACAAGATTCATGCTGCTAAATATATCATATTGAAAGAATATTTTCCTCAAGGCTCTAAATGAAATTCAAAATCACAATCTCACAGTTCCAAAGAGGACGTAATATTGTTTGCATATTGTTGTTGCATAACAATTTTTTGCAGCATAAAGCATTACACAGGCAATTAAAGCTTAATTAGCAAACAACTATTGAAATATTCAATCAAAATCAAAAAGATCAAATCTTTGCAGCAGCTACAGACTGATATCAATTGTTGGATATTCTAGCTCATAATGCTTTGTATGCTTCCCCGCAGAGACCTTCTGCTGAGCTAAACAATGGAATCTAAAGCTGTTAACATTCCTGTAACTTTGTAAATTTGCACTTTAATTGAATTCGTTTGTGCTTAGACAGTTTTCCCTTTTATTTATTATTATTATTATTTTTTGTGAAAAGAAATTTGTTCTTTGTGGCCATTCGGAGTTGAGATTGACCAAATTACTTTCCAGCCAAGGAAAAATATCAAATATATCCTTGCCAAAAAAAAGATAATGTTCTCATTTTTTCTTATTTTCTATGTTTTTATTTTGCTCATCTGCCAGCCCTTGTTCTTATTTTGCTCATTTGCTCATCGACAAACTAAAATAAAATCCTTGTTGTTGTTTCATTCATCTGCCAGCCCATGAAAATACAACAAACATCAGAGAAAAGAGGAAGAAGATAAAGCAGTACCTAGCTGATTGGAGTTGCTGACCGGAGAACGATCGGAGTTGCTGATCAGAAGGAAGCAGCAGCAGTTGTGTGATGGAGAATGAGATGATGAAGGTTGCTGCTCTGCCCCTTTGGTTTCACAATCGAGAGAATTAGGGATTTGGCATTTATTTTTTTTTTCAACTGAAAAAACCAATGTTTTGAAACTCGGCTCAAAAATCGACTTCACCTGTCAATTGGATCATAGATCAACTGATTTGATCGATTTAGATTCGAATTTTTTAATATTTTTTAAATATAATTATTTACAAAAAATTAAAAATATAGTATGCAAAAATACATTTAAAAATCTATTAATTACCAAATATTAATATAAAAATATTAATTTTAAATCCAATAAAAATTTTAAATATAAAAATCAAATAAATTGGTTTAAGTAATAAATATCCAAATAAATTTACATAATATCAAAAATAAATATTCAAATAAATTTAACATGATGAACAAATATCATTAATAATCAATCTTCATCTTTATCTTCATCTTCATTGGCCATTTATTCAATCCATGTCTTATAGGTTAATTAAGGAAAATATATTTTATATGAGAAACTCTATCATAATTAGCTGAGTTAAGTTCGCGTGTTAACATAGCATTCACCCATACTATAAAGCAATAATTCGAAATTAAAATATATTATAGCGTGTGTATTATATTATGGTGTATGTATTTAAGGATCGTCGGATATATAACACACTTCCTAGGTATGCATCTATGGTATGTTTGAGTCTTGAGTCACATCTTGCTAATATGTGGAACTAATTATAAGTTTGTCTATATTAATAGTAAATTAATTATTCATTTAATAAATAAATGAAAAAAACTATAAAATAAAGATTTTTTTGGAATACAATGAGGCTGGAGGCTATAATAACCAATTGGATTTTTTTTAGGTCAACATACACACAATTTTGTGATTGATCCGGTCCAACCGAGTCCCAATCCACTCCGGTCCAACTCGATTTTTTTCGGTTCAATCCGAATTTTTTTACTTTTCGAGTTCTATATTGGATTAATCCAGTTTTTTTACCGAGTCGTGGTCTAACTGATTCGACCATTTGAGTCAAACTGAGTTTCAAAACATTGAAAAAAACACAAAACACACATTTTTGTAATTGAACCCAAGTCAAAGTCGGCTCAACGATTTTTGGTCCAACCCAATTTTTTTTAGTCCAAAGCAAATTTTTATCTATTTCAATTTTTAAGTTAAATCGACCTAGTTTGTAACTCCCTGACAATTCTAAAAATTGTGAATAATACAATAGTGCTTAAAAATTTACCAAAAGTCAAATTTTTGATTGAAGAATAATTAATAGTAAATTTTAACTAAACAATTAAGTCATATATAAAATTAGTTAAGGCGATTAAATTGGATTAATATTAATTATAATTATTAAAAAAATAAAAAGAAAGATTTGTTTTAACTAGATGATTGGGGAAAATTTTTAATTTTTGAGACCATCCACTTTAACAAATAAGAAAATGAATATATATATATACACCAATGGTGACCCCTGACAGCAGGCCTCTTTTGCCGTCCTTTCCTCCGTCGGAGATTGTACAGCTATCGTTTCCCCCTCGTCTTGCTGTTTTTCTTTTGAGTCGCGACTCTTCATCTCTTACCAATCGAAGCTTTTTCTCCTTCCCCTGGCAAGCCATGATGAGAAACAGTGACACGAGCACTGCCCTTGGATCCCCTATGACCGGGTGTTCCTCTCCATGCCCACCAATCGTCCTCACTCGCCGACGACGGAGAGATCTAGGATGGGTATGCAGAGAGTTTTCAGGGAGGATTCCGGTCAAATTGACGACATTCGAGCGCGTGACCACCCGCTACGGGTCTTTGGCACTCTAAACTTAACGTCGATAGTAGCAGTGCATCGCCGACGAAGCTCTGGCAACCGGCGAGACAAGTTTGAATTTGATAGAAAATAAGCAAAAATTAAAGTAATTGACTCCAATTAGGTAAGTACTCTACTAAATTTGACCCTCCTTCTAATTATTAAGATTATGTACTAGACGAATTAGGAATTTTTAGGTACACTAATAAAATAAAATTGGGAACCATTAAATTAAGGGTTTATGAAATTAATTGCATGATCGAATAGCTTAATCAAATTTATAGAGATAATGTTACATTTAGGAAATTATCATTGCTAGGTGCTTTTCATAAATTAGTTTAGGGCCTTGCCAATTGGTACATACATGGTAAATTTTAGTGCAAGTTACATTAAGAAATAAGATCTTGCTTGTCCAATTTGATAAGTATCATTCAACATGATATATAATAATTTATGAATATTATCGAGGTAGGAAATTTGGGCTTTTGCTTGTTTAATTGATCTTGCTTGTCTAAATTGATGGGTTTTTTTTAAAAAAAAAAAGAATGTTCAATGATTTATAGATATAATTGAAGCAAGTATACATATAAAGTTCAACTTGGGTTAAAGATATGCTTACGTAAGTTAATGGTAGTTTGGCAAGTGAATTTAGAAGGTGTAATTGTGTGGTCTTGGGTTATTGACTATGATAATTGGAAATAGAAATGAAAAATTTGAATGAGAAAAAGTATGATTAAATGGGAAATGAGTTGGTTTAACTAACCATTTGCTAACAGGCTTGAGATGGCTTATGAATATATTATATTTATGTTTTAATTTTTATTACTATGATATGTGACACCATGCTTTATGATAATAGAGATGATGAAAATGATAAGTACTATGGATATGTAATGCTAATATATATGATAGTATTTATTTTGTTTAATGATAGATAATATAAATATGATGTGTAAAAAGTGTAACTGGCTGGAGATTGTAAGGTCTAAAGAAATTAATAAGGATGGCATAAACGAAACTAATCAATTATGCTAAGGTGACTGTAAATGGAATAAGATTTTGCCAAAGATGCTTGTAAATAGGACGAATGATCAAACTTTTTCTTTAAAGCTAGATAAAATTATGTATATTATGTGCATATGAATGTAAGTTACCGTGTTAATTACTAATCAATAAATTGGATTGTGAATAAATATAATATAATATTATATATATATATATATATGTGTGTGTGTGAATATCTAAAATTAAGAAATGATAAGAGATATGTAATAGACCGAATAGTTCCGAGAAGTCGGTCCCCATATTTAAAATTCCGCCTATCCAATTCGATGCAATTTCACTAGATTATACTGGGGCCAAATACCGAAATTGAATGAGAGAATAAAATTTGGTACAAGCATTTTAACAAATACTAGTAATTAGCTTATAGAATTTGTATTGTGATTAATTGTGCATTATATAACTTGATATAACCCGGTGAATTAGAATTGTGCGTATTATGTATATATCTGTGAGTGATCGAGATGTGATATTCATGTCTAAATGGCATTATCTGTTTATGCGAGTTAAAAAGTTGATTTTTCAACATGACATTTAAGCTAGATTAGGCAAAATGGTATGAGTGACAAGGGATTTTATGAAATTAATAATTTATACATGATAAATGCCTTCATGTTTAATGTGAGGTGAATGTAAATTGGTAAATAAAATTTAAGCAAGAAATATGCTAATACAAAACCATGGATCAAGTGTTATGTTGAACTTCGAAATTTTAGAATTACATAGTTTTAATTCCTTACATGGGATACGTAGGAAGCTTGAGAATTTGTATCTCAAGTCCGAACCAAATTGCATTAACGTGACTATGATCATCTTGGCATGTATACCATATAATCGTGAAATAAATTTTACATATGCAGCTATATAAATGCATATATGTGTGATTATTGAAAATTGAATCTATTTTGAGATTGTATGAGTAAATCAAAATTGAGTATATGTGAAGATATTAGGTGTGGTAGGCCTTTAGTTTGATTAAGATTAAGATTAAGATGAGAAATGATTGATGGAGAATAGGCAAATTATTGTGTGAATGGAGTTTGAATTGAAGATGGATGGTAGGATCAATGGATATAGAAGTATATCAAAAAATTTCTTGTAGGAAGTTTTAACAATTATAGGGAAAATTCTGTCAAAATGTTGGTAAAATAAATTGTACTTATGAGACCATAAAAATTTAAATAAAAAATTTTATAATTGGCCCTCTTAAAGAAGTTCAGGTTCGAGTGTGACATCTGGTGTTTGGGTCTTTTAACTTATAACACCCTCAGTTCATTCAAGACTGTCATGTATTATATATTGTTACTAACGATGTTACATGATTACTATTCATTTGATAAAAATTTTGATAATATAACAGTTTGTAAACCGTGTTACCCAAACATGTAAATTGATCAATCTACATCGCAATACAACCACAAATTTCCATACATATATGCTTAAAAATGTATGTGTATATATATATATATATATATATATATATATATATTCAGTGTTCACATATGATTTGCATTCATACAACATTAATTACTGCATGCCAATCATCTAAAATATCATACATGAGATGTCTAATCTTCGTGTCCATAACGCATCACATGTACATGCCATTTCGATCCTTCTTCATTGTCTCTTCAATTACTTGTCCGTGCGCGTAGTCAACAAACTACACGCTAAGCAATAAAGTTGCGTAGTGTTGGATACAATTACACAAAATTTCATTTAAATAAATTTATTATTATTATTTTGTTTTGTTTTTAAAATTGTTATTTTTATTTATCTATTTGTCTATATATATTTTTCCGAATTACTATTTAATCCTTGTTGACTTTATATCCTTATATATTCATTTTTTTGCTGTTTGACCTCTATTGCTTATAATTTCAACAATTATTTCACTCGTATGCCCTTGCATTTCTATTTAATTACATATTAGTTCCGATCCATTATTTTGACTTTTAATTTGTTTTGCCAAATACCGAAATTGAATGAGAATAAAATTTGGTACAAGCATTTTAACAAATACTGGTAATTAGCTTATAGAATTTGTATTGCAATTAATTGTGCATTATATAATTTGATATAACTCGGTGAATTAGAATTGTGCGTATTATGTATATATCTGTGAGTGATCGAGATGTGATATTCATGTCTAAATGGCATTATCTGTTTATGCGAGTTAAAAAGTTGATTTTTGAACATAACATTTAAGTTAGATTAGGCAAAATGGTACGAGTGACAAGGGATTTTATGAAATTAATAATTTATACATGATATATGTGTTGTTTACATTATTAAATGCCTTCATATTTAATGTGAGGTTAATGTAAATTGGTAAATAAAATTTAAGCAAGAAATATGCTAATACAAAACCATGGATCAAGTGTTATGTTGAACTTCGAAATTTTAGAACTACATAGTTTTAATTCCTTACATGGGATACGTAGGAAGCTTGAGAATTTATATCTCAAGTCCGAATCAAATTGCATTAACGTGACTATGATCATCTTGGCATGTATACCATATAATTGTGAAATAAATTTTACATATGGAGCTATATAAATGCATATATGTGTGATTATTGAAAATTGAATCTATTTTGAGATTGTATGAGTAAATCAAAATTGAGTATATGTGAAGATATTAGGTGTGGTAGGCCTTTAGTTTGATTAAGATTAAGATTAAGATGAGAAATAATTGATGGAGAATAGGCAAATTATTGTGTGAATGGAGTTTGAATTGAATATGGATGGTAGGATCAATGGATATATATAGAAGTATATCAAAAAATTTCTTGTAGGAAGTTTGAACAATTATAGGGAAAATTCTGTCAAAATATCGGTAAAATAAATTGTACTTATGAGACCATAAAATTTAAATAAAAAATTTTATAATTGGCCCTCTTAAAGAAGTTTAAGTTTGAGCGTGACATCCGGTGTTTGGGTATTTTAACTTATAACACCCTCAGTTCATTTAAGACTGCCATGTATTATATATTGTTACTAACGATGTTACATATTTACTATTAATTTGATAAAATTTTTGGCAATATAACAGTTTGTAAACCGTGTTACCCAAACATATAAATTGATAAATAACACTACCAAAAGGCAATTTCCACCTTCCATTTCTCCGACACATTCATAGCACTTTTATGTCAATCATCAATCTACATCGCAACACAACCACAAATTTCCACACATATATTCAGTTTTCACATATTATTTGCATTCATACAACATTAATTACTAGATGCCAATCATCTAAAATATCATACATGAGATGTCTAATCTTCGTGTCCATAACGTGTCACATGTACATGCCATTTCGATCATTTTTCATTGTCTCTTCAATTACTTGTGTAATGGTCTCAACATTGGGCCAGCTGTAAATAGTATTTTCCGGCAGTGAATAGTATTTTTCGGGCCGAAAGGACATCCGAAAGTCGAAAATATTTTATTGGACCATTTGAAAGGAATAGTCATGGTGAGTCTATGGTTGAAATTTGAAGTGAATTTGAGGTCAAATGGACCTTTAAAAGTCAAAAATACGAAAAAGGTAACGAGTCAATTTCCCTGATAGGAAAAGGAACTTAATTTTGCTTAAATAACTAAAAATAGTAAACGAATTTCGAATATCGCCAGATTTTGCGTGCCTACATAAATTTTTATGTAGAATATTTTTGTGATGAGAATGAAATTTTTCGGTGACACCGGCAGTTATAGAATCGGACCGATAAGTTTGAATCGGACCGATAACGGATTTCGATTGAGCTAAAAATTTATGTCCTACCTATTTTTGATGTTTTAAGAATGATGGAATCAAAATTGAAGTGATTTGAATTTTGAAAGAGAGAGAGATTTAATTGGGCTTTAGAAAGGCCTAAATGGGCCTTAAGAACAAAATGGGTTAAGTCCATTAATTTGGTTCCATTTTTGGCCCATAAAGAGGGTATAAATAGAGCCAAATATCTAGAGTTTATCTCCAGAAACCTCCAACATTGTCTCCTCCTTAGGTGGCCGAACCACCTCTTCTCCTTCTCTCCCTATGATTTCTTCTTTTTTTACCCCAAATCTTTCATAAACCCCAACATAAGAAATGAAGTTCCAGCTCTCTAGATCATCCTAGTGATCTTAAGCAAGTGATTTGAGCAAGGAAAGTCAATGAATCAAGTGAAGAAAGAAAAAGAGGTAAGATGGAACTTAAAAATCCAAGTAGTTTTAATTGAGTTTTTGATGTGTTCTTATAGTTTTTGAGATGTTTAAGCTAATTATGAGCTTGGATTGTTCATTTGAGGACAAGAAATTGAGGTTAGGAAGCTTAAAGATTTCGGCCAAAGGGTGATGGCAATGAAGAATGAAGTTTTGCTTGGTTTTAGGTGAAGAAAAATGAAGTTTAAGGAAGGTTAAGCATGAAAAAAGGTTAGTGACTACAAAATCCTTTAGTTTTCCTATTAATATGAATTTTCCTTAATTATGTAATTAAGGTAAAAATGTGAAAAATTGTTAATAAATGCAATTATGTTAGGGTAAATAAAATTAAGTATGAGAGGAAATGAGATGAAGGCATTAATGAAAGAGAGAAAATTTTTAAGGTGGAAAATGGTTGTGGCCGAAAATGGTAATAAGAAAAAATGTTGAAAAATTTGCATGTAAATGATATATGTTGGCTTGAAATAACAATAAACATGATAAATGATGTTTATGAATTTTTAGAGAATAGTTAGAAATTATTTGAGAATTTTTATGATTATTTATAGTGTATGTATATAATGAAACTTGTGATTTATTGTGAATTACATGATTATATTTGATAAAAAATGATAATGACCAATAAATAATGCATAAATGAAATTTATTGGAATTTATCAAAATTATTGGAATTTTATTGAAATTTTTATGTGACTATGTATAATGGAAATAATTGAAGTAGTAATGAAAAATTGTGTAAAAATGATTAAAGTGATGAATAAATACGAAAAATAAATTAATGTCAATGACGAGAAATAAAAGTCAACCGACGGATTTTTTGCAGTAATTATTAGGTCGTGAAAATAATAAAAAAAAGAAATTATTGGTAAATAATTCTTAAATAAATAAAAATGATGAAAATAAATTAATACATATATAAAATAAAGATAAAATGAGTTCTAAATAGAAAAAGGACGTAAGTGAAAGAAAATAAAAATTTTGGGGCAAAATGGTAATTTTGCCAAAGTGAACAATTAATGAGTAAAATAAGGAAGAATTAGTAATAAGGGCAAAATGGTAATTTCGCAGCTCTAACTGTGTCAAAAGATAAAGTTTTCATGGTATGGGGACTAAAATATAATTTTACCCGGAAATGGTAAAATAAAGAATAAAGAATAAAAGATGAATAATGGAAGAAATTAGATAATAAAAATGTAAATAAATGATTACAATGGTAAAATTGTAATTATGTACTTGAAATGAATAATCCAATATAAAAAAGTCAAACTACGTAATTTTGGGATATAAAATAATAAATTATATTAAGAGAATTCCTAATTGCATAAAAAATAAAAAAATAAAGATGTGACTAATTTATCAAAATAAATTAATCAACAAAAAGTATTAAAAGAATAAATAATTATAAAATTATTCCGCCGACGAAATAAAGTCGGCATACCGAATAAATGAAAAATGGGACTGAAAAAGGAAAAATTGTAAAAATGTCAGGTTTAAAAGTATGGAAAGTAATTCGTAAAGAATTATACAAAAGAATACAAGAAAAATATGAATTATAATGCCATAATCTAAAGTTTAAGTATCTGAGTGAATTATCGAAAAATAATTCACAAAAGTGACCAGAAAAGAGAAAGTGAATAAAAAATTATTGAATAGTCAAAGGCACGAAAGAGTGCATTTGACCAAAATAACGTATAGTAATAAACAAAAGGAAGAAATTAAAAGTTTTAAATGTTCAAAAATGTTTGCAATGATATTGATTATGTTTGCCCTTAGCGATAGACAGGTAGTATGATTCTTGTTTTGGATATAATTGGCTAACTATAGGGACACCTCTGTACCGCAGTACAAGTCATGGCGACTTGCTTAACTATGGTTGGGATCTTTGATCTCCATAGCTTCTGTGAAAGTGTATCTGTATCTGTTTTGCGAGACTTGATCTTTCGATATCATTTTTCTATTTGCTACGTGGGACCTTTGGATCCAGTCCCGTGTATCCTTTGTGGGAAACCTGTTATATTGCACTAGAGGCACATCGAAATGAATAAATAAGTACTGTTTCATTGAATTGAATACAAAAAGTTATAACGAAACGATTCGTTTGAAATAAAATGCAAAGTCAAATAAATCTGTAAAGATTTCTGGAAAGTATAATTAGTAAGAAAAAGAAAAGAAATGTTTTATAAGAATAAGATATTAAATCAATGTTTAGTTAAGCTTTTACAAGAAATTTGAATATATCTTGTTTTATGTGAAAAAGATAATTTTAATTAATTAGTAATTCTTGTACGATTTACCACTGTAAAGATAATTACGAGTCTGCAAAATAATATTAATTGTCCTGCTTAAGGTTAAAAAGGGATGATAATGACAAAAAGTAAACTTAATGCTTAGATAACGCCTTTCTGAAAGATAAGTTACCTGAAAAGTAAAATGATATAAATGTATAGAATTATGTAATGAGGGAAAGGTAAAAGATACAAGTTTTAATTAGATAATTAATTATGGGTAAATGTATAAAAGAAAAAAAAAGTTTTGACTGCAAAGTACTCCAAAGCAGCTATATCGCTTTGCGATGAAACTTATAAGCCTTTTAACAGTAATGTAATTATTAGAGCAAAGTTAAAGTAAAGTAATAAAATAAATAGTAAAAAGTGAAGACAGTATATACATTAAATAATTGACTAGTAAAGCAAGTATTAAAAGTAAATTATTTTGGTACTAGTAAAGACACGAGTACCAATACACATCGCTAAATGAAATGATAATTAATTTGTTTTGGCTAAAAGATAAAAATGAAAGTACTGATAAAAAGTAAAAGTTATAGTAAAGATTGACGTAAAGATAAAAGGTAAATCCAATATTGATCTACCTAAAAAGATACTGTAAGATAAAGTTGAAAGTTTGGAAACAAAGAACCATGATTACCAAAATAAAAGTTAATAACATGACTAATGTTAATAAAAGTAAGAGAAAGTGTTAAATGAAATAAGAATAATAGTAGCATAAAGTATGTAATTATGCTTATGTTTGGAAAATTCTTGGATTAGTAGTCACCACTGGGCATATTTAATGCTCAACACGTAGTGTTTACTGCGTGCAGGTTCTGGAGGGTTGCGGGAGCACAGTATGTTGAAGGTCCCGAGCGAAAGAGAAGATTTTTGTGTTAGTTGGTTTATGCTTTTGGCATGTATATACCTAGACGATTAAAGTAAAAGTTTGAATTGTATATTGAATGTATATTTTTATCTGTAATGGATGAATGGCTAGTACAAGTTTGGTATAATGGTTGGTATTGTTTTAAATTGTCTCTAATATTATTGTTTATTTCTAGAATTATTGTAAGAGTATTTTCAAGTGGTTTGGAATTGTTTGGAAAAAAAAAACTTACTGATTTCTGTTAAGTTCGTATCGGAAAAAACTGTTCCGAAAAGGGTGCGACAACTTGTCCCTACGCGCAGTCAACAAATCACGCGCTAAACAATAGAATTGCATAGTAGTGGATACAATTACACAAAATTTCATTTAAATAAATTTATTATTATTATTATTTCGTTTTGTTTTTAAAATTGTTATTTTTATTTATCTATTTGTCTATATATATTTTTTCGAATTACTATTTAATCCTTATATATTCATTTTTTTGCTGTTTGATCTCTGTTGCTTATAATTTCAACAATTATTTTACTCGTATGCCCTTGCATTTCTATTTAATGACATACTAGTTCCGATCCATTATTTTGACTTCTTCATAGTTATAAACTTAACTTTATTAAGCATATTTCTTATGTAATTCAATTTCAATATTATTATAATTTGTTTCCTTGCTGACTGAATAACATTTTGTTGTAATTGATTCATTAATTACACCTAAGTTTTTCCATCTTTTATGATATTCTCATTTAGGTCCCTACGTTTATCAAATAACCTTTAAATCTCGTTAGTTTTCTCAATATGACATTTAAGTACATTATATTATTGCATTATCATTTAAATTCCTTATAGTGTATCAAATCAGCGATGGAAGCAGACATCTTCATATACAGTGCTTGTTGAAAGTTGAAACTCAGCCACAAATTTTGAATTTTGAGGATAAACACTTTGAAATTTGACGTGGTTGTTATATTAAACAAGTATTGACAAATTTATTTAGATTGAATTTAGCATTTCACCGTCAATAAGTCCTAATAATTGAATTCTGAAGTTTATAGATGTGTGTGTATATGTGTGTGTGTATGTGTGTATATATATATATACACCCATTGGCATTTCCTCAGTTTGCAAAATTTACTTCAACAATGGCTTCCTCTGCGACTAAAGAAGTAGAAAGAGAGATCCCTACTTTTGTTCGTTTTTATAAAGATGGCTTAGTAGAACGCTTCGACAATGTGGTTTATGCATCCCCATCATTAGATCAAGATCCACACCCAAAGGACGTACTATTTCTCAAAATCTATTCATATTTGCTGGCCTCTATCTCCCTAAATGCACATCAAAAACTACCGATCTTGGTCTATTTTGCAGCCCAATAAAAAACTACCGATCTTGGTTTATTTTGCAGCCCAATGAAAAACTACCAATCTTGGTCTATTTTCGAGGGGGAGCTTTCTGCCTGGAGTCCACTTTTTCTACTAACTTCTACTGTTATATAAAAAATGAGTATTTTTAAAAAATGAAAATTAAAAAAAAGGTAATTTTAAAAGGAAAAAAAGAAGAAGCTCATATTTTTGGAGGGAATTCTTTTTTTTTTTGGTATTTTTGTGAAACTCCCTAATTTTATTGGGATGTCAAATAATTAATATTAGTAAGAAGAGGAATAATTAATTGAAAATTAGTTTGTTGATCACATGTTAGGATTTGTTAATTATTGGGTCTGTTAAAGCTTTAACACTCGTTTCCCTATTGTAAGTTCTCTCTTTCTCTGTTCTTTCTTTTTTTTTTTAATATAACAGTTGCTTTTGCTTTTATGTGTTTTATTGCTTATTTTATTTATATTTTGCAAATTTATGGTTGATAGGTTTCTTCGTTTTCGTTGTCTTGTTAATTGAAAGAGAGTTTTGATTGCATGCAGCTGTATTGCTATTTTGTGCATAATCACATTGATTTTTATTTTTTAAATTTAATGCGGTGAACTAATTAGCAAATTGATTCTCATGAATTAATTAATTGATAAACATTGTAAGAGTTAGCTCGAAATGGAAATTATTATTATTATTATCATTGTTGTTTCTTTTCTTTTCTTTTTAAATAGCGTAAAATTGAAAGAAAAAAGAAAAGTGTATGCTTAGATGGATTTAGGTATAATCACTGCTATTACTTGTGTTAATTTTATGTGGGACATTTGTATTGCTATTTGAGGCTCCAACTGACATCTAAAATCATGAGAGAAAACATAAAATATTATCTATTAGACTTCAACATATATCAGCCTTTTCTTTTCTTAATTTGACAAGCATACTTATTAGGGGCATATAGGATTTTAGCAAAATGTTTCAACCAAAAAAGTCTTAATATGTAATTAGAAACCTAGAGACATATAATTACTGTTGCATTACGTTAAGAGCATCAATTAGTGTAAATTCTAATATTGTTTTCGAATGATGGCTATTTGTACATTGCAAATTGTGATTTGATCCACCATTGGCAACATCAGTTATGCACACAGGTTTCATTCAAACCTAAAACTAATCATTTTACTTTCTTCCAATTCCGATAAATAACTTTGAAGCATTTTGGTGGTGCATTAACCTTCAATGAAAGAGAGAGTTAAGTTTGGATTTCTTCTAATTTCATTAATCTTTAAGAGATTAACATTAGCAAATATTTTAGAAATAATTATTAAAAAAAAATTTAAACCAGTCCAACCATGACCCCAGTTGGCATGCTCGTTCGATGTCCGGTCCAGTTTTAAAAATATTGGATAAAAATAGGGATGTCCAAAAACGAACTAGAACCAAAAATCAAATCGAATAAATTTTGGCATGTTTGGTTCAACTTTTGTTCCGTTCAGTTCTGGACCGAAATAGAAATATGTATAAAATGGTTCGATTTGGTTTATAGAATTTAAAAATCGAATGAACCGAACCGACCGAATTAATTAAAATGCACTGTTTAATCTGTGTTTAGAGAAAGAGTAAAGAATATTGTTGAACTTCCTGCGACTAATGGTGCAGTGTAAAGCATGAGCTTCTACAGAAAGTTTGCATAAAATGGCATTATAAGTATTCTGTTCTTGTTTTTGATATTAAGATGACATTATTTCACTGTTGTTAGGTTTTCTAGAGAGTCATGGATTCTTGAAGGGAAACAAGCCAGATTTCCTCACAGCTATTCCATTGAAAAAATCTTACTGGTCAAAGGCTATAAAAGGTACTCTCGATTGTTGCCTCTTGTGATCTGTTTTGTAGGGTAGAGTTTAACGTGTAATTTAATCCTAGGGATGATCTCTGGGCAGGAGCGGGGAGTGCCTCCCCACCTACTGCCCTGTGCAAGGACGGAGCGGGGGCGAGATGGGGACCGATAGTATTTCAGAGGAAAAATTTCCCCTATCTCCATCTCCGTCGGGATTTCCATCCCACAGGGATCCCTGTCCCCGCATAAAAAATATTTTTATTTTTTAAAAAAATTTAATTATAACTAAAATATAATATTTAATAATTAATTATAATTAAAAATATAATATTTAATAATTAAAAATATAAATTTAATTACAAATTAAACTAATATAAATTTTAATAATTGATAAAACTAAAATTAAATATAATTTAAAATTAAATTATATAAATATAATTAAATTTAATAATTAAATTTCGAAGGCAGGGACCATAATCCCCGTCCCTGTCCCGAATTATAAGTCGGAAAATACTTTTTCCATATCACCAACCCCACAAAAAAATTTTTTGAAAATTTTTCGTTCCATTCGGAACGGATTTCCACCGAGAATGGGGATTCTCTGTCCCGTGATTATTCCTATTTAACCCTTCATTGTCATACTGTGCTAAATACATGTGGCAGGCTTCTGCAAATGAGAAACATGGGAGACACAGGCTTTTCATAGTTTTGTTAATCATCACTGCCTTTGGATGTCAGCAGGCTGATGCCCCTTGAATTGCCGGTGCTATATTTCTGCAACATAAGATGTAGTTTGCAGCGTTCTTTCCTAGGCCTGTGTCTTTTTCGTTATCTTTTGTTACTTGCAATTCTCAGGAAATTTATTATTTCTTCATATATGTGTGTTTTGTCAAATCTATGTAATAAACAGTAAGATTCGATGCTGTCCTCCTCAGCACCAACAAAAATATTTAATCAAACACATTAATTTATTAGTTCTTTAGCTGATAGAGAAAAAACAGTGAATTATGAAATTTAGTCCTACAAAAATTGCAAATGGCGTCACCATAATATCTTCTTGAATTAATTTGAATTCTTCAATTTTGTTCAATCTATATTTAAAAACTTATCTACACTGAACATTGTGTGCATTTCATTATTTATCTTGAATTGATTAATTTGTTGTCACTCCCTTTATCTTATTTTAAGTGGTCTCATTCACTACTTTACTTGGCCCCACTTTAAGTGTCTTTTAAGAAATTTAAGAAAAAATTTACATATCTGATACTATTTATTATGCACTACTACATTTAATAGAATGATAAATTTAGCTTTGACCATGTAAAACTTAAATGGTGGACTTAGAATTAAAAAAAGGGCAAATTAATTGATTGCTAATCATTGATTGCTAATAATATTCACTTAATTTACTGTGACACATTGTTGACTCAATTTATTAACGAAAATGTGGACTGGATCTTGGCCAGGAAAAAAGAAAAAAAAAGAAGTTCTCTGGTTTTCCCTTGTTGAGGAAATTGGCTTATCAAGATAAGTTCAGGATTCAATTCCACTTCAAGATGTTTGATCTTAATTAATTTAGTAATCATGATTTAGCAGCTAGCCCATTGAGGACCACTTAGTTTCATACGCTTGAAGACCTTGATATTAATAAACACCGACTTAATAGCTATTTGCTCTGGGCTTAGATGCAAAAGTAAGTTATCACCACTAGAGAATTAGGGCATTTGATTTGGTTAAGAACATGGGTGTCTATAATGAATTGCCATGGTTGAGGACTTGTGATCCTGTACTGCTTGTTTTTTTTTTTGCAAGAAATTGGTGGCTGATAAGGCCTATGAGGTGGAGGAGCATATGGGGAGTATAAGAGTGAGTTTGGAGGAGCCACAAATTACAGCACTGTTGAAGGTGAGTGCAGATACTGGAAACAAGGAATGAGTTTATGGGTATTTGCAAAAGTTGAGGCAGACAATAAGGTGTGTAAGGGAGGAGACTGCAAAGAGAATTGAAGATTGGTTTCTGCACTTTGAGGTTAACGGATTGGAATTGGATGTGGATTTGGTGAGGGAGGCGGTTATGAGGAATGGAGGTGGGTGGCATGGGATTGGTTGGATCGGGAAGGGGAATTGGATGGTGAGGCGAGGGAATGTGGATGTCGGTGGAAAGTGTTGTTGCTGCGGGGAGCAGTTGGCTTGTGTTGATATTGAAGATGTGAAGACTAAGACGTTTTCTAATTCTGTGGCAGTTTTGGCCATGGAAAGAGAGGTGAAGGCTAACTTCAGTGAGTTTCAGGTAATTGATGTTGGAGCTGTTTATTTATGTACTTGTCTGATAAAGTTAGAAGAAATGCATATAAAAGTCAATTACTTTAAGCAACTTAATTGATTTTGGCATGCTTTTAACTACAAATGATAACTATGAAGTAGTTGCACTGTGTGTTAATACATTACATTCTTTAATCATACCTAGTATATTTTTTGAGCATAATGCCAATTGGAGTTTGATCCCAGTTCTATTTGTCTAGGAGATTAATGTTTATCTTCCAACTATTTTTTTTTAATTTTGCTATCCTTTCTTTCTCCAAATGCATGGATAGACATTGTACACTGTTTTGAAAAATGCAGACTTTGTGTACATTGGTCATCCTTTTTAGCATGATCTGATCGATGAAAGTAAAATGTGAATGACTTTTTCATGTGCTAAAATTTTTATGGTAAACTTACTTATTTGAGCAGAAGGATATTGTGTTGTTTCTTTTTTATGTCTTGCGATGCTCTTCCTGTCATTTATTTACCTTCTACTATAGGAGTGGCTAGACAAAAATGCCAATTATGAAGCAATAGTGGATGGAGCAAACGTTGGACTTTACCAGCAAAATTTTACAGAAGGAGGATTTAGTGTTTCTCAGGTTGTTCCTTTTCTATTTTGTGCTGTTGCCCTTTCCCTTTCTCTGCCCGCCTTTTTGTGTATCAGTGAACTTTTTATCACGTATTATACTTACTGTCCCAAAATTGCTATAGAGCATCTTGATGCTGTTGTTAAAGAGCTATATGATCGGAGTGGAAAATGGCCACTTATTGTCTTGCACAGTAAACGTGTTCGGGCACTCTTGGAAAGACCTACCCACAGAAATTTGATTCAGGAGTGGGTAGAAAAAGATGTTCTCTATACAACACCACATGGCTCCAATTATGACTGTTATCAAGCATCTCAACAAACTCTTGCCTTTATAATTGTTTGTTTCTCATTCATGTTCTTCCTCAACTCTTGATTCTTAGTTAATGGTTAAAGCTCAAAAGACCTCACCTTGCCTATTATTGGATTGAATCTTTCTTTCTGGTCAACATTTTGTAGACATCATATGTACCCTGCTAATTTATTATTCCACTAGCTTTGGTTATTTAACTTATAAAAAGATTTTGTGTTATGTATTTATGGGTTTTCTTTGATTCAGCTATTGGCTTTAGTCTGCTGTAAAACTGAGGTGTTTGATCGTTACTGATGATGAGATGAGAGATCATATTTTTGAACTTTTGGGAAACAGCTTCTTTCTCAAGTTTTAACATTTTCGCACACTTCTAACATTTTAAGCTGTGTATACACAAAGTTTATAAGCAGCACATCTTTTTGGGAGACACCTTATATTTAAGAAGTATCAACTTTGAAAACACAATCACCAGGTTATATACAAAACTTAAGATGATCTTATTGGTGTCATTGGGTGAGTGATTCTATTTAAAGATTGAGCACGTGCCTTGGTCATGTTGGTTAGATGTGCAATTAGCAGTGTAGCAAAGAAATCTTGTTGGCCTCAGATTACACATCTTATTAAATTCTCTCTCCTTTATGGTTCATCTTGAATCACAGTAGTTCCTGTGTATTATTAGGACTGTGTCAGTGATATATTGTATAATGGATTTACTTGCAGGTCCGGTACACCTTTGTGAAAGGTAATCTAAAACTTCAGATGCCACCACCATTCTCCATCTATCCAGGTATAGTTTCCGCCAGTATGGTTTTCTTTCTTGGCATATTTGTGCTCATAGATTTTTGTTGCCTTTTATGGGCACATTATAGTTTTAGGGCGTGGGGTTAAACCGTTAAATAGTTTATCTTTTAGTCTCACATTGGTGCGTCATTGTACTGCAACAATATTTTCTGTGGGAATTCTTGTTGGGTTTCATTTATGTAGGAGAGAAAGATATAAAAATAGAAAACTTTAGAACTCATAAACTTGGCATCTCTCTCATTATTTGATTATACAACTTACATATTTATACTAAAATATGCAACAAACATAACAAAAATATTCCTAAAAATATGAATATAAAACAATAAAATCAAATTCAAATTTAAATATAACAAATCCTAATTTTTCTATTTCAATTTTTGACTTATTCTAATTGACTCATTCTCAACACTCCTCCTTGAGTCAATTGCTGCAAAAAGAAAAATAATGTTTGAACTGCATATGGGTTTTATTTTTTCATGGTTATGAGGCATAAACATGGGATATGGTTCGTTATTGTAGAAATATGGGCATGGCATATTTTTTGTTGTTGTAGGGCATAGACATTTTTCATGGTTATGAGGCATAAACATGTGATATGGTTCGTGATTGTAGAAATATGGGCATGGCATATTTTTTGTTGTTGTAGGGCATGGGCATAACATATATGTATGTATTTTTCATAGGCATGGCATAGGCATAGTTTTCAAGAGTAATTCTCTTCATGTTTTTCATTTACTGAAATTTTGGCTTCATATGTTGATATCTGATCTCCACATGATTTGTCTTCTTGAAGTGCATATTATTTTTCTCATTATTTATTTTCTTCATTGACATTGCTTGAAAAACTCGATCCTTGCATATATAAATGTGTATTTTTTTTATTCTCAAAAAAGAAGGTTCTGATACCAAATATTGGGTTTCATTTATGTAGGAGAGAAAGATATAAAAATAGAAAACTTTAGAACTCATAAACTTGGCATCTCTCTCTCATTATTTGATTATAGAACTTACATATTTATCCTAAAATATGCAACAAACATAACAAAAATATTCCTAAAAATATGAATATAAAACAATAAAATCAAATTCAAATTTAAATATAACAAATCCTAACTTTTCTACTTCTTTGACTTATTCTAATTGACTCATTCTCAACAATTCTTGCATGCTTGATCTGTGATCTTAATATAAGAGCTGCTTCTGAAATGTATTTTTTTTATATAATTTTATGTTCGAGTTTTGATGGAAACAAGATGCAGTCACGAGATGATAGAATGGTTGTTTTATAGTGTAGTGTAGGCATCATAAAGAGCTGTCAACATTGGTTTGGTTTCTTATTACAATCAATAAAATGCACATGCAGGCACTGGTAGGTGTTGAGTGATAATGTGAAGCAGTTGAGGGAGTCTATTCATGCTTAAAAGAGTTTTCACTTCTGCATTATGCTGTTCTTATTGATATAATTGAAAATATTTGATGATTTTTTAAGAATGTGCTTGACTCATGAATGCATGTGATTTTGTTTGTTTTTTGCACTCATCTATTTGATGTCAAATATTTTAGCTTCTTTTTTTTTTTCAACTTTAAATCTGTATGATTTGAACTAACGTGGGTATTTTTGAATCGAAAAGATGCATTGTGAAGATTAACCCTTGGTTGAGTGCTTGAACTGCTTTGATCTTTTAACAGATCGAATGACGTGAACATTAATTCACTTTTTTATACTTGTGTAAGAAGAGAAATTCAGTTTAAATATAATTTTAGCTCTCGTGAAGTTGAATATATGCAAAACGACATAAATTTATTAATAAACTGGAGTTTAAGAACTGGCAGTCGAACTGATTATAAACTTCGATTGTCATTTTTGTTTTTCCACAATTTTTGTGGTTTGCACTAGGAAAACTGATTTCAGCTGCGAGGCATGGGCAGCTGATTCTACAGTCCAGTTCTAAATAGCTATTCATTAGTGTTAAATATATGCGATTGAAGGGCGTATTCAAGATGCGCTGTAATATGTATTTTTCGATGCAATTCAAGCAGCTACAAGCCTACAACTTTGCCATAAACTAATGGCCTTATCTTTTTCTTCAGGAATCAGAGAAGGGATGGCATGTGCCTACAACAGTTAATGGAAATAAGGATTCTGCACAAAGCTGGCTCTGCATTACTGGTCGAAGAGCATGTGATCCAACTGACAAAGATGCAGTGGACATGGAAACTGCCAATAATGCTTGTGGTGTTGGGAATGATAGTGAATGGTTGAAGCCCTACGAAACAAACTGCATTACAAGGAGCAATAACAAACTTGAGAACGAAGATTCTTTCCAGCATTCGGGTGATAAAGCTGCTACTCTGACAGGTAAAAGGAAAGAAAGGTCCTGACCTCCTCCTTAGCCATATACTTAATCATGTGCATGGATAATAGGTCTTTGAACAGCATGCCTGTTGTAACTCTAATTTTGATACAGCTCCCAGGAATGGATTTTTCAATTGACGGGGCTGGGGGGTTAAAGTTATAGGGAAGGGTTAAACCGTGTTTATATAGCAGAGTGTCTAAGAGGGTTCCCTAACAGGAAAAACTAAATTTAATTTCACTCATAGTTACTATATTTATGTCTAATCGTCAAAAAATAATTGACTTATTTTTTGTGACTTAAACGTCACTGAACTTATTATATTTTTATAAAAAAGTCATTTTAACCAATTTTCGACGATAATACTTGCTGGAATGCTGACATGGTATGTCATACCATATGCCTGAATACACGTGGCATGATACGTCAGCAGCCACATCACCGAAAGAGAACATATCACACAACACGTTAGTATGTCACATCATATTTTTGGTTCTGGTGACGTAGTTGCTAACATATCATACTATGTGTATCCAGATATCATGTTAACATTCCGGCAAGAGTTACAATAAATGAAATTGATCTAGAAAAACTATAACAAGAATTTTGGTATGGAGAAGATAATTTAATTTATTTTTTCCAGAGCTATCCTCGAGGCTAAGGAGTTAATTTGAAGTGTTTTGATGTCTACTAGAAGCTAATAAGCAATAATGCAATAAATCCCTTCTGTTTTTTTCTATGGTTTTCCAATTTTCGGTCGTGTTTTCTTAAGTTTACTAGACCAATTAATTCATTGTTGATACCGTTAGGCTCATAATTAAGAGTAATTTATTCAACGGCACACATTTCAACGAAAAACAAAAAAATTGTATTATAAATGTATGTGTTGTATTCAAGAGTCCAAAAATAATCTCAAACGTTAAATTTAAGATTAATTACCAAGACATATTGGAATGGCTTTTGTAAATGCACCAATTCTCTTAAAGACGTGAGCAAAGTGGATTCAATGCACCTGTCTTTTTCAACCAAGAATTTCCCCTAATCTGTGGAGTTTATCGACCCGTGGTTGAAAGTTGCCCGTGAATAATTAAGTTTTAATATGTAAAATTTCCCTAATTTAAAAAAAAAAGAAATTTCAAAATTACAATTCAAGTTTGCATGTATTTAACTTTAAATTTCTCATAAATTACCGCCTGCAAATTAGAATTTACACATGTAGATAAAAATTTAATATTCATATATAATGGGAGCGTGATTAATAGCATAATTAATAGTTATTAAGTGAAAAAATAATTAAACAAATATAATTCGTTAACTTGTAATTATATTAGTTGAAATTTAAATTTTTTTATTTAATAATTTTTAGTCACGCTCTTATTACATTATATATGAGTATTAAATTTCTGTTCACGTTATCCCATTGTATGATGTGAGGAGTGATTTATAAAAATTTTTAAAAATTTCAAAATATCAAAATTTTTTCTTAAAATTAGTAATTAATAACTTTGATGTTGTACTCCATCATAATAAATAAATAAAACCAACCTGCCTAGTGCAGCCAGATTAATGCAGAGGACAGCTCACTTTTTTTTTTGAAAGACATTTGACAGTGATAGTGCCCTCTCTTTTGGTTTTTCCAAGCTGTATAAAATTAAAGGCTAAAGTGAAACTTTTGCCCCTCTATTTTTTTTTTTAAAAAATAATTTTATCTCCTAATTTTTTTTTTAGCTATATGTATCCCTAAAATTATTTTTTTTATACGATTTTACTTTTACAATGAACAAAAATTCGACATGACAAATAAGGACCAATAAAAATACATCTTATCTGTCACGTGTTTTCTTTCTCTTAATCAACATGTTTGTTTTTCAAAAAAAATTTGTAATTTTTCTTTTTTTTCTTGCTTCTTTTTTTCTTTTTCTTTTTTTTTTTAAAATCACCAACTCCCAAATAGTCAAACACAAATTCCAAAAATATTAACAATGACAAACAAAAATTAATAGCAAATTTATAAATTTTACCTTTCAATTATCTATTTTTAATTTTCAAAAATTAAAGAGAAAAAAAATAAAGAGTTTTAATTATAACTTCTGTCAAAAGCAAATCAGATAAGGTTATAATTATCTAAACACAATCTTCACTGTCAAGTTAAAAAATAAAGAGTTTCGGCCATACTCATAAAAAATCAGCCCAATCTAAAGGTAAAGAACTATCCGATCTTCAAATAAAACAAAACTGGTTATTTACATAAAAAACCCAAAAAACAGTCATTTTTTTGCAGCAAAAATTGAACTTACGAACTTTAAAAATTAATTTTCACCATTCTAATTTAAGAACAAGAAATTTCGACCATATTCACCAAAAATCAATCCGATCTAACTGCAAATACCTATCCAATCGTCAAAAATGAGGAAAGAGGAAGAGAGAAGAAAGAGAGGAGAAAGGAGGAAGAAGAAGAGATAGGAGAAAGGAGAGGTTTTTTTTTTTTTTACGATTTTTCCATGTCATCAAAGTGGCTACCACATGTGTGTCCATGTATTGCATCCTCATTGGTCGCCATTTGTGTTGTTTGCCACGTCAGGTTTTCATCCATTGTAGGAGTAAAATTGAGTAAAAAAATTATTTTAGGGATACAGATGACTCAAAAACAATTGAGGAGCAAAATTACTTTCTTTTAAAAAGTACATGGGCAAAATTTTACCTTAGCCCTAAAATTAATAGAACATAGGGAAAAAAGACATACTATTATTGTGAAACTAAGGCTAGGCCGTGACACATGTACTTCTATGTTGAATTTGGTATTTACGGCACGTTTAATTTACTGTATTGTATTAGCTTGTATAATATTAGTCTGTATATCATTAGCATATATAGTATTAGCTTGTATTATATTATACAATATTTAGTATAAAATTGTATTAACCTATAATATTATATACTGTATTTTATGCATAATATTGTAATATATTATTTAAAAAAATTAAAAATAAATATAATTAAATTATTTTTATTGTAACTAATTTAGATAAAAAAATTATAATTATAAAATATAAATTTTAATACATCAATTTTTTATTAAAAATAAAAAATTTAATGAGAAATAACTATATATTATTAAAAAGATCGGCATTTTCAAAATCAAAATTAGATTAAAAATAAAAAATCTAAATAACGGATTTGACGAAACACTTGAGCAAAAAATGAAAGAATTTATCAATTATAATATAAATTTTGTATAATAATTATTAAGATATACATTCAATATTATAAATTTGAAAATTTGGTTGCAGTATGGTAATGGTCGTAACGGTAGTGGTAATGATGGTGGGGGCAGTGTGTGGGTGAGGGTAATGGTGATAGCAGCGATAGGGTGGTGCTGATGGCAGTGACAACGGTGTGATGGTAAGGGCAACAGTGCGGCAATGGTGGCAGTTGTGTTATCGACAGTATGGTGATGAGGGTGGTGGCAGCGACAACGATGGTAGCAGCGGTGGTTATGTCGCCAACAACTGCATGGAGGTGGAGGGGGCGATGGTAATGGTGATGGCATCAGCGATGACGGCAGGAGTGTGATGGTAATAACGGCGGCGATAATAATGATGGTGAGATGATATTTAGTATTAACACGATATTTATTGTATTATACAAATACAAAAGTTTGTAAAGTTTGTGATGTATTATTTTATATATAGTATGTTGAATAATGAAATATATAGTATATTATATTATTTTTATATTAATTTTTTAGAAGATATTTCAAACACCGTATTTTTATTAATTTATACTATATTATATTATCTATGTACAATCCAATGAATCAAATGTGATTTTAATGTTCTCCTTCTTCCCTCCGTAGCGTGAAATATCCATACAACCCCACCAACCCGGCACGTGACAAAGTTTCAAAATGCTGTGAAGGATTACAAGTGACCAATGACATCATATAATATATTAGGATTATTTTTGAATATTTTATAATATTTTTGTGTACGGACTACAACATGATTGGGGTGGACCATTTATCTTCATTTTTCAAGATCTGCTAGCAAATTACTATTCTACATTTTCTCCAACTTTTTATAATGCTGTTGAATTCCTAACCACATAATACAATCATGGGCCAGCCAACAAAAAACCACGTCCGAATAATGAAACACTGTGCTTCATGATTGATTGCCTTCTTTTGCCTATATATGAGGGGATCTACTTTGGATAAGAATTAATATTCTAAACTAAAGATGAACAAGGCATTTGGTTCAGAACAAGCCATTGTTCTTCTACCATGACTACCAACTAGCATTAAAGAGGTTTTCTACGCAGGAGATATGGTATCGTCGCGTCTAAATTAACTCCCAAGGGATGAGGTAGGACTGCGCCGGTATCATCTCTCCAGCGAAGGTAACCTTGCAAGTGCAATATAATACATTTCAAGACATATATGGGATAAGTTCGTTTAATTTTTGCTTTTTCTTGTTTATGCTTGTCTGCTTCTTTTTCTTGTTCTTTTTTCTTTTTTTGCAGGTGAAAGATGAAGATAGCACGAGGAGGATATTTCAAATGGATTATGGATATGCCCAACTACATTTTCATCACTTAGATATGTTCCTGGAAATCATGATTTTACTTCCTTAGTAAGCTAAATCTCAATGGTTAAGTTCAAGAATTTCGGTGTTAAAAATGATCCCGGTGTGTTCCTGAACCGAAACTCATTATGGATAGCTTATGGTATGTTTCAGTTATTGAAGAGCTTACTGCATGGTAGAAATGCCTTCAACCATCCATAAGATGGGCCTTATCTTACATTTCTTGGGCAAGATTAGCATAATAAAACATGGATTAGTTGGATGGCCTAGGAGCCCTTCCTTGCTAAGATTCTAGATCTTCATCAAGGAAAATTACGTTCGGTATCTATCACCTTTTAGCTGTTTATTGTATTGTACTGTAAAGTAGTAGTATTTATTATATTACACATTATTTGATATAAAATTGTATTAGCATGTAATATTTTATAATATATTTACCATATAACGTCATAATATATTATTTTTTAAAAATTAAAAGTAAATACAATTAAACTATCTTTATTGTAACTATTTTAAATAAAAATATATATATATTTATAAAATATAATTTTTAATACACATATCAATATATATATATATATATATATATATATAATGAAAAATGAATATATATTATTAGAAAGATCAGCATTTTTAAAAAAAATTAGATAAAAATGTAAACAATGAATTTGACGAAGTATTTAAATAAAAAATAAAAAAATTTATAAATTATAATATAATTTTTATATAATAGCTATTAAGTTAATATTTAATATTATTAGTTTACAAATTTTATTGCCGTGTGGTTATGGTGACGGTAGTGGTGATGGTGATGGTGATGGTAGTAGCGGTAATGAAAGTGGGGGCAATGCCGCTAGCGGTGGCTGTGGTGATGGCAGCAATAGCAACAGTAATGGCGATAGTGGTGGTGGCGACGGTGGTATTTTTGCATTCTGAAATTTAATATGCCGGCTAGTATACTTTTTGCTATACTAAAAAATAGAACATGTTTGCATTTTATACTTAGTGTACCAAAAAAGAGAATACGTTTACACTCTGAAATTTGGTAATCAAGGAATATTTCTACGAAACAATTGAATCTCTCATGTGAAATTTTTTTCAGAATTTATTGTTGTATATATCTGCATATGGTTGATATTAATGAAATAGAAGTACCGTTCAATTCAAAGATAACACAAACATTAATTATTTTAGGGCTAAGGTAAAATTTTGCCCCTATACTTTTTAAAAAAGAGTAATTTTGTCCCTCAATTTTTTTGAGTCATTTGTATCCCTAAAGTCATTTTTTGATGTGATTTTACCCCTACAATGGACGAAAATCCAACGTGTCAAACGGCACAAACGACAACCAATGAGAACACGACACTTCATCTGCCACATGTTTTCTCTTTCTTAGTCAGCATGTTTGTTTTTCAAGAAAATTTGTAAATTTTCCATGAATAATTTCATTTTTCTTCCTCTTTTTCTTGCTTCCGTTCTTCTTCTTCTTCTTCTTCAAAAATCACCAACTCTCAAATATCCAAACACAAAATTCCAGAAAGATTAACAATGGAAAACAAAAATTAATAGCAAATCCATAAAATTTATCCCTCAATTATCTGTTCTTGGTTTTCAAAAATTGGAGAGAAAGAAGAACAAGGAGTCTTAATTGCAACTTCTGTCCAAAGCAAATCGGATATGGTTATAATTATCCAAACATAATCTCCACCGTTCAAGTTAAAGAACAAAGAGTTCCAACCATACTCATAAAAAATTAGTCCGATCTAATGGCAAATAGCCATCTAATCGTCAAAGAAGACGAAACTGATCATTTACATAAAAAACCCAAAAAACAGTCCCTTTTTTGCAACAAAAATTGAACTTACAGACTTTAAAAACTAATCTTCACCGTTCTAATTTAAGAACAAGGAATTTCGACCATACTCACAAAAAATCAGCCCGATCTAACGGCACATATCTACCCAATCGTAAAAAAGGATGGAAGAAAAAGAGAGAAGGAAGGAGGAAGAAGAAGAGAAAGGAGAGGAGAGGGTTTTTTTGCGATTTTGCCATGTCATCAAAGTGGCTACCATGTGTGTGTCCATGTGTTGCGTTCTCATTGGTCGCCGTTTGCCACATAGGATTTTTGTCCATTGGAGGAGTAAAATCGCGTCAAAAAAATGACTTTATGGACACAAATGGCTCAAAAAAAAAATTGAGGGACAAAATTACTCTCTTTTAAAAAGTACAAGGGCAAAATTTCACCTTAGCCCATTATTTTATGTTATTGTTTTAATCTAATTTGATCAAACTCACAAGTGGATTCATGTGAATTTCAAAAGTCAATGAACAACTCTTAAACATGGATTATTTATTTTATTATTTTCATTCATAATGCCGCACAGCAATTTCTATGGTTCATTAATTATTGTAGCTCCATATTCTTGATATTTGCTGAGCATCTATGGCAACTTGTTCACTTCTGATCGATTTGATTGCAACTCCCATCAGTAGCTTCTGTTACAGCGTTAACCCAGAATTTTTATTTTATTTTTCTACTGGAAATACAGCCCTTGTCAAATGAATCAACTTAGCTCTGCTCCGAAATACAAACAGCAAGCTATTTTAGTTGGAAAACTATCAACATTATCTAGTACTTAAATAGCAAGTTATTTAAGTACAAACTGTCAACAGCTTCTCAACTCGTCCACATCACTTTTATATATATTGTCTTGTATTTGCCTAAGAAGACAGACTTTGATTTGAATTAAAACTATTGCAATCTCCTTTGGAGTTTCTTCTGCTGCGTAACACGCTTAATTCATAGATGAATAATGCTATTTCTTGCTAATAAGTTTATTTAGAATTCAAATTGAGTTCATCAATGAAAGCATTAAGATCAGAATAAGATGATATTAAAATCAACTCAATCAAAAAAAGAATATATATAAATAAATAAATAAAAATTATTGTACAAAGTTACTTCAACCCTTTTAGTATTACAATTAAGATTATTTTAATCATAAAATCATGAATCAATACGCTAATGTGCCAAACCATATTAACTTGAAACATTTCAGAACATGCAAACATAAAACCTTTTAGAACATATGTTCGCGCCACTTACCACATCAACACTGCAATTCCAAATTTATGAGTTTTTGGCCAAGTTGATTTTGTAATTTTTGATGAGTTTAGAGTTATTTCTGCGAGTTATTTTTATGAGACATTTCTTATCCCCAATCACAAATCTAATAATCATAGACGAAATTATAGTTATTAAAGTATAAATCTAATAATCAAAGATGAAATTAACCACTCAATCCAGTAATAAGGAAAGTCTCGCACTTGAAGATAGTAACTAAACTGGAACATGATTTGTAATTTGCAATGAACTAGCGGAAAAAATTGCATAATCAGGTTTCTCCCAAGTGCACACATGACGGTCAAGAACATTACAAGCAGAGATATAGGAAAAACCGCAACTATTTGAGCAAAACTATTCATGGCTGATGTTATAAAAAGCAGACTACAGAGAACCCCAGATGGCTCAAGCAAATGTTTTGCAGTACAGATGATTAAGTTCCAAGGTACCAACTACCATTCTACCATGATCCTTCAGCACCAACTGTTGGATTCTGGAATGCTGAGAATCCCCAGAATGTCTTCAATGCATAAGGAGGTGAAATTGTTACACCTTCTTCAGTAATTTTAGCTATCTGCAAATTGTAAAATTGTAAATAGGTCAGGCATCATTTATGAGAGGATATAGATTATTCCAACTTTATATTAATTGAAGTCAATAGCCATTTTCATTTGTGTCCTTAAAATCATCTATGTCGAAAAATTCCACACCGATGCAAATGCACTTGAACATCAAAATCTAAGCCTGCTAATATACTACACAAATAACCAGGCTGAGGATCTTCAGCTTATAAAGATTTTATAAAGGCATGGATGTAAGCTGGCATAAGCTTAGCACATATATACGGACATACAGGTGAACTCAGATAAACACTTGAAACATAATTTGAAATTTTAAATAAATGCAAAAGTTTCTTGAATAAGCTTCAGAAATTAATTATCATTATGATTCATATATCCCTTGTGCAGAAGGTTAGCTCAAATTTCAAGAGGCCAACTGCTTTGACTTCATGATTGTTTTTTCTCCCTAATTTTCTTATGAAGAGAGAGCGAGAGAGTGGAAAAGAAAAATGAATCACCGTCTCACTCTCCTTGTTTTTAGTTGTCAGACTTAAGAAACTACCTCTTTTTGAGTTAATTACTTTTGTGTCATAAAAATATGTGGGTTATAACACCATAATCACAAAAATAAATTTTCATAAACATAAAATGATAAAAGTTTTTGTCAATATCCAAAAAGTAATTTTGGCCAAATTGTACAATTTCAGGCCACTTGACAATGACGTGCCGTTTTATATTTTGTTGACCGGCACTAGAAATCGTATTGTCTAGCAAAATTACTTTTTATGATATTGAATGATTTTATTGTTACAAAAAAAAAAAAAAAAAAAGGCGATCAGAGTTGTGACCCCTACACTTTTACGACTACAAAAGTAATTGACGTCAGCTATTCCTTCAAACTATTCAAACGCAACCATCTAAGAGCATACTTGATAGCAACTCCATTCCCATTTCCACCCAATCTACTATCTCAAAGGAAGTATAATAGCATAATAAAAAAGTAAGATGCAGGATTGAGAGGAGAGAACTATTATGCCAATATGTCAATAATTCAATAAGAAGAGCAATTTGTCTCATAATATAGCATTTACAGGCATAATATTAAAGCACTGCCTGGAAGCAAGAGAAATGCCCAAAAGGCATGGGATTGCCGCTGCCACTAACTGATTAATGGAATCAGCATCACTGTTGCAATGCTTAAAAATAAATTCAATTTATCCATCATTTTAATACCTTAGTATCCCACCCAATCAAATCAGAAGAAATTGGTCCTAGTGGTTCCTTTCCTAGCATCTCTTAGCATATGTTTATAGTAGGTTCAGGAAGGTGTAGGCCCAACCTTGCTTTATTGGCAATATGAAAAGCATTGATCCATCCTAAATGAACTATTTTGTTATTCCTAGTTAAGCTCAATCCAAAAGACCCTCAACTGCATCAATTTTGAATGCCAGATGTATTAGTTCTTCTCCACCACATAGAAAAGCAAGAAAACATTCTTAAAATTCTACCACCCAAATTTATCACTTTCCAGCATAATAATTGGCGAAATATTAATTATAATGCAATTTCATGGAAAAAGGTAAAAACACAAACCTGAAGCTTGTTGATAGCAGATCTATCACGATATAGGAGCACTCGCATGCACTTCTCCAACAACTTAACACCGTCTTCAAAACTCAGGTTCTCATGCCATTCATCACGAAGAATTGGCCGTGCAAGGTGATTACCAAATCCAGTTGCTACATGGTTGTCCTCAAAATTTACACCTATCATAGACACCTGAAATACGCACATTAAGAAACACAATGCCTCATTACGAAACAGCAATATGGTTTGTGCCCCTTAGCAGGCAGCTCATAAAAATGGCAAAACAAAACAGCTTATAGCTAAATGTAAAGGCCAAAGATGTAACTAAGAACTACCATGCCAAGATACTTTTGTCCATTTTTCACTCCACCAAGAACAAGAGAATTCCATAGTGGATTGAACTTGTTACGCCTATTATACATCACCCTTGTCAGATAGTTGTGCACCTCTTTAGGACCCAAAGAGTTGCCATCATCCCACATATTGTCATATAGGCTGCAGATATTAATGAATTATCAATCAACTGTTCCTTGGAAATATGTTTCAACCAATGCAAGCAAAAGCACCTCCCAGCCCCTTATTTCCTATAGAAAGGATCCATGAGATGTAACCACAACTAGCTAAAACTTTGTTTTATCATCAAAAACCACCCAAACTTACATAAGCTCATCAAGATAGCGTAGAATCTCCTGAAAATCACTGATCTCTCCACTAGCACCAAGAAGTGAATGCTTCCCGATGGGCTTAATTCGCTCCACACTCTTGTAACGCAAGGTAGATCCATAAGATGCTGCTTATTTCAGTGGCACAATATAAAATTTATCACCATTCATCACATATACAAATGGGAAGGAACTCCAAATTCAAATAATCAGAAAAGAAGTTAACAACACCAATTGGGGCAAAGAAAATATGAAATCAACTCATACCATCAGGTGAAGAAGAAACAGGGAGATGATTAATAAGATAAATGCAAGCCATAAAATATAATAACATTCAGATAAACTGAACTTAATAGTTAAAAAATGATATATGCAAACATAAAATACAATCACATATAGATACCTCAGGAAGAAAATCATCACAAAGCACATGCTTAATAAAGAAAATAATACAAGTGTCTTGGAGAAAAACACAGATAGAAGATAACAGCATGGCTTGAGTATCTATGCTAAGCACAAAGTTTTGCTATAATATGAATTGGTTTAAAATTTTAGTGTGATCAAACTTAAGTTTTTATATTGATATTAAAGTACATGGTACCAACAACAGAAGGCAAAGAAGAAGAAAAAACAATGAAATAGAATTAAAAAAAAAAATTCAGCTGGTACCATTATCCAGAATCTATGAGTCAACAATTATAGAGTTCATCCGAACCCAAAAATTTTCAATTCCACACTACTATTTTCTCGTCAATCAACCAGTGACTTTACCAGATACATCTCTTAATCCTTTTTTTTTTCATTTTCCCTTTCTAGAAAAGACTACCTGAAGCATAGTAAACATCCTTAGAAATCAGCTCTTATTAATTTACAACAACTAACCTCCTGTATCGGCAGCCATTAGGATGCCGTCCTTATACTTCAAAGCAACCACAGATGTCCCCGTCACATATGGGTACCTAAACCAACATAAACATATACAACATTAGGGTTTCAAATCACACGGCAAGAAATCTTCTCATAATTCATAAAATTTTGATTTTACATACAATATTACATATAATAAACAAGTACCAAAATTGAGAGATGAAGAGAGTAGGAGAGCGCTTACAGTGTTCTCTCAGAAGCTGATTCGGGGCCCAAAATCTGGGCAGGTCCGGACCCGGTCTCTTCCACCGTCGCGGCAGCCATAGCTGGGTTATAGATCACGAGGAAAACAAAGAATGAACCGACGGATGGATTTTTTTATTTTGATTTTGATTTTGTTTCGGATGCACAAGGTTTATAAGGGGATCTTCTCAGACTTGTTGGCGAAGACAACGTGCAATGGACTGCAGAGTGTAGCGTTAAGTGGGCTTTTTATGGGCTGTTTAGGGCCCAGTTGACACCGATTTTTCAATTAATAAAAATTCGTTTTTCGTCTCGCCCCTACTTAATTGGACCAATTCAAGAGTTTTGCGGGCAATTTAACTATTTGTTTGCCAGCAGAAAACATCAGAAGTGCAATTGTTTTTCCCTAGGTCTGGTTCATTGTAATTGTTAATTATGCATTTTATTGTTGTGGAGCTAGCTGATTTTTTTTTTCTTTCCTTTTCGGTTTTTGGACGTATGCATTTTTAGAAAATTGAGAAGCTCTGTAGGGAGGGAAATGAATGGAATTGGTTTTTAGTTCCTAAGCAAATAAACAACTTCTACCGGCAAAATGATGGTCTTTATCTTGAAATAATTCTTGAAGTGTAAGTTTATGATTTATGGGTGAGTTAGATTTAGCTAGAATCCAATGTCACTGACAATTTTTTTGGTTCAAAATGATGAAGGGAAAATGGATTGATTGAAAAAATGAGATAGTCAAATTTGCCCCAAGAAGCAGCTTATAAGTTGCAATTCAGTGGATTTTCCTTAATTTACTGGATTAACCATTTTAGTCTCTGTTGTTGGATTTGATAGTTTAACATTCATTATGGTGTGTCAGATATATTCGTTTAGGGAATAAAGCCTAAAGTTGAATCAGTTGCAACTGAATCAATGAACAAACCTCCCAAGTCCAAACCTGCACTGTCAACTTGGGATCTCCTTGTCCCAATTCACCCGCCAATCACTGGCTCCAATCGAAAGTCCCGAGTTGGCTCTGATAGGAATGCTGCTAGTGGAAATAAGATGATCTCTTTTAGCACTCCATCAAAGTCACAGAGTTCTCCATCTAGTTCACCATTACCTTCTACTCAATCTTCTCCAGGGATGGATTCGGCAGTCTCGACCCCTTGGTCAAGCAAGCGAGCCTCTGCTACTAAAGAAATAGCAACAGAACAACAGGTCGAGCAGTTTTTGGCAGAAGTAGATGAGAAAATAGCTGAATCAGCCGGGAAACTTGCAACCCCACCCCCAACTACTAGAAGTTTTGGTGTAGCCAGTCCTAATACTGTGGCAGGTCCGGCTAGTGCATCTGGAACTAAGAGGAGCACACCTTTGAGACCTGTGAGGATGTCTCCTAGTTCTCAGAAGTTTACCACTCCCCCTAAGAAAGGAGAGGGTGATACCCTTCCACCAATGTCTTTGGAAGAGTCTATTGAGGCTTTTAAGCATTTGGGTATCTATCCTCAAATTGAGCAGCGGCGGGACCGCCTCGGGCAGTGGTTTTCATCGGTTGTACTCAATCCTCTACTTAACAAGATTGAAACCAGCCACATTCAGGTCACTTATCATCACCATTTCTCAATCTTTTGACTATTTTCACTACTCTTTAGTGTATATCTTGCAATGTTGTACATGTAAAGGAACTTTTGTATTTGGAAGTATCATGTTTCAAAAATGGTTTTGTATTCGAGACTTCTAGGGAACTTTTATTTGCATGTCAAGGCCTCTCAGTTCTCCACTTTTTCCCCCATTTTTCAGGACATGTACTTGAGACGGAAGATTACAATTCAGTGTATTGCTGTTGAACTTCCGTTTTCAGCAAAAATATTACTTTCATTAAGTAGATGTTCCAAGGATAAAGTTTCATAATACCTGCTCTTGCTAGAACCTGAACTTCAATGTCAATTTGAGATCGTATGTACCGGGGATATGTTGAGAATGGCTCACACCTCCACCATTAAATTACAAAACTGATATTATCCAGGAAGTCAACATGACTAAAAGTAATGAGGATTCAGTACATGTATTTTGCGCATGGCTACATAAGAAAAGAAGCACATTTAGATACAAACTGATAATTCCATTGTTAAACCAATTAAAAACATGGCACAGCTAACAAAGATGCTGAATTCACAGTACTAGAGAAAAGCTCATTCTTTTTATCTGTCTGACTAGGCATAAGTACCAGAGAAAAATATTCTTTTATTTATTACATCCTTGTGTCGAATGTATATTAGTTACCGGAATAGTTAGGCAGTTGTAATGTGTGTGTATATATATATATATTCCTCTATACAAGGGCTTACATTTTAAATAGTTAAGGCCCCCCAGGAAAGATGCTGGTTTATGGCACCTATATTATTAATTTCTATTATCGCTTGTAATCCAGTTTTTCATTTTTCTCTGATGGAGATTGCACAAAGAAACAACAGCAACAATTCAAATCCTGGGATGCTGATAAATTAGATTAGGGTCTAGCAAACTAATTAACAGCCGGGAACAAAATTAGATAGCATATATTCTGCTGCACAAGTAATGGAGAAAAATAACTAAGCTCCTAAGGTTTAATTTCAACAATTGTCTAGCAGAATCTAAAAATGAGTAAAACATACAAACTACACATAGCAGCTACATATTTTCAGACTTTGGGTACATGAGCCTAAACATTGACATAAATTATGGCTCAAAAATTTCAAGAAGCAGAATATAATCCCTTTGAAAATTGCAGCTTTCCACTTATTAGAACGGCATATGAGCTTTAAAATTTCATTCAACGCCATCACTAAAGCGCTTGGAAAGTAAAACGCCAACCTCAGACAAAAGCTACAGCTCAAACACAAATACAAAACAGAGCCCCACTTGATATTTCAACTTAATATATCAGACATCAAGACCTCGACCAATGCAAAATTTACGGAAAAAATGACCCAATGATGCATATATAGCAGAAGAACCCACAAGAAAACCCCTTGTACATCATTGAATACAATCAATTAAAAAAAATCAAGAAAAACACAAAGAAAGTAGCATAATAACAATATAATGACCTTTCTTTCTTCTTTGGAATCGACGGTGAGAAATTAGAAGTGGGCAGTAGGCGGTGGACGACGGCGGCACTCAAGAAGTGGCGGTAATAGTAAAAAGTTTATCACGAAATTTATGTTTTTTACCGCTATTGCTCGACTGCGATTTGGTAGTGACTTGATTAAATTTTACCTTATAACTGTTACCTTTTACCATATTATTAAATTTTCAACAACTATAATTAATTAAACTACCTACCATAAACTACATTTAACACATTTTACAACCATAACTCTTACTTTATTCTCCATTTCCTGCATTCTCTACACAGGTTTGTTCATTTTTTATAGCATTGTTTTGTTTATTTATAGTATTTTTTTCTTCATTCATGCAGGTGTGTTATCTTTCCTTTTTTTTTTAATTATTAAAATTATTTTTTATTTACTATATTTTCTTCTTCTCACGCAGATTTGTCTCTCTTTTTTATTTTTTACATCGTTTTGTTTATTTACAGTATTTTCTTTTTCATTCATGCATGCGTGTTACCTTTCTTTCTTTTTTTAATAATTACCATTATTTTTTTTATTAACTATATTTTCTTCTTCTCACACAGATTTGTTCTTTCTCTTCTTTTTTTTTTAATAATTTGCATGATTTGTTTAAAACTTATATTTTTTAATTTTTATGTCAGATTCTCTTCTCACATTTGCAAGGCATGATTCTCAAAAAATAATTTATTTATTTTTTTCTCTTTAAGATTATTTTTTTTGTATATTATTATTTGATTTGTATATGTGTTATTTTATAATGATTTTTTTATTTTCTATAAAAAATTGGAAATATGCAAAATTGCTGGAACTATAATAAAAAAATTTTATGGTCCTAAAACTTAAATATAAAATTTTATATTTGTTATAAACTGTTTTAAAATTATTTTTGTTTGTATATTTTATTTTGTTATTTGTGTTAGTTCATATGAAATTTGTTTTATTTATGCTAATATATTTGTGCTAAAATTAAATTTGTTATAGATACTTGATCAAAATAATTAAGATAATAAATTGATATTGTAAGTAAGCACGATGACTCCACATATTAGTTTGTTTGGTGCTAGTTTGGTTTTGCATTTATATGCGCAAGCTTGAAAGTGATAACCGTACAATCAGGTATAATATAAAAATTGAAGTACAAAGGGTTAGAGATAATCTGATGAATCACATATTTTCGTTGAAACTTTGTCATAACGTTATACGAATGACGCCTTTAGCGTTTACCAAGTTATGTGATTTGTTAGTTAGAAATGGAGGTCTTATATCTATAGTTCAGGTAACAATTGAAGAATTAGTCGCTAAGAAGTTATATCTATTATCATATAATGTAACAAATCGAGAGCTATTTTTTGCTTTTCGTCGGTTCAATGAGACTACGAGCCATTCATTTTCACACTATACTAAGATCCATTTTAGAGTTGAAAGACAAATTCATTAAACAATCTGATAAGTCTGAGGTTCCTTCTGAAATTGCAAGCAGTAGTAGATTCTACCCATATTTTAAGGTCATCAAAGTTAATAATTTAATCAATTTTTGTCTGCCAAAAATGCTTGTTTGCATATTAATTGTAAAAAATTTTAAGTCTGGGCTGTGTGGGGGCAATTGATGGGACACATATACGTGTTAAAATTCCTATTCAAGAAGCACCAAAGTTCCGTAGGAGGAAAGACTATCCCACCCAAAATGTCTTGGTTATAGGCACATTTGACTTAAAATTTATGTACATCTTACCTAGGTGGGAAACGACAACATCTGATTCCAGGATCATTAAAGATGCATTAAGTAGAAAATATTCATAAAAACTCCATATGGCAAATACTATGTTGTTGATGGTGGCTTCATATTGAGACTTGGACTCATTACAACTTATAAAGAAGAACGATATCACTTGAAAGAATATTCACCCTTAAATCCCAAAGAATTAGTTAATCTTTGACATGCATCTTTGCGTAATGCAATTAAAAGAGCATTTGGAGTTCTCAAAAAACGTTTTCTAACAATTGCAAGCTCAACAGAGCCATTATATGGTCTTGAGACGCAAAAGCTTATCATATTTGCATGTTGTATATTGCATAATTTTTTGAGAGGTGTGGATTCATATGAAGAATTACAAGCTCAAGTTGATGCATAAATTTTAAATATTGAGAATGATGGGGATGAAAATGAAAATGTCAGAGAGACTAATGAGGAAACAAGGAAAGGGAAAATGATTCGTGATATCATAACAACCAATGTGACATGATTATCGTCAATAATTTTTGTATTTGTCTATTTTAATATGGAGAAACGTTAGTTTATTGGTTTATGTTTTAATGTAACATTTTTGGCATATACTAGTTATTATTGACTTGAGCCTTTCATTTATGTTCTAATGTTTTCATTGTGTTTTTTTAATATATTATGAATATTTATTCTCCTTATTATATAAATGCCAAAAAAGTCTACTTCAGATCAACATATCATTTATAGTTGGTTGAATGTCATCGATGATGGGTTAATTAATGTTTTCTACCATGAGCATATGCAATGAAACAGAGTGAGTGGAACTTTTACATGTCATTTAATTGATAACACTATGAAGAAAATGAACTAAAAATTTCATTGATAAACCAATAACTGATGAGGGAGTCCACAATAGGATAAGGGCAATTAAAAGAACTTTTGATGAAGTGTTATTATATCTTTTAAGGTGGCATGAGTGGTTTTGGATGGAATCATCAAACATGCATGTGGCATGCTGAAAATGATGTGTGGCCTAAATTGATTAATGTAAATTATATATATCTTAATATCTTCCTTGTTTTATTTTATAATATGTCAAAGTATATTAATATGTTCTATTTATACAGGTGACATCTAATGTAATTGAATGGAAAGACATGCCAATCCAAAATTATGACAAAATGCGTACTCTTTATGGAAAAGATAGAGCTACGGGACAACATTATAAAACTCCAACGGAAATGAGAAGAAAAATTGCTTGAAACAATCTAATGAGATAAAAAAACCACGCCTATGAGCATTCATGATGATGAGATTGGTTATGAAAATGATGCCTTTTTTGGTATCGATGATGAAAATGAAATTTTTATAATGAAAATGAAAGTGGGCAAAAGGATCACGTGGCTCCTAATACGCCTACATCAATTGCTCAATCTATAACACCTATTTCTTCCAGTAAAGGTATAAAATATCTAACTCAAAGGAACTAATGGGCATTGTTGCAATTAATTTGGATAAAGTGGCTATTGCGCTTACTAACCTCTCCAATAAGCCACATATTCCAGAAAGTGAAATTTGAAAATTGGTAACACGGTTAGATTTAGATCCCAATTTAGAACAAAAATCTTATATATTTCTTTGTAAAAACGGAGATAAGTTGAGAAGATTGCTTGAAATGCCATCAGAACAGCTAAAAAGTTATTTGTTCATGATGATATCATTTCAAAAGTAGAATATTAATGAGGTAGAAATTATTTTATATTAAAATATGTTTGGATAATTTAAGTAACTTCTATTTGGTCTCTTTGATAAAGAACCTAATATTTATTAGTATAATATATATGATGATTTAGAGCTTAAATTTAGCATATATGAATATTATGAATCTAATGTTTATTATGACACGTATTGTGATAATAGATCTATTTATTTAATAATGTATTATTTATTTAATTTTTAAGTTAATAAATATTATGCTAAAATAAATATTTATTTAATTATTTTAAAAATATTAATATCATCTTAAAATATTAAAAGTTATAGAAACAATTAAAATTTTTAAAAACTAGAGAGCAGCGAGGTCATTTTTATAATAAAATTATGTAATACCATACAGTTAAACCAAATAAAAAATACTATAAATCATATAATATTATACAATTTTCTTAAACATTGTATTGTTAAAATAATACTGTATCATACCGTATTGTACATTAATCAATCGAAGCCTACCACCAAACAAACACACCCTTAATTATCAACCAAAAATGCTAATTTTGTTGGGTTTTACTATGTTTGTAGACAATAGGCGTCCTTCCTTGTATGTCAGTAAAAATATATTTTGAATTGTTTTAGGCTAAATTTAAAATACTTGTAATAAACAATTTTGTGAGTTTGTTAAATACTTACCAGGTAAATTATTGCCTCTAATGTAAGGACAAGCTAATCTTCTTTTTATAGCATTTGAACAATATTGTACAAAGAAACAACAATTCAGAAAAAAAAAGTTACGATATGGTTCTTATTTATTTATAGGAATATAATTGCATTTTTATTCATTCACTCACTTGTCTAATCTTATTTATCCTTATTTCGCTCCTTTTAATAACCAAAATAAATTATTTTTAAAGGTTACATAGCAAATTGAGAAAATTAAATTTTATCCTGTTATCATTGTTACTTTTATAATCCCACGTTTAAATAAGAGAAAAAAGAGTAAATTCAAATTACTTTTTTCATTCCTGATAACACCTAAAGTATAAAAGGTTGTAGGTCTAGGAATCCCCAAAGGGCCCAAAACGAAGGCCCATGAAAGCCTTGTCAACTAAGGGAACCAAACACAAAGATCGAGGATGTCCGATCGAACTCGACCTTTCCCCGATAGACAGAAGTCGTTTGATACATGCCACCATCCAATTGCCATTGCCTACAAGAATAGGCCATACTTGCCGCAAGTAGAGTAACTGTTGGACACACTGCTCGCAGTTTCCAAGCTCTATAAATAACAAGTTATTTTTTAAGGAGGACACACTTTTCTTTTACACAACAACATTACTCTCTCTCTGAATTATTTTCTCTTTTTTTATTCACTTAAGCATCGGAGTGTCAAAACCCGAGGCAACCAGGCTAAGCACCTTTTGCAGGTACCATTAGTGACCTTTCGATCAAATTATCCCTACTTTTCCAAGCTAATTCTTTTACTCGCCTAAATACGGAGACATTCTCTCTATATAAAATTTTATGATTTATCATTTGGTGCTTTCGTTAAGAGCCGACAGCTGAGCTTAAAGCATCTAGCTCTATGCTTTATGAAAAAGTATGGATTTATGGTCACAGGGCGAAAAACAAAGCATATGATCTCTGTGAAAGTCTCCGATATCACACTAGAAATCATATGGCAAAAACAAAGTGCCATAGAGAGAAAGATAAAGCGCACGAATTCTGTGAAAGTCTTTGAGACTCCACAAGAAGTTGGGCTAGTGAAGGCAAAACTCTGAGACTAAAAGAAAGTGAAAAGTCACGTGCCAAGATCGAACGGAAATGGAACATCCTCCTTTCGGTCCAACGAGCAAATGGTGCATGAGATTGCCAGAAGCAGTGTATTGGGAAATATTTTTGGGAGATAGAAACAGTTGCCTCCCCTCTTTGTCTCCAGGCGAATCAGGTAGGGCCCAACACCAGAGCCAAAAGACTACCTAGGGAGAGTCTCCCTTCCACAAACCCAGCCAATCCAAGAGATACTGAGAAGAGGAAATCGAATTGGGAAATGAAGATCCCAAAAGAGAAGTAGTGTCGACCATCGTACCCTGTGGATAAAGAAAACTGGAGGGACGTTGGATAGGGAAAGAAGAAAAATATGCGATAAGCATGTCTTATTCCCTCAATGATCCAGATGAAAAAGGAATAAAAGCCCAAGTGAGCCGTATGAGAAAAGCAGCTAAGACAAAAAAGACTCTAAAAGCACGCCTCATTTTCAAGAAAAGAATGCAAAGGATAAAGAATCGCATTTTTGTCCCTGATAAGAGGATTGAAGAAAACCGTAGCTTTCCCGATCGAAAGATCGATAAAAATCATTTTTATTCCGATCGAAAGATCGACAAAAATGATTATTGTCCCAATCAAAAGATTGATGAAAATCATTATTATCCTGATCGAAAGATTGACGAAAATGATTATTGTCCCGATTGAAAGATCGATGAAAAATCATTGTTATCCCGATCGAAAGATCAATGAAAATAATTATTGTTTCGATCGAAAGATCGATGAAAAATCATTGTTATCTTGATCAAAAGATCGATGAAAATTATCGTTATTTATACATTGATGTAACACATCTAAAATAGCAATAAGAACATCGAGCAACCTATTTTTCTAAAACTTGCGATTAATAAAAAATGTTACAGATGCCTCTCGCTTATAACATGTTGAGATATGGAAAGCAATAAACCAACCATAGCCTAAAAGGGAGAGGAAACTATCAAGAAACCTCATGAAGAAATAAAGCAAGTGGCTCCATTCGTAAAAAAATGAGACATACATGGCAATTACAAAATAGCCAAGATCTATCAATTGTCATGATACAAAAAAGGCAGCAAAGATAAAAAAAAAGAGTTAATACAGCCACTTATTAAAGGGCCGATCATAGGGTGATAGACTATCCTAGATTCTGAGCAAACCTCAGCCCAACTCAAGATCAAAGGAAAAGTATGATGGCCAATAAGGCAAATGACATCCGATCGGTTCGATTGAACTTTTGGCTCTAACAATACTCCAAAGAGACTATACATTTCATACACTTTGTGCCACGTTAACCAAAAGTTGACAAGCAAAACTCAGCATCAACCACGTGGAAAAATGGGTCGATCAAGGCGAGGCAATGTCTCTACAAAGATAAGTGCTATTCGATCACTATTACTTCTGTGTAAATTATTGCTTCTTTACAAGCTTTAGCAATGCCTTTTTATTTAAGACCGCCACAAAACACCAAACGCATAAAAAAAGAGGGAGAGAGGCCAGATATGCAACATTCAAGAAGTTATATTCATTCAAAAGTACAAAGTACATAGATAACATTCTTCATATAATTTACATAAAGAATATTCTTGCTATAAGGTAGTGTTCTTCTTGTCTGAAAAGACACATGGCTAGAGCTCTCTACTTTCCCTCCCATAAAATAAAAAATAAATAAAAACAAAAACAAAAACCCAACAGAAAGGAAAGAAAAGGTAGAAGAAAAAGAAGAAAAAGCAGGGCTAATTACAAGAAGAGAAAAAATAAAAACAAAAGAGAGAAAATAGGACAAGAGCCTCGTCGCCACCTCAACCACTATCTCCACAACGAGACCACCTCTCAGCACAACCCTCTGCCAACATATCAGCATCAAGACAAATAGAGAAGAAAATACAGACATGTATCCTCAACCATGATCAATTGAAAGCCTTGGGCTAAGAGAGAAGAACTGTCGGGGTAGCAGGTCGTATGACTTGCTAACGCAAGCCACATCCAGACAAAACAAGACACCCTTTCTTCATTCATCTTTCTAAAATGGGAAAGTTGACAGTAAAACGTAAAAAGTCTGGAGGTCTCGTGGTCAGACTCAACAACTAGGAAGCAACAAACATTGAGAGAAGAAATAGCAAAAGATGGGAATCGTAAGAGGAAATAAGAAAAGATAGCATGAGAAGAAAACGAAAAGGAGCCCTTTTTTATAGGCAACTCCAAACATCTTGTTAAGGTATTAATGAAGATGTCACGAGTCAGAAACTCATTAATGCACATTCAAAAATCGAAGTGTCGGAAGGGGAAAATCAACCGTCAAAATACGAAAAATGAAGCGATCGCCGTTAAGTCAGGAGAAACAAAACGACACTTGACAAATAGCATCGGAATGATTGACTGATGAAACAAGTCACATGAGATAGATTTAAACGAGACAAAAAGGACATGAATTGATCGACGTACACAATTGAAATTTTATTTTGACCGGTGTCTAGCAAGTGTACTAGATTGGCTAGTAATATAGGAAAATAAGATTAAAATCCTTAATATCGTACCCAAGGAAATATGGATTGATAAGCATAATATTTATAATTGAGTTGAATGTATCTGAGATTATATCCCAAGTTTTTGAATAAAAGGCAATAGAAGGAAAAAAAAACTAAAACTAGACTAACATAAATTAAGCACACAACAATAACTAAAACACTTTTGCTAAAGGGACTATCCACCTCAATTTCCATTACAATGACTCAAATCAAAAGTAACACAAGTGATTATGGAAAAATCAGTGATATAAGACCAGATAGCTTGTTCAGACTATCATTTTATATATCAAACTTTCTTATTTAGAATGATTTAACACATAGCATAAGAATCCAATTTTGAACTCCTAGACATTCATTAAACTTTTTTTCAAGTAAACTTAACTTTAATCTATTTTTAGTTCAACCATTCTCAATTTTAGTCCGTCTGTATTAATACACAATTACACCTTATTCGGAATACAATCATGCATAAATACTGATGAACCAAACCAAGAGCATGCATATCATAGATCACTTATACATCAAATACAAACTATTAATCAAATAAGTTAACAATTAATCTCAACACAATCTTTAAATACGAAGTTGCAAAAAACTAAGAAATAATCAAACTTGTATTGAATTAAAGCTCAAACTAAGTCATTACAATAAAAGTATAAGGGTTCAAGAATCCTTTAGCAAAAGAAAGAAAATTACTCACAAGCATGATTAAAACGAAAGAAAAACTAAAATAAAGAGATACAATACTCATAAAGCTTCAAACTTGCTTTTGATAATTTCTCTGCACACCAGTAGAAAGCTCGAGTCTTTACAAGGATTGCAAACTAAGCTAAACAGAAAAACTAAGCTAAACTACTATACAAAATTAACTAAAGAAAACTAGGTTAAAACCAAGTAAAATTCATAATTCTTCTCCCCTACTCTACATCTAACTAACTACCTTAGGTCTCACTAACTTTGATGTTTAGGTGTGCTTTTATAACTTGCAATGAAGGAGTTTTGGTGGCTTCAAACTTCCTATTTCAACAACACATAAGAGTTTGATTGTAATTCTAATTCCCTGGCTTTTTGTCTTTTCCTACTCTGTAAAGTGAGAAACTCACTCCACATAGTGACCTTCTTCTCCTTTTCCTCCTTAGGCAACTTGGTAGAGCGAGAATCTCACTCCCTTGAGTGGCTAGGCTCTGAACTACATGATGAAGTTTGTCTTCATAAAATTCCTTCAAATGCTGAAATTACAATTTTGTCCTTGTGATTTCTCTTTTTCTTCAATTACACACCTAAAAACACAAAAATAACCAATTAAGATAAAAAATTACTAATTAAGAAATTTAAACACTAAATTAGCCAAATTACCATTAAATTAACATAATAAACATATTAAAAACACACTAATAATATAATATAATTCTTACTTATCAAACTCACCACAGTTCCACTCCTCCTCAGGAAAGCATACGCTAAGTAACCACGAGGCAGCCAACGACCCCATTAGGTAACTTTGCTCCTCCTCTAAAACTATTGTCATTAAAATTATTTGCTTGCAGCAACTACAAAAAGCAGTAAAGAATGGACCAAAAAGCTACGGGCCTCAATCTTTACAAAAATGATCGGCTCCCCAACAAAGGTACAACGTAGTGACTGAAGCCCAGTCGGCCATCAGTAAGAAAGGAAAAACAAATAGAGCTAGCAAAAATTGGTAATTCCTCGATCGTAGTCCCCTGATAGTCAGGTTAGAAAGCAAATCCTGAATAATAAATTCGTGATTATAAGAATGAAAAGTTCTTTGCAAGACAAAGTTTCAGGAATATTACAGCCTCTCAAGGCTGATGATCTATAAATTTCGATTGACGATTCATCCCAATCGATGTCTCAATTACAACCTCTCATGGCTGATGATTTATAAATTTTCGATCGATGATTCATGTCGATCGATGTTTCAATTACAGCCTCTCAACACCGACGATCTATAAATTTCGATCGATGATTTATCCCGATCGATGTCTTAATTATAGCTTTTCAAGGTTGATGATCTATAAATTTCGATCAATGATTCATCTCGATCAATGTCTCAATTATAACCTCTTAAGACTGATGATTTATAAATTTGATCGATAATTCATCCCGATCGATGTCTCAATTACAGCCTCTCAAGGCCGATGATATATAAATTCTGATCAATCTCTCAATTACATCCCCTCAAGGCTAATGATCTATAAATTTCGATCAACGATTCATCCCGATTGATGTCTCCATTTCGGCCCCTTTAGGCTTATGGCCTGACGATCCTGATTCATTCTGGTGTAACACACTAATCCTAGTTTATTTAGACTGACAATTCGACTGACTTATTCATTTTTCTACCCAAATGACGATATCATCAGCAAATGTCATAAGTTGACACCCCTGCTATTTCGATTTCCATCGAACCGGATGATGGGGGACAAATGATAACACCCAAAGTATAAAAGGCTTTAGGTCTAGGAACCCCCAAAGGGCCTAAAAAGAAGACCCATAAAAGCCTTGTCAACTAAGGGAACTAGACACAAAGATCGAGGATGTCCAATCGATTCGACCTTTCCCTGATAGTCAAAAATTGTCTTACACAAGCCACCATCCAAATGCTGTTGCCTACGAGAACATGCCATACTTGCCACAAAGTAGAGTGATTGTTAGATACACTGCTTGAAGTTTCTCAGTTCTATAAATAACAAGTTTTTTTCTAAGGAGAACACGCTTTTCTCTTACACAACAACATTACTCTCTCTGAATTGCTTTCTCTCATTTTACTAACTTAAGCATCGGAGTGTCGAAATTCGGAGCAACCGGGCTAAACACCTTTTGCAGGTACCATTAGTGACCTTTCGATTGGATCACCCCCTACTTTTCCAAGCCAATTCTTTTACTGGCCTAAATATGGAGACATCCCCTCTATATAAAATTTTACAATTTATCAATTCCTTACCTCTAATTGCCTTGATCCAAATACAGTGTAAATACTCAACCTTGAGATTCGATTTCATGAAAAAAAAAATGTAAAATACTTTATTTATAAGTTTGACGTATTTACTTTTTTTATTTCAGAGAAATAGTTATTATTGGATCAAATAATCCCTAAAAACCCATTATATATACTTGAAATTTATTTCAACCCAAGGTCTAACTGTACAATTTAGATAATTTTATATTTACAATCCAATGAGGCTAGATGATCCATGGCTATCAAAGTCATATGATGATTATCTCTCTCTATATATATATAGTGTAGCAAATTGGCATAATATTTTTTAAACCGGAATTATTTGTTTTATATATTATTGAAAAAATATCTTTAAATTTATTCTTAAATAAATAACTATTAGATAGAATTATTGTTTTATGAAGGACTAACAAAAACAATGTTTGGACATGATTTTCATTCAAAGTCCCATTAAATGAAATGTTCAAAATCTAGTAAATTTAAACTTGTGGATTTATATTTCTTCAATAAAATTTAATTGTCTAATAAATTTAATTTTTAATTTGTTGACAACCGAAAGAGTTTGGAATACATTAATGACTCCCGATATAAAAGTGAATATATCAGAACAAAAAATAAATCATACGAAATTAATTTTATATTTGGATTTTCCTTAATTAGGAAATTTGCTCATTTAATAAGAATTAATGAGGGCAATTATTTAATTTGAATTAGGTAACTGACATATTAAATGGAGATATTATTTTCTTAGGTAGCATTTGTTAGCATTGAAAAGGTTGAGATGAAAAGAAAATAAAGTTATTCTATTTTTTTGAATTTTTCAAGCGTTTGTTAAAAAAAAATCTCACAAAAAAATAAAATTTAACTAACTATATATTGTAAAATAAAGATACGCATATCTTGACATATGATCAAGATATGCATTCATGTACTTTATTAAATAAAAAACAACTAAAAAATAAAAAAATTATATGTTTTTAATTCATTCTAAAAATTTTAACAAACAATTGAATTTTTTTTTTGAAATACTTTACAGTCTTATCTTAAGTATTTCAATCTGGATCCAAAAAGTATTTCAGTCTTATTTTATAATTTTTTATTTGTATCGATTTAATAAATACCATCTTAATGAATATTTTGTAACTGCCAAGTTGGTATTAATTTCAATTAAGGGAAAATGTTTTCTTAATTAAAATCCTATAAATAGGACCAAAATTCTGCAAATAATGTGTGAGAATTCTCTCCCTTATCGAAACTCTATTGGTTTTACTCTATATTTGTGTTCTTGTTAAGCTGTTAAATGAGCACTTATTTGATTGAATTTTGCTTATTATTTTGCGTTCTTTTAAGTCAGTTTTAGGTGCTTTTCATTGTTTTATTTATTTTGATGACTGTAGGAGCAAATTTTGAAGAAGTTATATTTTTTAGGCTAATTGTTGATGATCTGGAGAAGCAAAGACTTTTTGAGGTAGAATTGAAGCAAAGAGCTGATAGTTGGAAATTCTGGAAAGATCCTTGCCCAAGGGAATCGCTCAATTGCCCAAGGCAGAAAGCCAAGCCTTGCCCAGTTCTCTTGCCCAAGTTGCCCAAGGGAAATTGACAGTAGGCTGTGTTTTTTCAAGATAAATTCAAGCGAATTTAACCTAGCCGCCACTAAAACCCTAGCTGGTATTTAGGAGTTTTAAGACTTTATTTTAGGAGTAAAAAGGGGAGTGATTGGAGGGATTTAAAACCCCTTTAGGGATTATCTTTTAAATTTCCTAGTTGGTTAGATTTATTTCCTGTTTTTGGTTTGTTTTATTTAAGAGTTCTACTTGGAGGAGAGTTCTTCTGCGTTTTTTTTTGGACGAAAATACTGTAGCAGGGGGTTCTTTCTCATCTTCTACTTTTTATTTTGTGAGATTTCTATGGCCATGAGTGGCTAAATATTTATTTTAGTTAAAGATTAATTCAAGGCCAGGATTTCTTTTACTGTGAGATTGTTGTGTTTAATTTTTGTTCTAAATTTCATATAATGTTCATGTTATTTACTGTGGATTAGGAAAACCATATCCCGATTATTATTTGTTAGGTGTGCAATTTGAGCTTGTTGTGCATTTAATTAAGTAATAAATTGCTAATTGAATTTGCTAAATCCGTAATTGTTTAGTGAAGTCAATAACAAGTAGCAATCAGTGTAGCTCCCTCATAAGGGCTGTTATGTTGAGTAAATATATGATTTGGTCTAAATCGATCTCGCTTGTAGATTGGTTGGCTTAGGTCGGGTCTTTCTAATTCGTAATGCTGTCAATAGATTAAATTCTTTCGCTTGTTAAGGGTTGTTTATTGATTAGGAATTAATTACAGTCTTACTTGATTAATTCATTAATACGGAAAGATTAGGTCGGGAGCGCGATGCCGACGACTATAACTGGTCCATTATTTGATTTTCTTAGAATTATTTCTTGATCTATGATCAGTTGAATAAATCCTGTGTTGCGAATATCTTTAACTGGAATTACCACCCATTGAATTTTCCTCTTAATTAATTTCTGATTCGTTTATCTTATTTCATCAATTTACTTTCAATTTATTAAATTCCCCCATTTATTTTTATTGTTAAAAATCTGGTTGTTTTATATTACTTCAGTGCTAGTCTCTGTGGATTCGACCCTTTCTTACCCTATTTGCAATTTATTAATTGGGAAAAAGTTAGGTTTTTATTTTTGGTGGTTTCGACACCCATCAAAATTATGTGCAATTTGAGCTCGTTGTGCATTTAATTAAGTAATAAATTGCTAATTGAATTTGCTAAATCCGTAATTGTTTAGTGAAGTCAATAACAAGTAGCAATCAGTGTAGCTCCCTCATAAGG